>OY731402.1:23932698-23957362 GCA_963425845.1 Sphenostylis stenocarpa | reverse complement strand
CCTTTGATTGCGGCACCTCTCGCTCAAGCGGCGGACGTACTCGCTTGAGCGAGACTTGACCCGGAGTCCCCTTCCACGCGAGAAACTTTATTTTGGGCCGAAAAACCCTTCCCATCTTGGTACGGGAGCCTAATAGTCTCTCCTAGTGGCTTGTTAGGCTTCGGCCGTCTTCGAATAGGGGATCTTCTGACTTTATTTGGAGCCCGGGCAAGATTTGGGGTCTACATGCATATAAGGAGGATAGTCTCCATGTTTGTGATTGGAAATAAAAGGCGCCAAAATCCAGCCTCTAAATGAAAGTCAAAAACACGAAAGGCGAAGTCAAAATCATTTTAGCAGAATAAAGAGCTCCAAGAAAGCTAATTCCAACCATCAACCTTCTACACCAATAAAAGAAGGTACATCAAAAATAGAAAAAGCCAATGGAAGGGCTTGATAATCCCCAAGCGGATCCTTGTCTACTCCAGAAACAAAACAAAAAGAATACCTCGCGACTCATCCTCGTCACCACAGGAGTCATCAAGCACACTCATATAAGGATCTCCACTTCATTCCCCAACGGAGAATAAGGGTTACACAAGAGCCCATCATTCGAAGTCAAGTCCTTTACATCACTGGGGGGCAACAAAAAGAAGGAAGAAAAAAGCCTTTCATCCTCTGACAAAGGCCACTGCAAGAAAAAGCCGAAAGAAAATCCCCAAGAAGAGCACATCAAGAAAAATCTATAAAAGAAGAAAATGAGAAAATTCCATCCACAGGAAGGCAAATCACCCCCCGGTGGATCATCAAAAAGAAAATTTTCTCCCCAGTAAGCCTAACCGCAAAGGCAAATTACAAATTACAAATCCACGGGAGTTAAGCACCCAATATGAATATCCCCAGCGAAGTACAAAACCTTCACTCCCAAGAATGCCTATGCTTACTCGGAAACAAGCAAAGAGCCGATATCCCCAAGAAATGGGAAATCAACCTATAAGAGGTAATACAAACAAAACTTTCAAGAAACATCTACCTACTCAGAGGTACTATCAAGAACAAATATCCTCAAATAGAACATCAGCCTATTCAGAGGCGAACAACAAGTAAAAAGCCTTCATCATTATTGAAGCACCTGCCTAATCAAGAGGCACAATCAAAAATCAACAAATCCCCAGTGGATTCCCGCCTAATCAAGAGGCACAACCAAACAAAAACATCCCCAAGTGGGCTCTCGCCTAATCAAGAGGCACAATCAAAAATCAAATGAATCCCCAGCAGTTTCCCGCCTAATCAAGAGGCACAACAAAATCCCCAAGTGGATCTTCGCCTAATCAAGCGGCAAAATCAACAAGAGAATTCACAATCCCCAGAGGATTCCGGCCTAAACAAAAAAGCCAAAATCAAGAATCCCCGGCCAAGACCGGATGGCTAAAAAGAAAGCCAAAAAACGAAAATCCTCGGCAAAGCCGGATGACTAAAACAAAAAAAAAGTCAAAATCAATTACTCCCCAGAAGCGCATGATCAAAAACAGTAAGCCGCCGACAATAGAACCTTAGCAAGATTCAGGTTCACACCCGGTGGGGTGAAAAAATACACTAGAACCTTAGCAAGATTCAGGTTCACATCCGGTGGGGTGAAAAAATACACTAGGACCTTATCAAGATTCGAGGTTCACATCCGGTGGGGTGAAAAAATACACTAGAACCTTAGCAAGATTCGGGTTCACATCCGGTGGGGTGAAAAAATACACTAGAACCTTAGCAAGATTCAGGTTCACATCCGGTGGGGTGAAAAAATACACTAGAGCCTTAGCAAGATTCAGGTTCACATCCGGTGGGGTGAAAAAATACACTAGAACCTTAGCAAGATTCAGGTTCACATCCGGTGGGGTGAAAAAATACACTAGAACCTTAGCAAGATTCAGGTTCACATCCGGTGGGGTGAAAAAATACACTAGATCCTTAGCAAGATTCAGGTTCACATCCGGTGGGGTGAAAAAATACACTAGAGCCTTAGCAAGATTCAGGTTCACATCCGGTGGGGTGAAAAAATACACTAGAACCTTAGCAAGATTCAGGTTCACATCCGGGTGAGGAGGGTAAGTCATCACCAAGAGCTTTACAAAAGAAGGCTCAAACCAGATAGGGGTTAGTACCTATCAAAATATTTATCACCCAGAGGATCAGCAAGGAGCAACATCTGAAGGATAACCGGGCAAAAGGGTTAACTCCTTCCCCTACCAACTAATTTTGTCGGCATATTAAAACCGACGAATTAGTTAGGCAGGCGAAGGGGGGGCAGCTGTAGACCCCTAATTTTGCCCGGCCTCTCAAAATAAAAGCTAGAGGAATTTCACTCGAAGATGGAGTTCATCCGGCTTCCCAAAACCGAGAAGGACCTCATGCAACAAGACGGAGTTCACTCATTCACACAATAAAAGCCAAAAGAGACTTCCTACACAAAGACAAAGCTCGCCCGACATCTTAATGAAGGCCAAGAAGACTTCCTATATGAAGATAAAGCTTCAATAGACACATATCGGCATCAACTGACGTCCAAAACAGGCAAGGAAAGCTTCCCGGAGTCCCGAAACGCGCGAAACTGGCCAGAACAGGTTGAGACGGCCGTCCCAGTTGGGACGGCCGTCCCAACCTCTTAAAACCAGTTGGGACGCGCGTCCCAAAGTTGGGACGGCCGTCCCAAACCCATTTTAAGTGGGACGGCCGTCCCGGCCTTCCTGGGGGTCCTGCTCTGTGTAAATTTGCCATTTGAGACGGCCATCCCAGTCCAGACGGCCGTCCCAACCCAGACGGCCGTCCCAAAGTGCGCCAGCTGCGAAAAACTATAAATAGGAGGCTCATTTGCTACTTTTTACACCACAGACACTCCAGAGAGCTCTGAAACACTTTAGAGCACTTGTCTACTTCTCTCTCTCTCTCGAATGATCTTTCCGATTGCCTTAAATAGGTAACAATCGGTTAAGGAATTATATTCCGGCATTTGATTCTTCTTTAAATTTTTAGTAGAGTCGATCTTGTATTGGTGAGGAGAGACTGTGTAGAGAGAGGGGTTGCCAAAACGCATCCTCACAGTTCGAGGTTCTCAATATAAAGCTTGCTACGGAGGTTCTTTTCAATTCCCTTCTCTTTTATTGTTTTATTTATTGTTTTATTGTTTTATTTAGCTTTATTATGTCATGTAGAATAGGATCATGTAGATAGCTATTTTAATATCTCTTTTATTGCTTTATTTAGCTTTATTCATCATTTTATACATGCAACATAGAATGAAATCATGTAGATAGCCATTTAATATTATGTAATAAAATAGGGTAATCGCGTAATTTCTCGTAATCTTTATTTAAATGAATTAATCGGTCATAGGGAACCCGAAAGGGGCGTTGTGGGGTGCTAACACCTTCCCCACACGTAACTAACTCCCTTACCCAACTCTGGTTATAATGGCCAAGTGCGGTTTTTCTTAAAATCAACATTTTTTCCTTTTCCAATGTTTATGGTCAAAACATTGGTGGCGACTCCATAAGAACCCCTTTTCAAAAACCTTTTAAAACAAAAACGCGAGTCTAAACCATCTTTTCGCGACCGCTCGCATAAACGTTTCGAGACGTCCTCCGGACGTCGGAAAGGGACGGCGGCGACATGCACATATTCTCTTATTAATTAATCAAGAATGATTCTTACTATCTGCTTCTCTTCTTTCTATTTCTGACTAGACCACATGAATAACCCTGTCTAAGTAAAACAAACAAAAAATAAGAAAGAAGAATAAAAAGTGCATGCAAATAATCAACATTTACCATTGCTATTGCCATCAAGCTAGTTGATCAGAAGCACATAAAAATAAGACTTCACCTCATCCATAAAGAAAGTCATGCTTCGCCAATACTGTGAAAAAAAAAAACAAAACCACAAAAAAGAAAAGCCCAGAGAAGCCAAAGGCCAAAGAAAAGGGCAAATTACCTGGTAGGAAGCCCACTAAGGGGGCTACACAAAAGATAGGGTCGTCCCGGTGGGATACCCGAACAATAATAAAGGGTAGCCTAGGCAAAAGTTAGGGTTACAAATAAGGTCCGCTAGGATTTCTCCAAAAATTACAAAAAGAAGGAACCTAGACAAAAGTTAGGGCCAAAACACAGTATCCTAGTTCAAAAACCCAAAGGGCGATCTAGGGAAATCAGCTAGCCATTAAAAAGCAATGGGAATAAAGCCAAAGAGCGCAAATACAAAAAGAAAGAAAAATGTTTGCTTAGACAAAGCTTAAACACCTAAGCCTAACCTTAGCCAGCCATGCTTACAAAACCCTGTATAAATAAAAATTAACCCTCTAAAACACAAACCATTGATATTTACCTCTTTACTTCTTTCCTCTTGACCCTCACATCAATATTCTAATAATTAATTTGGGAATATGGAGGCGTATAGTCAACAAGAGGATTGAAATCCCTAAAGCGAGGAAAAAGGGGCACTACATGACAAAGAGTGTGCTGCAAAAGAAAAAAGGAGAAAAAAAAGCAAAAGAGAAAGAAAAGAAAGAAAAAATTATCCTTCGGTCACAAGACGTCCGGCATGGTACAGCTAAAAGTAAACATGGCAGATCAGAGGGCATTCAGCGCAACGAGACACGTTGGTTAAATCCTTCTGAAAATTTAAATCAAAGTAGGCATTATAGGACATCAAAGCATAAAAACATTACATGCATAAAATGTTTTTTAGACCAGGTCCTATTTCCTGCTTCAAAAAAAAAAAAAACCTTCCGTAATTCGAGACCGCCGTCTGGCTCTCCCAGACCGCCGTCTTGGTTCTCCGGTAAGCCGAGAACGCTGTCTCGACCAACGAGACCGCCGTCTCGACTCAGGCAAAAACGAGACCGCCGTCTCGCTTAAACCCAACGTTGAGACTGTCGTCTCGATGGTCCAAACCGCCGTCTCGACGTGAAGGAGACACGAGATCGTCGTCTCGCCTTCCCAGACGGCGGTCTCAAATTGGAAAAATTTCCTATAAATAGGGGGCGTGCTTGGAGGGTTTCTACACAACTCTCCTTGCCTCCAGAACCTCCATTGCTCATACCTTGCGCTCCCAAGCCCCCCTAGTCAGAATGTTTGGTAGAAGTGCCTCCAGAAGGAGAAGGAGCACTGCTGGTGCCAGCAGTTCTGCGGCACCGCCACCCCAGGATCCCTCCCAGTTGTCACCTCAGCATCAGGCCCGCCTCGACAACATCCAGACTTATCTGTGGCACCCGATGCTGAGACTTGACTTTAGCATCCTGGCTGAATTTGGGTGGGAGGACGACGTCCGAGCCCACATAGACAACATCGGGTGGGGCTTTCTGCTGCAGCCACCATAGCCAAAGGATCAGCTACCGCAAGAAGGGGCATCCAGAGGCACCAAACCAGACAAGGGTTCGTACTCGTCAACCAAGGGGTCAGCAACCGCATCGAAGGAGCATCCCGAGGTTTCACACCGGCACATGAGCTAGAGCAGTAAGCCGCCACCATAGCCAAAGGATCAGCTACCGCAAGAAGAGGCATCCAGAGGCACCAAACCAGACGAGGGTTCGTACTCGTCAACCAAGGGGTCAGCTACCGCATCGAAGGAGCATCCCGAGGTTTCACACTGGCGCATGAGCTAGAGCAGTAAGCTGCCACCATGGCCAAAGGATCAGCTACCGCAAGATGGAGCATCCGGAGGCTTAACACCAGATGGGGGTGTGTACTCATCAGGCCTTATAAAATGGGGCTTACCGGGCGAGGGTTCATACTCGTCAAACACCAGATGGGGGTGTATACTCATTGGGCCTTACAGAAGGGGGCTTACCGGGCGAGGGTTCATACTCGTCAAACCAGATGGGGGTTCATACTCATCAGCCGAAGGGGTCGGCTACCGTCAGAAGGAGCATCCCGGAAGCGCACAACATTTCCCCAGAAGATCAACCTCCGCAAGACGGGACATCCGAAGGGCAACCGGGCAAGAGTGTCAACTCCTTTACCCTCCAGTCGATCACCTTGGCACAAAAGGCCGGCAGTCGACTGGTCGGGTAAAGGGGGGGCAGCTGTAGACCCCAAATCTTGCCCGACCTCCAAATAAAGAGCAGAAGACCTCCTATTCGAAGATGGATGAAGCCTAACAAGCCACTAGGAGAGACTATTAGGCCCCATACTAGGATAGGAAGGATTTTCTGTACAAAAATAAGGTTTCTCGCCTTTTTTGGGACGAGACCGCCGTCTCGAAATCGAGACCGCCGTCTTGCCTCATGCAAATGGCGAGACCGCCGTCTCGCCAAACGAGATGGCAGTCTCGCCACCTGCGAATGGCAAGACGGCGGTCTCGCTTTCCCAAACGGCGGTCTCGCCACCTGCGAAGGATGAGATGGCAGTCTCGTTTGGCGAGACGGAGGTCTCGACCCTGTCAGACGAGAATGGCGGTCTCGCCACTGGCAGGCACGGAAACCTTTAAATAGGGGCCTCCCCCCCCTCATTTCCACACACCACACAGCTTTAGCTCTCCCTTCTCTCTAAAACTTCTCTCTAGAATCCCTCCGACGCATTTCCGGAGCTTCTGAGTGCCTTTATGAGCGTTTTTTCGACGTCTAGAAGAGTTTCCAGCGTCGTGTAGAGTGAAGGGCTGCCAAAAAGCACCCATTTTTGTTAAAGAAATAAAAAAGAAAGCTTGCTTTGGAGGTTTAAATTTTCCCTCTCTACTTTTATTGCTTTAATTTTAAATTATATAATAGATTAGGGCCATGTAGTCGTAATTTTAAATTCCGCAAAATAAAAAAGGCAAAAGCGTATTTTTCCGGTTTATTTATTAGCAAAATAGTTGGCCTATCATAGGGAACCCGAAAGGGGCGTAGTAAAGGAACTAATACTTCCTTTACACGTAACTAACTCCCTTACCCAACTCTGGTTCTAATGACCAAAGTTGGTTTTCGAAAACCAACGCCTTTTAAAACCCCTTTCCCGATGTTTCCGGTAAAAACATCGGTGGCAACTCCACAGAACCCTACAAAAATTAGTCCTTGGGTTAGCCCGGTTATCGGACAACCCAAGGACGCCCTTTCGAAAACCTCACCCCTAGGTTAGCCCGGTTATCGGACAACCTAAAGGCGTTGTAACCACCCATAAAAAACGCGAAAATCAAAAGGGTCGAAACCATCGCGCCGCTCCGACCGCCTCTCTGCTTTTTACGGCGGCGACAACCCTGGTGATATCTTTCTAAACCTTTCTCTTCTTTAACTTTGTGAATGCATTTATTTTTGATTGCTTGCTGTGTATAATTCAAGAATTGATCTGATTTCTTAATCTTTAAAATTGATAATCTGTTAATTGCAAAAATCTTTCAAAGATCAATTCACCCCCCCTCTTGATCTCAGCCTACATTTCTAACACTTTCTTCAACAATACACTGTTCTGTATTTCTGGGATGTTTTAATTGATAAAAATTATCATCTAATTCGTCATCATCTGCAGTACCTATTGTTTTTCTCTGCAACACTCGAGGAGACTCATTAAAAACATGTACTGATTCTTCAACAGATTTTAGTCTTAAATTATAGACTCTATATGCATCACTGTTAGAAGAATAGCCAAGAAAGATCCATTTATTAGATTTTTCATCAAACTTGACAATATTTTCTTTCCCATTGTTTAAAACAAAATATGTACATCCAAAAACCCTGAAATATTTTATGTTGGGTTTTCTTCCTTTGTAAAGTTTATATGGAGTTTTCTTAAGAATGGGCCTTATCAAAAACTCTATTCAAAACATGACAAGCAGTGTTTACAGCATCTGCCCAAAAGTATTTAGGTAAAGAGTTTTCACAAAGCATTATTCTAGCAAGTTCCACAATGGATCTGTTCTTCCTTTCCACAACACCATTTTGTTGAGGAGTTCTTGGAGTAGAAAAGTTGTGTTTTATGCCATACTTTTCACAGAATAATTCAAACTTTTCATTTACAAATTCTCCACCATTGTCACTTTGAATAGAAGTAATGAAATAACCTTTCTTATTATGTAAAACCTTGGCAAGCTTTTTAAAAGATTTGAAAGAATCTGATTTGTCTTTTAGAAAAACAGTCCTTGTAAATCTGGAAAAATCATCAACAATTACCATGATATAAATATTACCACCTAGGATTTTGTTTCTTGAAGGACCAACCAAATCTAAGTGGAGCAGTTCCAAAGGTCTACAAGTAGAAACAATGTTTTTATTTGAAAAAGATTTTCTAGTTTGTTTACCTTCTAAACAAGCTTCACAGATTTTGTCTTTCAGGATTTGAAGCTTAGGCAGTCCAGAAACTAAATCTTTAGAAATTAATTTGTCAAGATGATTAAGATGAATATTGGCAAGCCTTCTATGCCATAACCAAGATTCTTCTTCTTTAGTAAGAAGACAACTTTGAGATGAGATAGAATGCTTGATATCTAGCATGTAAATGTTGTTTAATCTCTTACCAACCAGCATTACCGTGTCAGATTTTGGCTCACAGATTAGACAGATTTCTGGTTTGAAGATAACCTTGTGACCAAGATCACATAATTGGCTTATGTTGATTAAGTTGTGCTTAAGACCTTCAACAAAAAGAACATTGTGAATGGTCACATTCTCACCATCTCCTATGTCTCCAGAACCTAAGATTCTTCCCTTATTGTTATCTCCATATGTTACGTGACCTTCAGTCTTCAATCTCAATTTCTGAAATTTGGAAATATCACCTGTCATATGCCTTGAGTATCTGCTATCCAAGTACCAAAGTGATTCTTGTTGCTGTTCCTGAAAAATCAAGCATCAAGTATTTGGTACCCTTAAATAATTTGGGTCCTTAGTGGTCAAGTTTTCTGTTTAAGATATGTAGACCCCTAATCTTGTCCGGCCTCATAATAAGACCAGAAGGCCTCCGTTTCGAAGATGGATGAAGCCTAAGAAGCCATTAGGAGAGACTATTAGGCCCCATACTAGGATAGGAGGGATTTTCTGCATAAAAATAAGGATTTTTGCTTTCGGAGGTCGAGACCGCCGTCTCACATTCAGGACGGTCGTCTCGCCTTGCTAAAGTGGTGAGACCGCCATCTCGTTTGGCGAGACCGCCGTCTCGTTTGGCGAGACCGCCATCTCGTTTGGCGAGACCATCGTCTCGCCACCTGCAAATGGCGAGACCCCCCTCTCGTTTGGCGAGACGGCCTTCTCGCCATTTTTGCAAGGCGAGACGTCCGCCTTTACCTGACTGGCGCGAATCCCTATAAATAGCCGTGTTTTTTACTTCATTTCACACAATTCTTCAACTTTCTCTCTTGTAACCTCTTCTATTTCTCTTCCTAGAACCCCTCCAAAGCATTTCCAGAGTTTCTGAGAGTTTCTTAGAGATTTTATAGCGTTTCCGAGAGTTTTTCCGGTGTTGTAAAGAGTGAAGGGCTGCCAAAATGCACCCTAAATTTGAAGAAATTAATCAAAGAGCTTGCTTCGGAGGTTTCCTCTCTCTCTCTCTCTCTATCTCTTTATTGCTTTCGTTATTATGATTAAACTACATAATAGATATTAGGGTCATGTAGTCATTCTTTTAATTCCGCAAATAAAAGGGTAAAAACGTCTTTTTCGTAAAGTTTATTATTTAAATAGCTGGTCTGTCATAGGGAACCCGAAAGGGGCATTGTAAGGGAACTAAGACTTCCCTTACACGTAACTAACTCCCTTACTTAAACTCTGGTTTTAACGACCAAAGTTAGTTTTCGAAAACGAACGCCTTTTTAATCCTTTTTCGATGTTTCCAGTAAAAACATCGGTGGAGACTCCATAAGAACCCTTCAAAATTAGTTCTTGGGTTAGCCCGGTTATCAGACAATCCAAGAACGCCCTTTCGAAAACCTAGCCTCCAGGTTCAGCCAGTTATCGGACAACCTAAAGGCGTTGTAACCACACCCATAAAATGCGAAAATCGGAAAGTCGGAACCATCGCGTCGCTCCGACTGCTCGTTTTGACGGCGGCGACAACATATTTTGGAACCCATCTCAGTTTACCCTGTGGCACAAGATGTTTTCTAATATGACAGAATTTTACAGTATGCTCTTTTTTCATACAATAGTGACAAGATGAGAAGGGAGATGCTGTTGATTTTCTGAAAGAGAAGAAATTCGAATACCTTTTAGTTTTAACCCCAAACTTAGGTTTATAACCAATGCCAGCATGATCAAAAACACAGTTTTGAGACCCAAGAAGTGCATCTAAATTTGCTTTACCTTGAGTAAACTTAGATAAAGTTTTAATCAAATACTCAACCTTTTTCTGCAGAGAGATACACTTTTCACAATCTTTGTTAGCAACAACATTATCATAAGATGAATTATTGTAGATTATTTCAAGATGTTCCATATCTATTTTGCATTCTAATAATTCTTCTTCCAGAACTTTAACCCTATTCTCTAACCAGTTATTTAGTCCTTTTAACCGATTATTTGTATAGGATAAATTCTTAGCTTCATCATGCATTTCATTGAAAGTAGTTAATAATGTGTTGTGATTCATTTCATTCTCTGTGAAGGTTGAACTTACATAGGATGAAGAAGATTCATAGCCAGCCATTAAGCATAGATTCACTTCTTCACTTTCAGATCCAGAACTTGAGGATGAATCATTGTCGTCGCCGTCAAAAAGAGGACGTCGGAGCGACGCGATGGTTCTGACTTTCCATTTTTTGTGTTTTTATGGGTGTGGTTACAACGCCTTTAGGTTGTCCAATAACCGGGCTGAACCTAGAGGCGAGGTTTTTGAAAGAGTGTTCTTGGATCGTCCGATTAACCAGGCTCACCCAAGAACTAATTTTAAGGGGTTCTTATGGAGTGCCACCGATGTTTTTACCAGAAACATCAAAAAAGGAGTAAAAAGGCGTCAGTTTTTGAAAACCAACTTTGGTCGTTAAAACCAGAGTTCAGGTAAGGGAGTTAGTTACGTGTAAGGGAAGTGTTAGTTCCCTTACGACGCCCATTTCGGGTTCCCTATGATAGGCCGGCTATTTAATAAATAAACTTTGTGAAAAGACGCTTTTACCCTTTTATTTGCGGAAGTAAAATAATGACTACACGGCTCTAATATCTATTATGCAATTTAATCATAATAATAAAAGCAATAAAGAGATAGAGAGAGTGAAGAAACCTCCGAAGCAAGCTCTTTAATTAATTTTCTAAAAATTAGGGTGCTTTTTGGCAGCCCTTCACTCTTTACAACGCCGGAAAAACTCTCGGAAACGCTATAAAAACTCTAAGAAACTCTTAGAAACTCCAGAAATGCTTCGGAGGGGTTCTAGGAAGAGAAATTGAAGAAGTTGCAAGAGGGAAAGTGGAAGAACTATGTGAAATGAAGTGAAAAGCGCAACTATTTATAGGGATTCGCGCTTGTCAGGTCGAGATGGTCGTCTCGTCTGACAAGGTCGAGACGGCCGTCTCGCCATTCGAGATGGTCGTCTCGCCTTGCAAAAATGGCGAGAAAGTCGTCTCGCCAAACTAGAAGGGGGTCTCGCCATTCGTAGGTAGCGAGACGGCCGTCTCGCCAAACGAGACGGTGGTCTAGCCACTTTCGCAAGGCGAGACGGCTGTCCCGAATGCGAGACGGCGGTCTCGACCTCTGAAGGCGAAAATCCTTATTTTTATGCAGAAAATCCCTCCTATCCTAGTACGGGGCCTAATAGTCTCTCCTAATGGCTTCTTAGGCTTCATCCATCTTCGAAAAGGAGGTTTTCTGGTCTTATTATGAGGCCGAGAAAGATTAGGGGTCTACAATCATTGTCTTGCCAGACTATGTAGGCCTTCTTCCCTTTATACTTCATATATTTCTTGTTTTGATTCTTGGATTTTTCTGGACAGTCACTTCTTATATGTCCGTGCTTCCCACAAGAATAACAAGTATAAGTATTTTAAAGAGAATAAGTTCTTTTATCATTGTACCTTTTAATCTGGCCAGTTCTGTTCTTCTTCTTAAGAAATTTCCCAAACTTCTTAACCAACAAATTAAGATTCTCAAATCCTTCTTCATCATAGTCACTACTTTCTTCAATTGTCTTGAGAACAATGTTTCTGCTTTTCTTTTCTGCATTTTCTTGTTCCTTAAACCTGTTGATCTCCAACTCGTGTTCCCTTAGCTTACCAAAAAGTGAGGCAGTAGTCATCTCAGTTAAGTCTTTTGATTCTGATATGGTTGTCACCTTTGGTTGCCAAGATCTATCCAAACATTTTAGGATTTTGATGTTTAACTCTTCCTTGTCAAACTTCTTGCCTAATCTAATTAGATGGTTGACTATATATGTGAATCTTTTTTGAACATCTGCAATGGTTTGACCTTGCTGCATTTTGAACAATTCATAATCTTTGATTAATTCATACTTCCTTGCCCTTTTCACATCGGAGGTACCTTTGTGAGTGACTTCTAGAATCTCCCACATTTCTTTGGCAGAGGTGCATTGAGAAACCCGAAAAAACTCATCAAGATTTAAGGCAGAGGTGATAATGTTAGCAGTATAGTCATATTGAACTTTCCTATTTTTTGCATCAGTTAAGTCAGCCCAATCTTTTTCAACAATTTTACCATCCACTGTATGAGTTGGTTTGAAAGGACCATTAACATTTGTATCCCAAATAGCCCTATCAAGAGATTAAATAAAGATTTTCATTCCAACCTTCCAGAAGGAATAATTCACACCAAAAAATAGAGGAGGCCTATTGATGGAGGCTCCTTCAGAAAAAATCATCTTTCCCTCAGCCATTTAAACTTTCTTAGACCAAATTCTTGAGTAACTTACCACAACCAGCTCTTGATACCAATTGTAAGAATTAATGGTTGAGTTCAAGAGGGGGGATGAATTGAACTTTGAAACCTTTTTCAAAAACCGCTTTCTTTGTGGAAGAATGATTAATCTTTATCCAATCTTTTATTAGGCAGATTTGGTTTTTAACAAAGCAAGAATATAAACCAGAAATGAAAAGAGATAAATGCAGAAATACAATACAAGAGTTTTATACTGGTTCACTTTTCCCAAGAGCTACATCCAGTTCTTGACAAATTTGTCAAGTTCCACTAATACCAAGTGAAAATACAAACCAGTAGATACAAACCAATCTACCCCAAGATCTACCTTACAACACCACAAGATACACTCTTGAAAAACCACCCAACAACCAAACCCAGTCGCTGTAACCAGTGCAGATTCAAACCCAATCTACACAATTAAAATTTGTACAAGTATTGGAAAGAATAAACCTGGACAGTAGCTGTCGCCGCCGTAAAAAATGAGGGTGGTCGGAGCGACGCGATGGTTTCTGACTTTCCATTTTTCACGTTTTTATTGGTGGTTACAACGCCTTTAGGTTGTCCGATAACCGGGCTGAACCTAGGGGCGAGGTTTTCGAAAGGGCGCTCTTGGATTTTCCGATAACCGGGCTAATCCAAGAGCTAGTTTTGGAGGGTTCTTTGGAGTCGCCACCGACGTTTTTACCAGAAACATCGGAAAAGGATTTAAAAGGCGTTGGTTTTCGAAAAACTAACTTTGGTCGTTAGAACCAGAGTTGGGTAAGGGAGTTAGTTACGTGTAAAGGAAGTATTAGTTCCTTTACAAGGCCCCTTTCGGGTTCCCTATGATAGGCTAGCTACTTTGGATAAATAAATAAACCGGAAAATACGCTTTTACCCTTTTATTTTGCGGAATTTAAAGTTATGACTACATGGCCCTAATCTCTATTGCACAATATAGAATTTAAAGCGGTAAAAGTAGAGAGAGAGAGAGAGAGAGAGAGAGTAAACCTCCGAAGCAAGCTTTTATATTCCTCTTTGCAAAAAATAGGGTGCTTTGTGGCAGCCCTTCACTCTACACAGCGCCAGAAACCTCTCGAAACGCTAAAAAATACTCTTAGAAACGCTCAGAAACTCCGAAAATGCTTCGGAGGGGTTCTAGAGAGAGAATTTTAAGTGATTTCTAGAGAGAAGGACGAAGAACTTGTTGGAAATGAGGGGAATAGGGGCCCTATTTATAGGGATTCGCGCCTGTCAGGTCGAGACAGGCCGTCTCGTCTGACAAGGTCGAGACGGCGGTCTTGGCAGTCGAGATGGCGGTCTCGCCTTGCGGGACGTCTCGACAAACGAGACGGCGGTCTCGCCATCAGCATAAGGCGAGACGACGGTCTCAAATCCGAGACGGCGGTCTCGACCTTAAAAGGCGAAAATCCTTATTTTTGGACCAAAAATCCCTCCTATCCTAGTATGGGGCCTAATAGTCTCTCCTAGTGGCTTCTTAGGCTTCATCCATCTTCGAATAGAAGGTCTTTTGATCTTTATTATGAGGCCGGGCAAGATTAGGGGTCTACAGCTGCCCCCCCTTTACTGACTAGTCGGCTGTTGGCCTGTTGTGCCAAAAAGAACGACTGGAAGGTAAAGGAGTTGACCCTCTTGCCCGGTTACCCTTCAGATGTTCCGTCTTGTGGCGGTTGATCTTCTGGGGAAAGTTTGTGTCGTGCACCTCCAGGATACTCCTTCTGACGGTAGCCGATTCCTTTGGTTGACACGTGGTAGAACCTCAGGATACTCGTTCTGACAATAGCCGATCCTTCGGTTGATGGGTATAAACCCCCCATCAGGCTGGTACAGTCCGTTGTGTAGGACTGGTGGTAGTGGCGTCTTACTGTTCAGGTGGCTCATGCGCCGGTTAGGCACTCCTTGTGTGCTGGTTGATAGGTATGAACCCCTTATCAGGCTGGTACAGTCCACTGCGTAGGACTGGTGGTGGTGGCGGCTTACTGCTCAATCGCTCATGCGCCGTGGTTGAGATGTGTTCTTTTTGTCTTTGTTTGTATTTTGGCCGTCCGGTTTACGCCAGGGATTTTGTTGGTGTTCATCCAGCTTTGTTGGTTGCCGTGGATTCTTTGTTTGTTGAGTTTTTGGTGGTGATCACCCGACTCTTGTTGGCTGGCCGGGAAGTTTTTGTTTATGTTCGAGTCTTGGTTGGTTGTCGAAGAATTTTTGGTTGTTTTTGGAATACATAATTGACAAGGTCTTACCGGGGTGCCTTGAGTGTTCACCATGCAAGCATGAAGATGCTCTTTTTATATGAATGCTTTTTTGGGTCTTTTATTTATCTGAAGTATATTTGTTGGTTTCGATTCTGACAAAGCTCTTTTTGTGTGATTACTTGTGTGTGGATGCTTTTGATGCAATTTATTGAGGGCATCTAGAAAGTAACCGGTACTTCCTTTTTGTTCTCTCGTGAGTATTTTGTTTTTAACCCTATTTTTTGCCTAGACCGCCCTTTGCGGGTTTTCGATCTAGCAGGCTTAATTCTTGCCTGGTGGGCTTTTTTTTTCTTTCTTTTTATTCGAATGCCTTAACTTTTGTCTAGACCGCCCTTTGCGGGTTTTCGATCTAGCAGGCTACCTTAATGCTTTTGGTTGGGATGGGCCTGGTCAGCGCTGTTTGTCTTGTTTATGCTTTCTTGTGTTGTGTTATTTTATGCATGCTCATATTTTGTTAATGTAGAGACATTCACATAGGTAAAGACAAGGAAAGACAATTTTTATTGATATAACCAAAGGGTCTGTTTTTACAGAGGGATTTACAAAGGAATTTATAAGCAAGGCTGGCCAAGGTTGGTTAAACTGTATAGGGTATAACAATCATGCCCATGATTTCTGTTTCTCCTGGTCGCTTTGATTGAGATGTTCGAACTCGGAGTGAAGACTATGCGAAGTCTGCCTGCCTCCATGAAGGTATTACCTTAGTCGCCTTTGCAGTTTTTGGCCAAGGTAATCATTGCTCTTTCCTTTTTTTTTTTTTTTTTTTGAAACCTCTAATTTTTGCCTAGGACGTATCCTAGCGAGGGATGCGGACCCTTTCTTTTGCCCAGGATCCTCTTTGCGAGTTTTCATCCTGACGGGTCATGAGCAATGTCTTCAGGCATAGTATTTTTTCACCGCGTCTGAGTTAACTGGATGCCGAAGCTCTTCTCTGTCCATGTTGGTGAGGATAAGGGCTCCTCCTGAGAAGGCTCGCTTGACCACAAAGAGTCCTTCGTAGTTTGCTGTCCATTTCCCGATTTTGTCTTTCTAGGCTGGAAGCAGTTTCTTCACTACTAAATCTCCTTCCTGGAAGCTACGGGGATTGACTTTCTTGTCGTAGGCTCTCTTGATTTTCTTTTGATAAGCTTGCCCCCGACATATGGCGTCCAGCCGTTTTTCTTCGATTAGGTTTAGCTGATCGTGTCGGCTTTGGACCCATTCGGCTTCTGTCAACTTGGCTTCCATAATAACTCGTAGGGAGGGTATTTCAACCTCTACTGGTAGTACGACCTCCATTCCGTATACGAGGGAAAATGGGGTAGTCCCTGTGGAGGTTCGTACCGACGTTCGGTAGTCATGCAGGGCGAAGGGCAACATCTCGTGCCAATCTTTGTAGGTTACTACCATCTTTTGGATGATTTTCTTAATATTTTTATTGGCTGCCTCCACTGCACCATTCATCTTTGGTCAGTATGGAGAAGAATTGTGGTGTTGAATTTTGAAGTCTTGACACAGTTCCTCCATCATTTTATTATTGAGGTTGGTCCCATTATCAATAATGAGCCTATGAGGGATGTCGTACCGACATATAATATTTTTCCTAATGAAGGTGGTCACCACTTTCCGAGTCACATGTGCATACAATGCTGCCTCAACCCATTTGGTGAAGTAGTCAATGGCCACCAAGATAAAACGATGGCCATTAGATGCTTTGGGTTCTATGGGCCCGATGACGTCCATTCCCCACATAGAAAATGGCCATGGTGTAGCAAGGGTACTGAGGGGTGCGGGCGGCACGTGAATATTATCGGCGTAGATTTGGCACTTGTGACACTTTTTAGCATACTGGTGACAATCGGCTTTCATTGTGGACCAAAAATACCCTGCCCGTAAGATTTTCTTTGTCATGGCATGCCCAGGTGCGTGAGTCCCAAAGGCCCCTTTGTGGATTTCTCTTATCAAGGTTTGGGCTTCTTCTTGGCCCACACACCTTAAGAGAGTGGAGTCGAGACTCTTTTTGTAGAGGGTTCCTTCAAGCAACGTGAACCCTACTGCCCTTTTACGAATGGTCCATTTATCATTGTCATTAATTCCCTCGGAATATTCGCCCCTCATGAGATATTGTTTGATGTCATGATACCAGGGATTGTGGTCGCGCTCGCCATTTACTGCCATGCAAAAAGCTTGTTTGTCATGCAGCTTAATTTGGATGATTGGCATCTCATGTTCTTGACCCAAAGAAAACATGGATGATAGAGTGGCAAGGGCATCAGCAAATTGATTGTCTTCCCGAGGAATATACTGAAAGGTGACACTTTCCATTCCTGAGACCAGATCTTGAATGTGCTCTAGGTATGGGATCAGTTTAGAGTTGTCGGTTTCCCATTCACCTTTAAGTTGGTAAATGACAAGGGATGAGTCACCGAAGACCTTTAGTTTAGTGACCCCATGATCTAAAGTTTCTTGGATCCCTAACGCGCATGCCTCGTATTCGGCCATGTTATTGGTACAGTCGAAATTAAGCCTGGCCGTTACGGGGATATGTTTCTTTTGGGGGGATATCAGAATAGCCCCTATCCCGTGTCTGAGCATGTTTGAGGCCCCATCGAAGAACATAGTCCATGCCTCTTCTTTGGTCTCTTCGTGTTCAATATGCATGATATGCTCATCGGGAAAGTCGTCTTGTAGGGACTGATATTCGTCCATTGATCCATGGGCTAGATAATCCGCTAGGGGGCTACCTTTAATAGCTTTCTGGGTGACATGAATGATGTCAAATTCTGAGAGGAGAACCTGCCACCTAGCTATTCTTCCAGTTAGAATGGGCTTCTCGAAGAGATACTTAATTGGGTCCATTTTGGAGACCAACCATGTTGTGTGTCGAGCCATATATTGTCGGAGACGTTGAGTGACCCACACCAATGCGCAACAGGTTTTTTCGAATGGTGTATAACGGGTTTCATAGTCTAGGAATTTCTTGCTGAGATAGTAAATGGCTCACTCTTTCTTCCCAGTTTCATCTTGTTGTCCGAGCACACATCCCATGGATTCTTCGAGTATTGACAAGTATAGGATCAGAGGTCTGCCTTCAACGGGTGGTACCAATACCAGCGGATTGGTTAAACATGTTTTGATTTTATCAAAGGCTTGTTGGCATTCTTCATCCCACACTGTTGGTTGATTTTTGCGCAACAGTTTAAAGATGGGTATACATTTATCCGTTAACTGTGCTATGAAACGGGCAATGTAATTAATTTGGCCTAGAAAACCTCTGACCTCCTTTTCCATTCTGGGTGTAGGCATTTCCAAAATTGCCTTGGTTTTGTCGGGGTCCACTTGAATTCCTCTTTCGCTGACAATGAACCCTAATAGTTTTCCTGAGCGTACTCTGAAAGTGCATTTTGCCGTGTTTAGTTTAAGTTGATATTTCTGGAGTCGGTCAAAGAGCTTTTTGAGGTATTGAATGTGGTCCATCTCATTTCTAGACTTGGCAATCATGTCATCCACATATACCTCTATTTCCTTATGGATCATGTCATGGAATAATGTGACCATAGCCCTTTGATAGGTAGCCCCTGCATTCTTGAGCCTGAAAGGCATTACGCGGTAGCAGAAGGTGCCCCATGGTGTAATGAAGGAGGTTTTTTCTCTATCCTCAACAACTAGTTTAATCTGATTATACCCCGCATATCCGTCCATGAAGGAGTAAAGCGTGTTGGTAGCGGTATGGTCTACCAGCGTGTCTATATGTGGTAGGGGGAAATCATCTTTTGGACTTGCCCGATTGAGGTCTCTATAATCCACACATACCCTGACCTTCCCGGTCTTTTTGATGATGGGTATTATGTTGGCCAACCATTCTGGGTATTTGGAAACTATTAGGAAATTGGCGTCCAATTGCCTTTGTACCTCCTCCTTGATCATTAAGGACCAATCTGGTTTGATTCTTCTGAGTTTTTGCTTTACAGGTCGGAACCCTTCTTTTAATGGCAATTTATGCTCTACTATGCTCGTGTCGAGCCCAGGCATATCATGATAAGACCAAGCAAATACGTCTACATATTCCTTCAGAAGCCGTATCAACCCTTCTTCATACTACTTTCCATTTGGGTGCCGATGTTTATCTTTTTCTCATCATCTCCTTCTCCCAAATTGATGGTTTCAGTCTTTTCTTGATGCGGCTGTATAATGCGTGCTTCCTTTTCTAACATTCTTTGCATGTCCGGAGAAAAGGTCTCCTGCTCACTGTCGGACTCGACCCATTCGCTCTCGGTTTCCAAGATCCACAGAGATTCATCAATCATAGACATGATGTGTTTTAGGTTCTGTTTTAGTCATAGATTTTATTATTCATTTATTTTTGAAAGAATAATAAATAAAAGAGGGAAAAGAATGAATGTGACAGAATGCCTCATGTATTAATGAAAATGTAAATGTATGTACATGCCCTTTTAATCAGGATTCCTACGACCACGGGCGGGGACCGCAGGAGATACAAGAGAAAGCTTGAAAAAAACTAAGGCTGATCCTCCCAGTCCTCCCTCCTTGCTACTCTGGCTTTGCCAGTGGTTTGGTGTCGACATCGGAAGCAGAGGCATCAAAGGTTATCCACCCGACGTCTATCAATTCTTGGACCCGATACTTAAGGGTCAAGCAGTTTTCCGTTGAGTGTCCGGGTGAACCCGAGTGGTAATCACATTTCTCGTTTGGTTTGTACCACTCGGGGTAGGGAGGCTCCAGCTGCTTTTTGGGAGGGACGCAGGTCAAGAGTTTGGCCTCCAATAGCTGAGGCAGCAGTTTACCATAGTAAGTGGAGATTGGAGTGAACTTCCTTTCTTTCTTACGAGGCTGCCTAGCTGTTTGTGGGGCAGAAGAAGGAGTGATAAAGTTGATTACATGCACGGCTTCGTCCTTCTTTCTGCTAGCAGGTTTTCTGAAGGAGACACCAGCTTGGGAAGACTGTGCTATCTTCCCACTCCTCAGCCCTTGCTCTACTCTTTCACCCACAGTGACTATATCTGAAAAGAGGTTGGAGGTACTGGTTATTGCCTTGTCGTAGTACGCTCCATTCAGTGAATCTATGAACATAGCCACTGTCTCCTTATCCGTCAAAGGAGGCTCTATTTGGGCAGCCATTTCCCTCCACCTTTGGGCGTACGCTTTAAAAGGTTCAACGTTCCTTTTGCTCAGAGTCCTGAGATCTGACCTGTCAGGGGTCAGATCAATGTTGTATCGGTAACGATGAAGAAAAGCGTTGTCGCCGCCGTCCATTCCGACGTCCAGGGACATCTCGAACGTTTATGCGAGCGGTCGCGAAAAGATGGTTTAGACTCGCGTTTTATGTTAAAATTATGTTCATTGCTTCCGAGGTGCTCAATAACTGGACTATCCTCTAATAAAAGCAAGGTTTTCGAAAAAGGGGTTCTTATGGAGTCGCCACCAATGTTTTGACCGTAAACATTGGAAAAGGATAAAAAGACGTTGATTTTAATAAAAACCAAACTTGGCCATTATAACCAGAGTTAGGTAAGGGAGTTAGTTACGTGTGGGGAAGGTGTTAGCACCCCACAACGCCCCTTTCGGGTTCCCTATGATGGATTAATTCATTTAAGTGAAGATTACAAGAAATTACGCGATTACCCTATTTTATTGCATAATATTAAAAATGGCTATCTACATGACTTTATTTCATACTGCATACATAAAGCAATAAATAAAGCAGTAAAAGAGAAGAGAGTTGAACAGAACCTCCGTAACAAGCTTTTGTATTGCGAATCTTTAATCGTGAGGATGCGTTTTGGCAATCCTTCGCTCTACAAAGACTCTCCTCTCTGAATACAACACTGACTCTACTAAATTTTATAGAAGAATCGAATGCTGGAATATGATTCCTTAACTGATTGTTACCTTATCAAGGCAATCAGAGAGTTCATTCGAAGAAGGAAGAGAAAAGACAAGTATTGGGAGTTGTCTGGTGTCTGAAACAGTGGCAAATGAGCCTCCTATTTATAGTTTTTCGCTGCCTGACATTTTGAGACGCCCCTCTGGGTTGGGACGGCTGTCTGGGTTCGGACGGCCGTCCCAACTGCATTTTTTACACATACTGAGACCCCCTGAAGAGTGGGACTGGCAGTCTCACTTGGGACGACCGTCCCACTTATAGGAAGTCTTCTTGGCCTTCATTAAGATGACGGGCGAGCTTTATCTTCGTGTAGGAAGTCTCTTTAGTCTTTATTGTGTGGATGGGTGGACTCCGTCTTGTTGCGGGAGGTCTTTCTCAGTTTTTTCTTTGATATGAAGCTGGGTGAACTGTATGAAGTTTCCCTAGCTTTTATTTTGAGAGGCCGGACAAAATTAGGGGTCTACAACTGCCCCCCCTTCACCTGCCTAGCTAATTTGTCAGTTTGATCTGCCGACAACATTAGTTGGTAGGGGAAGGAGTTAACCCTTTTGCCCGGTCATCCTTCAGATGCTGCTCCTTTTGCAGATCCTCCGGATGATAAATATTTTGATAGGTACCAACCCCTATCTGGTTTGAGCCTCCTTTTATAAGGCTCTGGTGAGTATTTACCCTCACCAGGTATAAGTCTGTATTTTACTAGACTTTAGTGAGTACCTACCCCCACTAGGTATGAACCTTGTTTCGCAAGGTTTTGGTGAGTACCTACCCTCACCCGGTATGAGTTCGCATTTTGCTAAACTCTTGTGGGTACTTACTTCCGAGGTGCTCAACACTGAACTATCCTCTAATAGAAGTAATGCCTTTGCAACCCATTTTTGAAATGCTTAGGTGAGTATTTTTACTCCACCTAATGCATTCTACTAAGTTTTGATGAGTACTTACCCTCATCCGGTACAAACCTTATTTTTAAGGTTTTGGTGGGTACCTACCCCCACCCGGTGCGAATCTGCATTTTTGCTAGATTCTGATGAGTACTTACCCTCATCCGGTCTGAACCCCGTTCTGCAAGGTTCTGGTGGGTACTTACCCCCACCTGGTCCGAATCTCGTTCTGCAAGATTCTAATGGGTACCTACCCCCACCTGGTCCGAATCTCGTTCTGCAAGATTCTGATGGGTACCTACCCCCACCCGGTCCGAACCCCGTTCTGCAAGGCTCTGATGGGTACCTACCCCCACCTGGTCCGAATCCCGTTCTGCAAGATTCCGATGGGTACCTACCCCCACCCGGTCCGAACCCCGTTCGCAAGGCCGTGATGGGTACCTACCCCCACCCGGTTCGAATCCCATTCCGCAAGATTCCGATGGGTACCTACCCCCACCCGGTTCGAACCCCGTTCCGCAAGGCTCGATGGGTACCTACCCCCACCCGATCCGAACCCCGTTCCGCAAGGCTCGATGGGTACCTACCCCCACCCGGTCCGAATCCCGTTCCGCAAGATTCCGATGGGTACCTACCCCCACCCGGTCCGAACCCCGTTTTGCAAGGCTCGATGGGTACCTACCCCCACCCGGTCCGAACCTCGTTCCGCAAGGCTCGATGGGTACCTACCCCCACCCGATCCGAACCTCGTTCCGCAAGGCTCGATGGGTACCTACCCCCACCTGGTTCGAATCCCGTTCGCAAGATTCCGATGGGTACCTACCCCCACCCGGTCCGAATCCCGTTCTACAAGGCTCGATGGGTACCTACCCTCACCCGGTTCGAACCCCGTTCCGCAAGGCTCGATGGGTACCTACCCCCACCCGGTCCGAACCCCGTTCCGCAAGGTTCTCAGGATGCACTTTTTGGTAGTTAATCCTGTGATTATCTGTTTTTGGAGATATGTTGGCGACTTATTGTTTCTGTTCATGCGCCCATTCCGTGGAGAATATTTGATTTGACTTTTTGACTTTTCTGTTAGTCATCCAGTTTTTGCCAGGGATTCTTTGTTTTTGGCTTTTTCTGTTAGCCATCCGGTCTTGACCGAGGATTCTTGATTTTTGGCTTTTCTGTTTAGCCATCCGGCTTTTGCCGGGGATTCTTGATTTTTGGCTTTTTCGTTTAGCCATCCGGCTTTGCCGGGGATTTCTGATTTTTGGCTTTTCTGTTAGCCATCCAGCTTTTGCCGGGGATTCTTAATTTTTGGCTTTTCTGTTTAGCCATCCGGCTTTGCCGAGGATTTCTGATTTTTGGCTTTTCTGTTTAGCCATCCAGCTTTTGCCGGGGATTCTTGATTTTTGGCTTTTTCGTTTAGCCATCTGGCTTTGCCGGGGATTCTTTGTTTTTGGCTTTTTCGTTTAGCCATCTGGCTTTGCCGGGGATTCTTTGTTTTTGGCTTTTTCGTTTTAGCCATCCGGCTTTGCCGGGGATTCTTTGTTTTTGGCTTTTTCGTTTTAGCCATCCGGCTTTGCCGGGGATTCTTGTTGATTGCCTCTTGTTTAGGCAGGAATCCTCTGGGGATTTTGGATTTTCTTTTTGATTGTGCCTCTTGATTAGGCGAAGATTCATTTGGGGATTTTGTTGTGCCTCTTGATTAGGCAAATGCTTCAATAATGGTGAAGACTTTGAGGTTTTGGATTGCCTCTTGCATAGGTTGATTTCCCATTTCTTGGGGATATTAGTTTTTTGCTTGCTTTGTTGTAAGTGAAGGCTTTGTGCTTCACTATGGATATCCGTCTTTGGGCGTTATGAGCGATTCACTCCCTGTGGATATAATTTTGTAGTTTGCCTTTGTCGTAGGCTCACTGAGGTTTTCTTGTTGATGATCCACTGGGGAATTAATTTCATTCAGGAGATCTGTCTTGAATTTGTCTCTCTAGGGAGAAATGGAGTTTTACGACTCCTTATTGGCTGTTGTTGTTTGAGCTGGTTTTGCCTAAGCTCTTATTTTGCTGGGGGATGGGTTTTTACCCTTTTCTCGCAATTTCTCTTTTTTTGCGATTTTGGATTTTTGTTTTTGGATGTGTGTGTCTTTTTTCTTTTGTGCACACAGGCTTTTTATCTTCTGCTGAGGATGAAGAGATTTTCTTTTCTTCTCTTTCCTTTTTATTGGCCCTGGGGAATTTGTTGGCTTCCTGGGGGTATGATGGAGTTCTGGCTCCTGGCTTTGTGAAGTTCTTATTTGATCAAGAAGATGGAAATTTTTGTTTTTTCCTTTTTTGTGGAGATTTTTCTTGATATGCTCTGTTTAGAGACATTTATTTGGCCTTTTTTCTGTAGTGGCCTCTGTTAGGGGATGAAAAGTTTTTCCTTCTTTTCCTTCTGTTGCCCCCTGATGATGTGGAGGATTTGACTCCGTATTTTCTTTGATGGACTCTTATGTAGTCCTTATTCTCCTTTGGGGAATGAAGCAGAGATTCTAGATGAGTTTGCTTGATGACTCATGTGGTAATGAAGTTGAGTCATGGAGTAATAAGTTTTTATTTTGCCTTTGGAATAGGCAAGGATCCTCTTGGGGACGGTCGAGCCTTTCCGTCGGCCTTTCTTCTTTGTTGATGTCTTTTCTGGGTGGAAGGATGCTGATTGCAGCTCCAAGTGATTTATGTTTGACGACTCATGTGGTGGTGTTGAGTCAGGAAGTAATTTTTGTTTTGCCTTTGGAATAGGCAAGGATCCGCTTGGGGATTTATCGAGCCTTTCCGTTGGCTTTTTTCTTCGATGTACCTTCTTTTATTGGTGTAGAAGGTTGGAGCTATT
>OY731402.1:23884198-23932598 GCA_963425845.1 Sphenostylis stenocarpa | reverse complement strand
TTTTGATAGGCTTGTCCATGACATATAGCATTCAGCCGCTTTTCATCGATAAGGTTTAATTGATCGTATCGACTTTGAATCCATTCGGCTTCTATCATGTGCTTTTATCAACATGATTAGCTGTACCGATTTGTCGTCTCGGATATTTGCTATAACCGAAGAGTAATCATTTTGAATATAGAGCAATTGCCATGTCAATTTCCCTCTTCCTTTCCTTAGGGATTTCAATCCTCCTATTGATCACTATATTTCCACATTTCCCAGTCAATTACTTGAATGCTTTATGATGAAGGGTCAAGAGAATAGAAAGAAAGGGATTTATTGCAAAGGCTTGTGTTTTAGAGGGATATTTTTGTAATAAAGGTTTCTGTAAGAATGGTTAGCCAAGGTTGGTCTGTGTTTAGGCTAGTTCAAACAAACGTTTTGTTTTAATGAGGTAGCGTCTTCAGCTGATTACTTTATGACTGATTAACATTCCTAGTCTGCCTAGGATTTTGCCCTTTTATCTTTTTGGCCTGGTCTTTTGACCTTGACGGGCTTCTTTTAATAATAATTTCTTTTCTCAAACATTGTCAAAAACACGATTTTCTTGTTCATGTCTCTAGCTAATCAATCATGTTAACTTTGGCTTCATATGGCGTTTTGATTATTTTGACGCATTTTGGAACAAAAAGTTTGTCTAAACAAGGTTATTTAATGGGGTATAGACATATTTAGCTAGAAGAGAAGCAGATAGTAAGAATAGCATTCTTTTGTAATTCAAAGGGAAATGCGGGCCCCAAAGATGCTCGGGGGTCGGGCACACCCTGAGGAGTGATCTCTAATAGTCATTGGGTTTACATCCCTTAAAATCGGAAGAAGGGTATTTAATGACTAATGCTACCCTTGACGCTAATATCCCTCTTTTTCGGAAGATCATTTTTAAGATGTGGAGGGGAGACTTCTCTTTTTCTTTGTACGACTTGATCTTTTGTAGGGTCGTACTTTAAAGGTTTATCCTTGAAATCTGGGATGTATCCTTTGAGCTTATTTTTCCAACAGTCTTTGCATGTCCGGGGAAATGGTCCCCTCCTCATTGTCTGACTCAATCCATTCGCCTTCAGCTTTTAGATCCCGCAGAGAGCTTTCAATCACAGACATGACTGTATGGGTTATGCTTTGTTTTAGATTCTTTTATTAAATGTATGAGAGAGAAAAGAATGAAAGAGAATATGGATATTAAAAAAATGCCTCATTGTATTGATAGAAGAAAATATTTACAAAGCCCAATTTAACCAAAAATCTCATGATCATGGACAAGGATCACGAGAAATACATCGGAAGCTTTTATTATTTCTTTATGTTTATTGCAAAAAAAGTAAAAATGATGAGCCCTAATCTGCTGGTCTCCCTTATCCCGTCTTTTACTCGGGCTTTGATAAGGGCTGGTCGTCCACCTTTGGAGTAGATGCGTCAAAGGTAATCCATCCCGCATCTATTAAATCTTGGACCTTATGCTTTAAAGCTACACAGTTTTCAATGGAGTGTCCCGGAGAGCCTGAATGATAATCACAACTTTCATTAGATTTATACCATTCCGGGTATGGTGGCTCCATCTTCTTAGGAGGGACACGCACGAGGAGCTTGGCGTCCAACAATTTCAGAAGCAGACTTTCATAGGAGGTAGGTATGGAAGTGAATTTCCTCTCTTGTCTGCGTGATCGTCCAGGTGACGGTGAAGAGGAAGAAGGGGTAGTGAAGTTCATGGCATTTACACTTCCCTCCTTTTTCTTGCCAAAGGGCTTCTTGAATGATGCGTGGGATTTCTTAAACTTGGGAGGGAATCGAGTATTTTCGATATCGGTTACCTCCTTTACATCAAATTTGTATCCCTCTAATGCCCTTAATCTTTCCTCTAAGGCAAAAATTCGTTGCTCAGAGACCTCATTGTGGAAGCATTGTTGGTATATTAACTCTGTCAATTGTGCCATTTGTTCTTTTATGGTATTAAGCTCGGCGGTGAGCTTTCGGTTTTGTTCTTCTAGTTGTTCCATCTTTTTAGCCTTTTGAGCACGAGTGAGGACAGGCGGAAGACCAGCCACTTTCTAAATGATTTTAACAATTTTATTATAGTTTTTTAAATGATTGGTGTATCCTAGAATGAATGTGTTTATGTATGCACTACAAAAATATTTTTTTTTTATGACAGCAGATATTGAAAGTGGCATAACTTTTGACTGGGTTGTCCGATTTGGACGCACAGCATGTCAAAATGAAGAGAAAAGGATGAAGAACCAAGTTGCAAATTGCCGTAGGCGATTTGGCCCAGTAATTTTCCCAATAAACGTCTCTAAGACCCATTTTTTAGGGGTTTATTAAAATGATGAGCATGCTGCAATTATTTTCTCTCTTAGTTTTACCACTTATTGGATGATATGGTATGAATGATACGACTTTGCCAAGAATCTTTTTGAAAAGGTATTTTTATGGTTTTAACTGTTTTTATATATTTTTATGATTTTTAGGGTTTTTTCATTTTTGTCTCGTTGTATGATTATCCTATACTAATGCATCAATACAAATGCGACAAACGTATGCACACACAATTCATACATCCACGAGCGAGCCACGCTTATTTAATCACGAGGTAGGGTTTTCCTGCAGAAACGTGCTTGGTTTAGGTGGTTCTAACTGTTCTCACCAGGCCAAAGGTCCCCAAGGTGCCCCCATTATAGGGACCTCTCAATCTCTCAATCCTCGGGTCATGCACGGAACTCCGTGGCGACACCCTTAGACCAAAAGAAGAGAGTTATCACCTTGAGTTGGTGGTTTTCCGACAACGGTAGTAGCCCCGTGTGCCAACTAACCGATCGTATCTGCCACCCACTCCCTATAGATATTCACTCTTGCCCCCGGGTATAGAGGGACTGTTGTGTGCAAGGGTTTTTGTGTGCAATTTATATTTCAAACAATTGCAGAAATAATCATACATCAGTTATTTAAAGCCATACAATAAAACATACGGAAGAGGGTAAAGGTGTAATTTCAAATCTTTACTTAGTTTGAATTTATCCGTCACTAAATGGGATCAACTCTCTAGCTTCCCCAGTGGAGTCGCCATCTGTCGCCGCCGTCCGTTCTGACGTCCAGGGATATCTCGAACGTTTATGCGAGCGGTCGCGAAAAGATGGTTTAGACTCGCATTTTATGTTAAAATATGTTCATTGCTTCCGAGGTGCTCAACAACTGAACTATCCTCTAATAAAAGCAAGGTTTTCGAAAAGGGGTACTTATGGAGTCGGCACCAATGTTTTGACCGTAAACATTGGAAAAGGATAAAAAGGCGTTGATTTTAATAAAAACCAAACTTGGCCATTATAACCAGAGTTAGGTAAGGGAGTTAGTTACGTGTGGGGAAGGTGTTAGCACCCCACAACGCCCCTTTCAGGTTCCCTATGACGGATTAATTAATTTAAGTGAAGATTACGAGAAATTACGTGATTACCCTATTTTATTGCATAATATTTAAAATGACTATCTACATGACTTTATTTTATATTGCATACATAAAGCAATAAATAAAGCAGTAAAAGAGAAGAGAAGTGAAAAGAACATCCGTAGGAAGCTTTGTATTGTGAATCTTTAATCATGAGGATGTGTTTTGGCAATCCCCCGCTCTACAAAGACTCTCCTCCCCGAATACAAGATCGACTCGACTAAATTTTTAAAGAAGAATCGAATGCTGGAATACAATTCCTTAACTGATTGTTACCTTATTAAGGCAATCAGAGAGTTCATTCGAAGTAGGAAGAGAAAACAAGTACTTCTAGTTGTCTGGTGTGTGAAAAAGTGGCATATGAGCCTCATATTTATAGTTTTCGCAGCCTGGCAGCTTGGATGGCCGTCCGGGACTTGGAAATCAAGGATGAGCATCTGGAGAGGTTGGGACGGTCGTCTGGGATTTGGGACGGCCGTCCCATTCAAATTCTGGCCTTGAGACGTGCGTCTCAACTTCGGGACGGGCGTCCCACTTGCAAGTTGCTGTTTGGGACGACCGTCTCACCTTTGGGACGGCTGTCTCAACTTGTTTTGGCCAGCTTTTGTGTTCTGGGACCCCCGGCACTACTACAAATAAAGCCTTCAACATCGGTTCTGGAAGGCTTTCAACGTCGGTTCAACAACCGACGTTGTATCGGCGATGTTGAAAGTCAGTAACTTTCAACGTCGGTTCTAATAAACGACGTTGAAAGTATAATTTTTTAAATTAATAATTTTTATTTATTTACAACCCCTTTACCCCCTTTATTTATTTACAAGTCTCCCCTCTCTTTATATTATATTTTTATTAGGTCCTCCATCTCTTTATATTATATTTTTTAGAAGTTTATTAATTTTTTAAGAGAATTGTCATTGGCAGGATTCGAATCCAATACTTTAGAGTTGGAGGTCGATACTCCAACCACTAAACTACTGGAATTTTTTGATAATAAATTACAAATAAATTATATTTATATACAAATAAATATATATCCGTGTAAATATATAAATATATAAATACAAATATATTTATATATTTTGATATATTTATATAATTATATATTTATATGTTGAATGTGAGGGTACACTCGAAAGTGAAAGTGTGTGTCGAGTAGGTTTTCAAAATTTGATTCTAAATTTGTGAGCAGGTATCTTTATATGAGTTTGTAATTTAATGACATAATATAATCTTTATAATTTTATTTATATAATAATATAAAATAAATTTGGGAAACGCATTATTCGCTCTCAAGCGAAAAATACCAATTTTCGCTAAAGCGAGACTTGAGTGAGTGAATTTCCGTGAGCTTTAACATATTTTCACTCAAGCGAGAGTCAATCACACTTTCACCCTCGGTCAAAAAATACCAATATAATTTATTTGTAAGTTATTATCAAAAAATTGTAGTAGTTTAGTGGTTGGGATATTAACTTACAACCCTAAAATACTGGGTTCAAATGCTTGTCAGTGACAATTCATTAACTTAAGTGAATTTTTGGTTGAAAAAAAATAAAAATACTTTCCAGAAAATATATACAAATAAATATATATTTACATGGATATATATTTATTTATATATAAATATAATTTATTTGTAAGTTATTATCAGGAAATTATAATAGTTTAGTGGTTAGAGTATTAGTTTCCAATTCTGAAATTCTGAGTTCGAATCCTGGCAGTGACAATTTTAAAATTTAATTGAATTTTTGGGTGAAAAAAATAAAAAAAAAAACGACTTTCCACGTCGGTTCATATGGGAACCGACGTGGAAAGTGTCAATAACTAAAAAAAAATAAAAAAAAAATGACTTTCAACGTCGGTTCATATGGGAAACGACGTAAAAAGTACTTTCTACGTCGGTTGACTAAGAACCGACGTAGAATGTGTTTAATATTCAACTTTCAACGTCGGTTCATCTGGAACCGACATGGAAAGTACTTTCTACGTCGTCTCAGCTATAACCGACGTTAAATGACAACGTAGAAAGTATATTTTGTAGTAGTGCGGGAAGCTTTCCTTTCTTTATTCGGACGTCGATTGATGCCGATAGACATCCATTGAAGCTTTATCTTCATATAGGAAGTCTTCTTTGCCCTTTTATTGAGATGCGGGGCGAGCTTTATCTTGTTATAGGAAGTCTCTTTAACCTTTATTAAGAGGCCGGGCAAAATTAGGGGTCTACATGCAATATAAGGAATCACTTCCAATGGAGACTGCTCTTCCATGACATCTTCTATAGGATCTGTTTGTCGTGCTTCAGCAGTACTCGGAGCACCAGTATTCTCATCTTTCTCCTCTTCTTCTTCTTCTTCAACTTCTTCTTCTCTCCCAGCTTCTTCTTTCGAAATCCACTCACCATCAATCTTAATGAATCCCATTTTATGAAGGATGGAGTTGTTAACCTCATTTGTGGGGCGAATGGTTTCAACCAATTCTCCTTCCAAGTCAATACCAAAATGAGTTAGAAATTTAGAAATTAGGATTGCATAAGGATACCTAAAATCACTTAGCCTTTTTGCTTTGATCATATTGTCCTTGATGACAAACACCCAGTTTACTCTGATTCTGTGGTGGATACAGTACATCAGTACCAAATCCCCTTCATTCAGTACTGCATGATTGCTCCCCCTGGGAGTAAGTTGCCAGGCCACTATGAACGCAAGAATTCTTTCTTCAAGGTTAATCTTTCCAGTGTTGAAGAAACTCACAGAGTCACACTTATTTCTCATGCACGAGCGAAAGTATTGGACTTTGTTGAATTCTTCTACATCAGAGGTATACCCTTTAGTGACTTTTACTCCTTCGTCCTTGAGTCCAGCAACATTTTTCCAGACAGTGTAATCTCTATTTCCACTCCTTTAACTTGAGTTTTGAGTGTAGAGCCTTCAAATGACAGATTAGTGAAGAAAACTTTAATAAGATCTGGATAGATTCTACCATTGAGCTCAAGGAACTTCTGAAGCTTCTGGTGTTTCAGCAGATTCCGAACACCTCTGAAACCTTCAGCATCCAACCACGAGAATTTCAGAACCTTGGGAATATTAATTTGTTTCCTGCTCATTTCGTGAATGAATAAGTCCATCTTTTCTTGGTTCCCATTGAACCAGGATTCAATGCGCCCTCCTCCTGATGTTTCTTGCACAGCAGCTGAGGATTCTCCTTTGCTGAACTTCTTCCTCCCAGATTTGGTGCGCTTGAACATTTTGTTTTGAGAGATGAACCGAAAAACAAAGAGAGAATATTTTCAAGGAGAGAGTACAAGATTTTCGAATCACTATTGCATGCTAAAAAGAAATGAGACCCTTCATCTACTTTGAATAGTCAATTTTGTCTTTTTGTGAATTACTGTTGTTATGCTCCATGCGTCAGAGATGGTAAAGGCAGAGAGAGAGAGTTGTTGTTGTGATACTCGATTACCTTCACATCTGATTTCCAATCAAAGTCATTCAGCTTTTATTGGATAACTATTACATTTAAGAGAGTAGCTGAAGTTGTTCCCAGTTGCAAAGGCACTCATCTCAATCTGCAGTAAGTTATTAGAGGCAACGCATACACTACTAACCCTAGAAAAAATTAACCAATTGATTTTCCATAAAATCAATTGATTTTCAATTACTGATATAGATGCAGATCATCAGAAGTAAAATAAATCGATTGAATCGAAGATTGAATCGATTGATTTGTAAAAGAAAAACATGCAGAGCTACAGATTTATTGAAATAAATTGATTAAAAGATTATTTAATCGATTAAACTGGTAATACATCATGAACAGAGATTGAGAATCAGGAAATCAACAGATTATTTCGCAATTTCAATCGATTAAAACACATAATTTCAAAATTTTTAGTCAATTTAATCGATTGAACATGTTTCAATCTGTTAAAAAGCACAGTATCATAATAAAGAATCAATTATTCAATACTAGATATATCTAGAATTCCTAATTCAGTTCTAAGCATATTAAGTCTATCTCTAGGGAGTGGTTTGGTAAACAAGTCAGCTAATTGTTTCTCAGTTTCAATGAATAAAATTTCACAATCACCCCTAGATACATGTTCTCTAATAAAGTGATGTCTAATTTCAATATGCTTAGTTCTAGAGTGTTGAATAGGATTCTTAGTTAGATTAATTGCACTAGTATTATCACAAACCAGAGGTACCGTGTTGAGAAATACTCCATAATCTTTCAATTGTTGTTTAAGGTAGATACTTTGAGCACAACAACTCCCGGTCGCTATGTATTCGACTTCAGCAGTTGAAAGAGCTACACATGCTTGTTTTTTGCTGTGCCATGATATGAAACTGCTTCCTAGTAAATGACATGTACTAGAGGTACTTTTCCTATCCAATCTACATCCTGCAAAGTCAGAATCAGAAAATCCAACAAGTTTAAGAGATGCACCTTCAGGATACCATAGTCCAACATTAATGGTTCCTTTAAGGTACTTGAGAATCTTTTTAGCAGCGGTGAGATGAGATTCCTTTGGATTTGCCTGAAATCTAGCACAAAGGCAAACACTGAACATAATGTCAGGCCTACTAGCAGTTAGATATAGAAGAGATCCAATCAAACCTATATATTTAGTTTGATCAACTGATTTCCCTTTTTCATCTAAATCTAGACAGCAGTTAGTAGACATGGGTGTGGAGGATTCTTTGCAATTATGCATATCGAATTTCTTCAACAACTCATTACAGTATTTAGATTGATTTAGGAAAATACCATTCCTTAATTGCTTAACCTGGAGACCAAGGAAGAAATTCAATTCTCTTTGCATTTCCTTAACAAATTTATTACACAAGACATTATTAGTAGAACCAAAAATGATATCATCAACATAAACTTGCACCAGAATAATGTCAGATCCAGATTTCTTAATGAATAAGGTTTTGTCAACTTCACCTCGTTTGTAGCCTTGATCAATTAAGAAATTACTTAGCCTCTCATACCATTGTCTAGGAGCTTGTTTTAATCCATAAAGAGCCTTTTTCAACTTGTAGACATGGTCAGGATGCTTGTGATTTTTAAAACCAGGAGGCTGAGCAACATAGACTTCTTCATTAATGAGTCCATTTAGAAAGGCACTCTTGACATCCATCTGAAGTAATCTGAACCCACTAATACAAGCATAAGCTAATAACAGTCTAACAACTTCAAGTCTAGCTACTGGTGCAAAGGTTTCATCAAAATCAATTCCTTCTTGTTGATTATATCCTTTGGCTACCAACCTAGCTTTATTTCTAGTAATAATGCCATGTTCATCTAATTTGTTTTTGAATACCCACTTAGTAACAATTACACTGATATCTTTGGATTTAGGAACTAATTCCCACACATTATTTCTTTCAAATTGATTAAGCTGATCATGCATGGCACTAACCCAATATTCATCATTTAATGCATCCTTAACAGTTTTAGGTTCAATTTGTGAAATGAATGCCATATGATTGCATAATTGATTAACAGAATGCCTAGTGGATACTCCCTTATTGATCTGTCCAATGAAATTGTCTAGAGAAAGATCTCTTGGAACAATCCATTCTTTAGGAAGCTCATCCAAGATATCTTCTTCCTGTTCTTCAGTAATTCTTTTTGGTGGATCAGCTTTTGTAGGATCAACTGACTGATCACCTTCTTCGACAATATGCTGATCTAAACCCCTGGGATGTTTTAACTGATAAGAATTATCAGTTAAATCGTCATCATCTGCAGTACCTGTTGTTTTATTCTGCAACACTCGAGAAGACTCATTAAAAACAACATGTACTGATTCTTCAATAGATTTTAGTCTTAAATTATAGACTCTATATGCATGACTGTTAGAAGAATAGCCAAGAAAGATCCCTTTATTAGATTTTTCATCAAACTTGCCAATATTTTCTTTCCCATTGTTTAACACAAAACATGTACATCCAAAAACCCTAAAATAGTTTATGTTGGGTTTTCTTCCTTTGTAAAGTTCATATGGGGTTTTCTTAAGAATGGGTCTGATCAAAACTCTATTCAAAACATGACAAGCTGTGTTTACAGCATCTGCCCAAAAGTATTTAGGTAAGGCATTTTCACAAAGCATTGTTCTAGCCAGTTCCACAAGGGATCTGATTTTTTCTTTCCACAACACCATTCTGTTGAGGAGTTCTTGGAGCAGAAAAGTTGTGCTTTATGCCATACTTTTCACAGAATAATTCAAACTTTTCATTTACAAATTCTCCACCATTGTCACTTTGAATAGAAGTAATGACATAACCTTTCTCATTGTGTAGAACCTTGGCAAGCTTTTTAAAAGATTTGAAACAATCAGATTTGGCTTTTAGAAATATAGTCCAAGTAAATCTGGAAAAATCATCAACAATTACCATGATATAGAGATTACCACCTAGGCTTTTATTTCTTGAAGGACCAACCAAATCCATGTGAAGCAGTTCCAAAGGTCTAGAAGTAGAAACAATGTTTTTGTTTGAAAAGGATTTTCTAGTTTGTTTACCTTTTAAACAAGCTTCACAGATTTTGTCTTTCAGAATTTGAAGCTTAGGTAGCTCAGAGACTAAATCCTTAGAAATCAGTTTGTCAAGATGATTAAGATGAATATGTGCAAGCCTTCTATGCCATAACCAAGATTCTTCTTCTTTAGTAAGAAGACAACTTTGAGATGAGATAGAATGCTTGATATCTATCATGTAAATGTTATTTAACCTCTTACCTACCAACATTACCGTGTCAGATTTTGGCTCACAGATTAGGCAGATTTCTGGTTTGAAGATAACCTTGTGACCTAGATCACATAATTGACTTATACTGATCAAGTTGTGCTTGAGACCTTCAACAAGAAGAACATTGTGAATGGTCACGGTTTCACCATCTCCTATATCTCCAGAACCTAAGATTCTTCCCTTGTTGTTGTCTCCATATGTCACATGTCCTCCATTCTTCAATCTCAGTTTCCGGAATTTGGAAATATCACCTGTCATATGCCTTGAGCATCCACTGTCCAAGTACCAAAGTGATTCTTGCTATTGTTCCTGAAAAATCAAACATCAAGTATTTGGTACCCTTAATTACTTTGGGTCCTTAGTGGTCAAATTTTCTGTTTAACATATTTTGGAACCCATCTCATTTTACCCTGTGGCACAAAGTGTTTTCTAATATGACAGAATTTTACAGTATGTCCTTTTTTCATACAATAATGACAAGATGAGAAAGGAGATGCTGTTGATTTTCTAAAAGAAAAGAAATTCAAATATCTTTTGGTTTTAACCTCAACCTTAGGTTTGTACCCAATTCCAGTATGATCAAAAACACAGTTTTGGGACCCAAGAAGTGTATCTAAATTTTCTTTACCTTGAGTAAACTTAGACAGAGTTTTAATCAAATACTCAACCTTATTCTGCAGAGAGATACACTTTTCACAATTGTTGTTAGCAGCAGCATTACCAGCAGATGAATTATCGTAGATTATTTCAAGATGTTCCATATCTGTCTTGTTTTCTAGTAACTCTTCTTCTAAAACTTTAACCCTATTTTCTAACCAGTTATTTAGTCCTTTTAACCGATTATTTGTATGAGATAAATTCCTAGCTTCATTATGCATTTCATTGAAAGCGATTAGTAATGTGCTTGTAATTCATTTCATTTTCTCGTGGGGGTTGAACTTACATGAGATGAAGAGGATTCACAGCCAACCATTAAGCATAGATTCACTTCTTCACCTTCGAGATACGTAACTAGAGGATGAATCATTGTCTTGCCAGGCTATGTAGGCCTTTTTCCCTTTGTACTTTAACTCTTTCTTGTTTTGATTCTTGGATTTTTCTGGACATTCACTCCTTATGTGTCCCTGCTTACCACAAGAATAACAAGTAAAAGTATTTTGAGTAGATTCAGTTCTTTTATCAGTGTACCTTTTAACCTAGCCAGTTTTGTTCTTCTTTCTAAGAAATTTCCCAAACTTCTTAACCAACAGAGTCAGATTCTCAGATTCATCTTCTTCAGAATTAATACTTTCTTCAATTGTCTTGAGAACAATGTTTCTTCTTTTCTTTTCTGCATTTTCTTGTTCTTTAAACCTATTGATCTCAACCTCGTGTTCCCTTAGCTTACCAAACAATGATGCAGTAGTCATCTCAGTTAAGTCTCTTGATTCTGATATAGCTGTCACCTTTGGTTGCCAAGTTCTGTCCAAACATTTTAGAATCTTGATGTTTAACTCTTCCTTGTCAAATGTCTTGCCTAATCCAATTAGATGATTGACTATATGCGTGAATATTTTCTGCACATCTGCAATGGTTTCACCTTGCTGCATTTTGAACAATTCATAGTCTCTAATTAATTCATGCTTTCTTGCCCTTTTCACGTCAGAGGTACCCTCATGAGTAACCTCTAGAATCTCCAACATTTCTTTGGTAGAGGCACATTGAGAAACCCTGAAAAACTCATCAAGATTTAAGGCAGAGGTAATAATGTTCTTAGCAGTATAATCATATTGAACTTTCCTATTTTCTCGCATCGCTTAATTCAGCCTAGTCTTTTTCAACAAATTTACCATCTACTGTATGAGTTGGTTTGAAAGGCCCATTAACAATTGTATCCCAAATACCCCTATCAAGAGATTCAATAAAGATTTTCATTCTAACCTTCTAGAAAGAATAATTCACACCAGACAAATAGAGGAGGCCTATTGATGGAGGCTCCTTCCGAAAAAGTCATCTTTCCCTCGACCATTTAAACCTTTGGACCAAATTCTTGAGTAACTTACAAGAACCAGCTCTGGTACCAATTGTAAGAATTAATGGTTGAGTTAAAGAGGGGGGGTGAATTGAACTTTTGAAATCTTTTTCGAAAAACACTCTTTCTTTTGGAAGAATGGTTAATCTTTATCCAATCTTTTATTAGGCAGATTTGGTTTTAAACAAAGCAAGAACATAAGCAAGAATTGAAAAGAGATGAAAGCAGAAATTCAACACAAGAGTTTATATTGGTTCACTCTTTCCCAGAGCTACATCCAGTTCTTGACAAATCTGCCAAGTTCCACTAATTCCAAGTGAAAATACAAACCAGTAGATATACACCAATCTACCCCAAGAACTATCTTACAACACCACAAGATAGACTCTTGAATTAACCACCCAGTAACCAAACCCAATTACTGTAACCAGTGCAGATTCAAACCCAATCTACACAATTAACCTTTGTACAAGTGTATGAAAAGAATAAACCTGGACTGTAGCTTTTAACGATATAGAACTCCAGAAGCAATTTCCCTAACTCAGAACTTTCTCTCTTGATGAACTTTAACAATCTTTATCTAAACGCCTTATGATATGAAAAGTTTTATGAATGCACAGAGAAAGGCACGAATATGAGAGCTCTAAGATTTCTTTCAAATGTTTTCCAAATCGTTATTCCAAAAGAGAAATCAAAACTGTATTTATAGAGTAAAAGTGAGAAACTGATATATTCAATCACTTTAAAATAACATGGAGTAGCAAATGACCGATCAAAATAGTTTTATGACCGATCAGAACTAGATATGATCGATCAGAATTTAGTTGTGATCAATCAGTGTCGTCGCTGTCAAAACGAGGCGGTCAGAGCGACGCGATGGTTTCCGACTCTCTTGATTTTCGCATTTTTTATTGGTGGTTACAACGCCTTTAGGTTGTTCGATAACCGGGCTGAACCTGAGGGCGAGGTTTTCGAAAGGGTGCTCTTGGATTGTCTGATAACCGGGCTAATCCGAGAGCTAGTTTTGAGGGTTCTCTAGAGTCGCCACCGATGTTTTTACCGGAAACATCGGAAAAGGAGTTTAAAAGGCGTTGGTTTTCGAAAAAACCAACTTTGGTCGTTAGAACCAGAGTTGGGTAAGGGAGTTAGTTACGCATAAAGGAAGTGTTAGTTCCTTTACGACGCCCCTTTCGGGTTCCCTATGATAAGCCAGCTATTCTGTTGATAAATAAATCGAAAAAATACGCTTTTTCCCTTTTATTTTGGGGAATTTAAAAATCACGACTACATGGCCCTAATGCCTATTGCATAATTTAAATAAAGCAGTAAAAGGTAGAGAAAGAGAGTAGAGACCTCCGAAGAAAGCTTTCTATTTAATTCTTTAAAAATAGGGTGCTTTGCGGCAGCCCTTCACTCTACACGGCGTCAGAAACCTCTCGAAACACTCTAAAAACACTCTAAAGACACTCAGAAGCTCCGGAAATGCGTCGGAGGGATTCTAGAGAGAGAAACTCTTGATGTGACTAGAGAGAGAAACTCTTGATGTGACTAGAGAGAGTGAAAAAATTGTGTGAAATGAGGGGAAGGGAGGCCCTATTTATAGGGATTCGCGCCTGTCAGGTCGAGACGGCCGTCTCGTCTGACAAGGTCGAGACGACCGTCTCGACATTCCAGACGGCCGTGTCACCTTGCAGGAATGGCGAGACGGCGGTCTCGACTTTCGCAGGTGGCGAGACGGCGGTCTCGCCAAACGAGACAGTGGTCTCGCCTTTCGCGAGTGGCGAGACGGCCGTCTCGCCAAACGAGACGACGGTCTCGCCACTTGTGCAAGGCGAGACGGTGGTCTCGAATCCGAGACGACGATCTCGACCCCAAAAGGCGAAAATCCTTATTTTTGTGCCAAAAATCCCTCCTATCATAATATGGGGCCTAATAGTCTCTCCTAGTGGCTTCTTAGGCTTCGTCCATCTTCGAAAATGAGGTCTTCTGATCTTTATTATGAGACCGGGCAAGATTTGGGGTCTACAACTACCCCCCCTTTACCTGACTAGTCGGCTGTTGGCTTGTTGTGCCAGACAGATCGACAGGAAGGTAAAGGAGTTTGACCTTCTTGCCCGGTTACCCTTTGGATGTTCCATCTTGCGGCGGTTGATCTTCTGGGGAAAACTTGTGTTCGTGTACTTCCGGGATACTCCTTCTGACGGTAGCCGATCCCTTCGGTGAACACGTGGTAGAACCTCAGGATACTCCTTCTGACGGTAGCCGATCCTTCGGTTGATGGGTATGAACCCCCCATCAGGCTGGTAGTTGCAGTCCGCTGTGTAGGACTGGATGGGTATGAACCCCTCATCAGGCTGGTGCAGTCCGTTGTGTAGGAATGGATGGGTATGAACCCCCCATCAGGCTAGTGCAGTCCGTTGTGTAGGATTGGATAGGTATGAACCCCCATCAGGCTTGGTACAGTCTGTTGTGTATTGGACTGGTGGTAGTGGTGTCTTACTGTTCAGGTGGCTCATGTGCCGGTCAGGCACTCCTTGCGTGCTGGTTGATAGGTATGAACCCCCTATCAGGCTGGTACAGTCCACTGCGTAGGACTGGTGGTGGTGGCGGCTTACTGCTCAATCGCTCATGCGCCGACTCCATGGGGAGTGATTTCTGTTTTGGTAAATGTTTTTGGACCTTTCTGGTAAAGTCTTCCGGTGTGCCGTGGATTCTTTGTTTTTTGGCTTTTCCTGATAGCCATCCAGCTTGTTGTTTGTTGGGGATTCTTTGTTTTTGATCCTTTGGTAGTGGTCATCCGACTTTGCTGGTTGTCGGGAATTTTTGATGAGTGCCTCTTAGGTAGGCAGGAATCCTCTGGGGATTTGTTGATCTGAGTGACACCTCTTGAGTAGGCGGATATCCTATTCAGTTTCTGGTAATGCCTCTGAGTAGGCAGACGCTTCATCGGAAGTGAAGACTTTTGGTTTCATTTGTTTTGCCTCTGACTAGGCTGATATGGGCATACTGGCTCTTTCTTGCTTGCCAGGTTTTGCCTATGCATAGGCAAATGACATTCTGAGGATGAATATGAAGTTTTGCCTTTGCAGTAGGCTCACTGGGATGATCTTTCTTTTTTATTGATCCACCGGGGAATTGGTTGCCTTCCCGGGGATCTAATTTTTCTTTTCTAGGAATGGAGTCTTGGCTCCTTGATTGATGTTGATGCGAGCTATACTTGTGAAGCTCTTAGTCCACTGGGGGATGGGAATTTCTGATTCCTTTTTGTAGAATTTTTTGGATATCCACTTGAGGATTTTTATTCGACCTTCTTTGTCATGGTCTTTTTGTCATCTGCTAGAGATGAAGGGTTTTCTTTTCTCTCCTTTCTTTTTGTTGAGCCCTTGATGGTTTGGACTCTTTTGACTGTTGATGATGATAGGCTCTTGAAGCCTTTATTCTCCATTGGGGAGTGTGGAGGAGACTTTGGGTGAGTGTGCTCGATGACTCATGTAGTGGTAATGCTGAGCCATGAGGAGTGTTTTTGTTTTGCCTTCGGAGTAGGAAGGGATCCTCTTGGGGATGACTAAGCCTTTCCGTCGGCTTTTCTTTTATGATGTCTGATGATTATGCCCTCTTTTATTGGGTGATGATTGGAGCTTTGGCTTCTGGAAGCTTCTTATGACAACTCGCTCTTCTTTCTTGAGGGAGAGCAATGTTTGGAGACTTATTACTTTCTTGTGCCTTCTTTTCTAGGTAGAAGGATGGTAGATTTTCAGAAGCTCTTATTCTACTGAGTCGCTTGATTGACGACTTGCTCCATTTTCTTGAGGGCATTATTTGGAGACTCAGTCTCAGTGATCCTGTTTTCAATCACAAACATGGAGCTAGTCTCCTTATATGCATGAATGCTTTTCGTTTTTTGTTATTTGTCTGAAGTAATTTTTATTTCTTTCATTTTTGACATTGACAAAGTCGTTTTGTGCGACTACTTGTGTGTGGATGCCCTAAATGCAATCTATTCTTTTTTATTGATGCATCTGGAAAAGTGACTGGCATTCTCCTGCTAGAATTTTTATGATTATGATGAAGGGCCCCTCTCTTTTATTCATTTTTTGGTTTAGCCCTATCTTTTGCCTAGACCGCCCTTTTTGGGGTTTTCGGTCTAGCAGGCTACCTTAATTTTTGCCTAGGATATCTTAGCGGGCTTTTTTCCTTTTTTATGAATGCCCTAACTTTTGCCTAGACCGCCCTTTGCGGGTTTTTGATCTAGCGGGCTACCCTAACTTTTGCCTAAGAATCTCCTAGCAGGCATTATTTTTTATTTTTATTTTTCTCATTTCTCTTTTCTTTTTGAGAGAAAGGACCTTATGCATGTATGCAATGTTTGTGATATGCATCCTATAATACTATTTCAATTAATTTTTCAAAAGGATTAACCAATGTGCTTTTACTTCTGATGAGCTTATGACGTTATGTGCTTTGTCGACATGATAGGCTGTACTAATTTTGTCGTCTCGATTTTTTTCATGATCGAAGAATGATTGTGTTAATTGTAGAGTGACTTTCCATGTCAGTGCGCCCCTCCCTTTCCTTGGGGATGTCAATCCTCCTATTGATTACTATCTCCACATTTCCCTACTACTTACTAGAATGTCGTAGTGGTAAGGGTCAAGAGAAGAGAAAGAAGATATTTAAGTCAAAAGCTTGTGTTTCAGAATTGTTTTATTTTGACAAAAATGGTTTTTGTAAGCACGGCTAGCCAAGGTTGGTTAGAGTGTTTAGGCTAGTTTAGGCAAACATTTCGTTTATGGAATGACATCTTATTGTATGGCGCTTGCTATGAATGATTGACTTCCTTAGTCTACCCTTTGGGTTTTCAGCCTAGGATGTTGTGCTATGTCCTAACTTTTGTCTAGGTTTCATTTTTCTTGCTTTGGGAATGTAGACCCCAAATCTTGCCCGCCCTCCAAATAAAGAGAAGAAGACCTCCTATTCGAAGATGGACGAAGCCTAACAAGCCACTAGGAGAGACTATTAGGCCCCATACTAGGATAGGAGGGGTTTTTTGTACAAAAAATAAGTTTTCTCGCCTTTTTGGGACGAGACCGCCGTCTCGAAATCGAGACCGCCGTCTTGCCTCAGGCAAGTGGCGAGACGGCGTTCTCGCTTTCCCAGACAGCGGTCTCGCCACCTGCGCAGGACGAGACGGCGGTCTCGTTTGGCGAGACGGCAGTCTCGCAACCTGCGCAGGACGAGACGGCGGTCTCGACCCTGTCAGACAAGAACGGCGATCTCGCCACTGTCAGGCGCGAAAACCTATAAATAGGGGCCTCCCCCCCCCTCATTTCCACACACCACAAGCTTCTAGCTCTGCCTTCTCTCTAAAACTTCTCTCTAGAATCCCTCCGACGCATTTCCGGAGTTTCTGAGTGTCTTTGAGAGCATTTTTCGGCGTTTAGAAGAGTTTCAGACGTCTTGTAGAGTGAAGGGCTGCCAAAAAGCACCCTCTTTTCAAACAAATATAAAAACAAAGCTTGCTTCGGAGGTTTAATTTCTCCCCCTCTACTTTTATTGCTTTAATTTAAATTATGCAATAGATTAGGGTCATGTAGTCGTAACTTCAAATTCCGCACAATAAAAAGGGCAAAAGAGTATTTTCTGGTTTATTTATTAACATAAAAAGCTGGCCTATCATAGGGAACCCGAAAGGGGCGTAGTAAAGGAACTAATACTTCCTTTACCACGTAACTAACTCCCTTACCCAACTTTGGTTCTAATGACCAAAGTTGGTTTTCGAAAACCAACGCCTTTTAAAAAACCTTTTCCGGTGTTTCCGGTAAAAACGTCGGTGGCGACTCCACAGAACCCAAAAACAAGTCCTTGGGTTAGCCCGGTTATCGGACAACCCAAGGACACCTTTTGAAAACCTCGCCCCTAGGTTAAGCCCGGTTATCGGACAGCCTAAAGGCGTTGTAACCACTTATAAAAAACGCGAAAAACAAAAGGGTCGAAAAAACCATCGCGTCGCTCCGACCGCCTCTTTTCAGACGGCGGCGACAGATGGCGACTCCGCTGGGGAAGCCTCGAGCGTTGATCCCATTTAGTGATGGGCCGACTTAAATAATAAAGAAACCAAGAAAATAACACTTTTGCCCTTAACTTGCATTATAACATGTTTTAATGTTTGGCTTTAATAAATTGTTGTTTGTTTATACTTACGCAATTGCTTGAAATATAAACTACACACAATCCCTTGCACACAACGATTCCCCCTATACCCGGGGGCAAGTGAGATAACCATAGGGAGTGGGTGGCAGGTACGGTTCGCTGTAGTGAGGGCCTTGATCCCACCAGTGTGATCGGAAACCACCACTCAAGGTGATAACCTTCCTCTTTTGGCAACAAGACTGACTATGGCCTTAGTGCTAAGCATGGTCGGACGGCTGGAGAGTGGGGACCCTATAATGGGGGCACCTTGGGGGCCTTAGCCTAGTGAGAACAGTTAGAACCAACCCTTGCCAATGCACTTTTTTGCAGGAAAACCCTACCTCGTGATAAAAACGAAATCTCGCCTGTTCGGGGATGATCGAATTGTGTGTGCATATGTTTGTTGCATTTGTCTGTTGCATAGCATAAACAAACAACAAAACAACAAAAACCAAAATATATTTTTCACAAATAAACACCCTTATCTCGGACAGTCTGCCTTTTAGCTAGCCTGGTTTCAGGTTCTTTGTAAGCTAAGTAGCCACGCAGTTCCGACATAAGAGATAAGGGACGTTAAATATTCTTTCGCATAAAGCCACATTTTATCTCGGACAGTCTGCCTTTTAGCTAGCCTGGTTTCAGGTTCTTTGTAAGCTAAGTAGCCACGCAGTTCTAACAGAAGAGATAAAAGGCTATAAAATAAACAAACAAATAAAAAATAAAATCCATTTTTCCAAAATCTGTAAATAAGACCTGGTCCAAAAATATTATACTCATAAAACATTCATATAGATAGTTTATCAAAATACGCAAACATCATGATAAATAGAAAATAAACACTCACATACATTCAAATAAGCATCCATTTCATCAAAAATGCATTTTGATTTTAGAAATGGAGGGGACAAGTAGGCAGACAAAGAAGGTGGACATTCCCTGTTTCCATACTGAGAGGTTGGAATGGCTAAGCACAGTAATGCCATCGGATGTCCACGCCGAGGGGAGCTCGGATGACTGTGCTTCTTTGGAGACCCATGCACCATCGCCAACTCACTAGCTATGAGAAAAGCATGGGAGAGGCCAGTCTACATGGGAGACAGAGAGCTAGGAAAAGCTCGGGTAGCTGTCACCAGTGACTATGAGGCATGGAGAAATAGAAGAGGAGTGGCTCAATCATCCACCACACCCACTACGAGCGCCAAAAATGAAGGGCTGCAGACTCAAATCGACGCCTTGACCCAGAGGATAGAGATCATGGGAGCCCAGATGAGGGCCCTTGAGGAAAAAGAGCAAGAATCTATCCTCACGATTGATGGTCTGCGAAGGCAAGGCAAGAAAAAGGATCATGAAATAGAGCGCCTCAAGGACCAATGTGCCGACGATAACGAACAAGCTATCCGAACATCCAAAGCCGCGGAACCGGTTCGGATAGCCAACTGCAAGAGATAACCGCCAAAACGGCACACCTTGAGGCCGAATCAGCTAAGCAGGCTCAAACGATCAAGGAGTTGTCGGAAGGGCTCCTCAAGGCTCGGTTAGACATCCGCCAAGAGCGAGAGGCCAACAGGAGACTCACCAAAAGTCTCTCTGAGCTACGCCACAAAGAAAAAGAAGGGCTAGCTCAGTATAGCCAAGTACTTCAAGAGAAAGACCGAGCCGTTGAAAAGCTCGATGAACTACAAGCCTTGGTCGTTCATCAAGAGGCGAAGATCAAAGAGGCTCAACAATACGGTGAAGATATGAGCCGAGGCGGTCCGCAAGCAAAGCGAAGCACTTGCTCGTCATGTCCGGGAAGCTGAAAGGGAACTACAGAGGAATCAAGACCCTCCTGTGGGTTTCTTTAAAGTTTTCCGCTTTTGCCAAAAGTTGCTTCGCAGTATAGAATAGGGGAATGTACACCTTTTTGAATAAATAAAATTCCTCTTTTTGTTCAATAACTGTCTACTTGCATGCATGAGCATTCATTTGCATATTTAAATTTCCCCTCCTTCACGCCTAATAAATAAGATAATAAAAAGGAAGGATTAACTAACACGTCTCCTAACTCAGAAGAATGGAGAAAAAGCCACTCCTAATAAAGCTCACCCCAACGGTTGACTCGTAGCAAGAGGAAAATAAGCCTCGACCGTTGGTCCTCAAGAGTAAAGAAGAGGGGGCAAGGACGCCAGTGCGACTATTTATGACACGTCCTTTCCCCTACGAGTCAAATAAAGCTATACCATGGAGATATGGGGACTCTTCACCAATTAAAGAAGAAATAACGAACATAGCCGGCATTGGGGCCACAACTAGAAGTGGAAGAATCTACTCCCCCAAGGACACACAAGAAGAGGTCCTCAAAAATAAAGAAAAAAAATAAAAAGACCGAAGAAGAAAAAGAAAATAAAGAATCCAAGGAGGAGACAGAGGAATTACTCCAGTTTATAAGGCAGAGTGAGTATTCCATTATAGACCAGCTCAATCGCACACCTGCAAAGATCACGTTGCTATCTTTGATAATGAGCTCGGAACCGCACCGGAACGCCCTGCTGAAGGTCTTGAGCGAGGCGCATGTACCTCACACAATATCCCAAGAAAAGGTCGAGAGAATCATCGGTCACATCACGGCAAACGATCACCTCACCTTCACATAGGAAGAATTCCCCCTAGAGGGGTCAAACCACAACGAGCCCTTGCATATCTCGGTTAAATGCAAGGAGTACCTTATCGCCAAAGTCCTTGTGGATAACAGGTCATCCTTGAACGTGATGCCCAAGTGCACAGTGGATAAGCTGACTATCCAAGGAACCCGTCTACGCCCAAGCAGCACCATCGTTCGAGCCTTCGACGGATCAAAACGAGAAGTAGTGGGAGAGATCAATTTGCCAATCCAAGTTGGACCCACTACCTTCAACGTCGATTTCCATGTGATGGACATTACTCCAGCGTACAGCTGTCTCCTCGGCAGGCCTTGGATTCATGACGCTAAGGCAGTACCTTCGACGCTCCACCAGAAAGTCAAGTTCATAGTGGGCGACAAACTGGTCACAGTCCAAGCGGAAGACGATATCCTGATCAGTGGACCGTCCACCCAACCTTATGTGGATGCGACCGAAGAGGCCCTTGAAACATCTTTTCAAGCGCTCGAAATTGCCAGCATAGAGCGACTTCCTAGAAGCACAAAGGTAGCCCGCATGATGTTGAAGCACGATTACCATCCTGGCCAAGGACTGGGGGCAGATTCCCAAGGCATGAGGGAACCCCCAGAATTCAAAGATAATCCTTGCAAGTATGGCCTAGGATATGACCCTACTAGGGGCCGAGCGGAAAGAAAAAAAGGGAAGTCTCCCCTCCGCACACTCAAGCAAATTTTCCGAAGTGGAGGGGTGCAAGCGTCAAGAGTCACTCTAGTCATTAGGAAAACTTTTTCTTTGTTTAAGGGATGTAAACCCCATGATTGTTAGAGACTATCCCCCGGGGCGAGCCCGACCCCCAGGCATTTTAGGGCACATATTCCCTTATTAATTAATAAAGAATGATTCTTTCTATCTGCTTCTCTTCTTTCTACTTCTGACTAGACCACGTGAATAACCCTGTCTAAGTAAACATAAAAAAGAAGAAGAATAAAAAGCACTTCCAAATAATCAACATTTACCATTGCTATTGCCATCAAGCTAGTTGATTAGAAGCACATAAGAATAAGGCTTCACCTCACCCATAAAGAAAGTCATGCTTCGCCAATATTGTGAACAAAAAATAAATCCACAAAAGAAAAAGCCCAGGGAAGCCAAAGGCCAGAGAAAAGGGCAAATTACCCAGTAGGAAACCCACTAAGGGGGCTACACAAAAGATAGGGTCGACCCGGTAGGATACCCGAACAACAATAAAGGGTAGCCTAGGCAAAAGTTAGGGTTACAAATAAGGTCCGCTAGGATTTCTCCAAAAATTTTACAAAAGAAGGAACCTAGACAAAAGTTAGGGCCAACACATAGTATCCTAGTTCGAAAACCCAAAGGGCGATCTAGGAAAATCAGCTAGCCATTTAAAAAGCAATGGAAATAAAACCAAAGAGCGCAAATACAAAAAGAAAGGAAGAATGTTCGCTTAGACAAAGCCTAAACACCCAGGCTTAACCTTAACCAGCCATTCTTACAGAACCCTTTTATCAATAAAAATCAACCCTCTAAAACACAAACCATTGATTTTTACCCTTTTACTTCTTTTCTCTTGACCCTCACGACAATATTCTAATAATTAATTTGGGAATATGGAGGCGTATAGTCAATAAGAGGATTGAAATCCCTAAAGCAAAGAAAGAGGGACACTACGTGACAAAAGGTGCTCTACAAAAGAAAAAGAAGAAAAAGAGAAAATAGAGAAACAAAGAAATTACCCTTCGGTCACAAGAAGTCCGGTATGGTACAGCCAAATGAAAACGCAGCAAGTCAGGAGGCACTCAGCGCAACGAGACACGTTGGTTAAATCCTTCTGAAAGCTTAATCAAAATAGGCATTATAGGACATCAAAACATAAAAACATTGCATGCATAAAATGTTTTTCAACCAGGTCCTATTTTCTTTTCAAAAAAAAAAAAAAAAAAACCTTCCGTAAATCGAGACCGTCGTCTGGTTATCCCAGACTGCCGTCTCGGTTACCCTCCAAGACGAGAACGCCGTCTCGACCCACCAGACCGCCGTCTCGACTCAGGCGAAAACGAGACCGCCGTCTCGTTAAGCCCAACGTCGAGACCGTCGTCTCGATGGACCGGACCGCTGTCTCGATTTGGAGGAGACACGAGACCGCCGTCTCGCCTTCCCAGACGGCGGTCTCGAATTGGAAAAAAAAAATCCTATAAATAGGGGGCGCGCTTGGGGGGTTTCTCACAACTCTCCTGTCCTCCAGAACCTCCCTTTCTCAACTTTTGCTCTCCCAAGCACCCCATAGTCAAAATGTTTGGCAGAAGCGCTTCTAGAAAGAGAAGGAGCACCGTTGGTGCCAACATTTCTGCAGCACCGCCACCCCAAGATCCTTCGCAACTATCACCGCAGCACCAGGCCCGCCTTGACAACATCCGGACCTATGCATGGCACCCGATGCAGAAGCTGGACTTCAGCCTCCTGGCAGAATTTGGATGGGAGGACGACGTCCAGACCCACATTGACAGCATCGGGTGGGGTTTTCTGCTGCAGCCACCACCCACACATGTGTACCCACAGGCGGTACTAGAATTCTTGGCCTGGGTCTCCTACTCTGAGGTCCCCTCCACGATCCCGGGCCTGCCGCCCACTAAGATGGTGACCTACTTCATGGGTGGAAGTTACCAGGCCACCACCCTCGATGAGTTCAACATGGCCATCGGGTTCGTCCGGCCCGAGGACACAGTGACCCAGGAATACCAGGAGGCCATCTGCTCCCGGCCCACCAACCTCACTGCCACCGAGATGTGGAACGAGCTCACGGGAGCCACCACGCTGCCCACGCTGATGAGGGGCTCCGCGCTGCCCCCAGCACTCCGCATCTGCCACAAGCTGCTGGCAGGAACCATCCATGGGAGAAAAGAGAGTCAGGGCAAGGTCTCCCTCCCTGACCTCTTCGTACTTTATTGCATGAGCCAGAAGCGGCGCTGCAACCCCGGCTACTTCTTCCTGAGAGCCCTTAAGGACTTCAGGAACAGATTAGTGGGGGCCGTTCTTGTGGCTCCCCTCATCACTCCCCTAGCAGAAAGATGGGGGTGCCTTGGTCGGGAAGAGCTGGCCCACAACCTGCGACCCGAATCCATCGGCGGGTCAATCTTGGTCAGCATGGGAATGCTGATCCGTAGAGGGACCCAGCTGACCCTCCAACCTACACTGGATTTCGCACTAGATCTCCAGGGGCTGGTGGCAATGCAGGATATCCCCACGCCCCCCAAATTCTAGCAGCAGCAGCAATAACAACAACAACAACCACCACCGTACACAGACGATTTCACCGGTATGAACCGCAACATGAACGATTTGCGCCGGCAGCTCAACCAAATGACGGTGCGGCAAGAGACCTACCATACCCGGCAAGAGGAGATGTACCAGCATCAGCAGGTGATGCGGCAGGAATGGACGACATTCCAGCAAGAATACCACGACGAAGTCCAAGAGCAAGCGGACTTCCGATATCACGTCTACCAGCAATTCGCCCGCGGATCATCTCCAGAAGATAGCCCTTAGGGACGATACTTGCCTGAACAAAAAGTGGTTGTAATAAAATTTCCCCATAAATAAAATTTTATTTCATGCATCTCTTTGCCGCCCTTTGCAAAAGCTAGCGTAACGAGAAAAAAGCTTAAAAAGGAAAAAGGCATACGCTCAATAAGAAAAGCCAAAATCCTAAATCGCGAGAAAAAAGAGATAAAACCGCGAGAAAAAAGGCAGGATCTCAACCAATAAAATTTTGACTACCAAATCAAAGTTGAACAGAAAACAAGACTCAATCCGACCAGCCAGCAAGAGTCGGATAGTCGCCACCATAGCCAAAGGATCAGCTACCGCAAGAAGGGGCATCCAGAGGCACCTAACCAGACGAGGGTTCATACTCGTCAGCCAAGGGGTCAGCTACCGCGTCAAAGGAGCATCCCAAGGTTTCACATCGGCGCATGAGCTAGAGTAGTAAGCCGCCACCACGGCCAGAGGATCGACTCACCGCAAGATGGAGCATCCGAAGGCTTAACACCAGATGGGGGTGTGTACTCATCAGACCTTACAAAAGGGGGCTTACCAGATGGGGGTTCATACTCGTCAAACACCAGATGGGGGTGTATACTCATCAGGCCTTACAAAAAGGGGCTTACCAAGCGAGGGTTCATACTCGTCAAACCAGATGGGGGTTCGTACTCATCAGCCGAAGGGGTCAGCTACCGTCAGAAGAAGCATCCCAGAAGCGCACAACATTTCCCCAGAGGATCATTGTAGACCCCTAATTTTGCCCGGACTCTCAAAATAAAAGCTAAGGAAACTTCATACAGTTCACCCGACTTCATATCAAGGAAAAACCGAGAAAGACCTCCCACAACAAAGACGGAGTTCACCCATTCACACAATAAAGACTAAAGAGACTTCCTACACGAAGACAAAGCTCGCCCGGCATCTTAATGAAGGCCAAGAAGACTTCCTATATGAAGATAAAGCTTCAACGGACACACATCGGCATCAAACGACGTCCGAAAAGAGGAAAGAAAAACTTCTCGGGGGTCCCGGAACGCGAAGACAGGCCAAAGCATGGGACGGCCGTCCCAAACACACCTGGTCGTCCCAAACACAAAAAATGCACGTGAGACGCACGTCTCACATTTGGGACGCGTGTCCCAAGTCCCTAAATTCAAATGTACCAGGCCGTCCCAAATGCACCAGGTCGTCCCAAATGCACCAGGCCGTCCCAAACTGTCCCAGTGTAAAATGTGCAGTTGGGACGGCCATCCCAACCCAGACGGCCGTCCCAGATGTCCAGGCTGCGAAATCTATAAATAGGAGCCTCATTTGTCTCATTCCACACACCAGACAACTCAGAACACTTGTCTACTTCTCTCCCTCTCTCGAATGATCTTTCTGATTACCTTTAAAAGGTAACAATCAGTTAAGGAATTTGTATTCCGACATTCGATTCTTCTAGAAAATTTAGTCGAGTCGAGTCTGTAATCGAGAGGAGAGTCATTGTAGAGCGAGGGACTGCCGAAAAGCGTCCTTATTGTAACAGAGTTGATATATAAAGCTTGCTACGGAGGTTCTTCTCAAATCTCTTCTCCTTTAATGCTTTATTTATTGCTTCATAAAATGTAAATAAAATCATGTAGATAGCCATATTTATTATACGAATAAAATAAGGGTAATCGCGTAATTTTTTGTAATCTTACTTAAATGAATTAATCCGTCATAGGGAACCTGAAAGGGGCGTTGTGGGGTGCTAATACCTTCCCCACACGTAACTAACTCCCTTACCCGACTCTGGTTATAATGGCCAAGTTTGGTTTTTACTAAAATCAATGCCTTTTTCTCCTTTTCCAATGTTTATGGTCAAAACATTGGTGGCGACTCCAAAAGAACCCTTTTCGAAAACCTTGCTTCTATTAGAGGATAGTTCAGTGTTGAGCGCCTCGGAAGCAATGAACATATTTTTAACAAAAATACGAGTCTCAACCATCTTTTCGCAACTGCTCGCATTAACGTTCGAGACGTCCCAGGACGTCGGAACAGACGGCGGCGACAGATGGCGACTCCACTGGGGAAGTCCGAGAGTTGATCCCATTTAGTGACGGATAAATTCAAACTAAGTAAAGATTTGAAATTACGCCTTTACCCTCTTCTGTATGTTTTTATTGTATGACTTTAAATAACTGCTGTATGATTATTTCTGCAATTGCTTGAAATATAAATTGCACACAAAAACCCTTGCACACAACAGTCCCTCTATACCCGGGGGCAAGAGTGAATACCTATAGGGAGTGGGTGGCAGATACGATCGGTTAGTTGGCACACGGGGCTACTACCGTTGTCGGAAAACCACCAACTCAAGGTGATAACTCTCTTCTTTTGGTCTAAGGGTGTCGCCACGGAGTTACGTGCATGACCCGAGGATCGAGAGATTGAGAGGTCCCTATAATGGGGGCACCTTGGGGACCTTTGGCCTTGGTGAGAACAGTTAGAACTGCCTAAACCAAGCACGTTTCCGCAGGAAAACCCTACCTCGTGATTAAATAAGCATGGCTCTGCTCGTGGATGTATGAATTGTGTGTGCATTTGTTTGCTGCATTTGTATTGATGCATTAGCATAGGGTAATCATACAACAGACAAAAAATGAAAAAACCCTAAAAATCATAAAAAGCGAAAAGATAAAAGAACTTTATCTCGGACAGTCTTCAGTTAAGCTAGCCTGGTTTCGGGTTCTTTGTAAGCTAAGTAGCCACGTTGACCGACAGAAGAGATAAAGGGTCATAAAAAACATAAAAACAATTTAAAGCCATAAAAATACCTTTGTTACAAAATAAAAATTATTAGCAAAAGTCTTATAATTCATATCACCTTTTCTTCATAAAAATAAAAAGGGAAGAAGATAGGACTCTCTTCATCAAAATCCATAAACATTCATATAGATAAGTTTCCTTTTAAGAAATACCAAGTACTATCATGAATCATACTAGGAATAAAACATGATAATACTTAGAAAAACAAACACTTGCATACATGCATTTACAAAAACCCATCCTCATATCATGCATTTTTCACTTCTGCTAGATAATGGAGGGATCTGGTAGTAGACAATTAAAGAAAGTGGAGATCCTTCGTACACGTGTAGAGAAGCTAAGGTAGTTGTGTACTTATATGCCGCGGAGGTCTCGTGCTAGTTTTGAGAAATCTTATGGAAGAATTCTTGACCTCCTAAAGATCAGCATTGATCCAATATTTGTTAGAGCATTGGTCCACTTCGGAGTCCCAATCCGCACCTGCTTTGAGTTTTCGCAGTTTGACTCGGTACCAACCTTAGAGGAATACGAACTCATGGTTAGATGGCCTCGGTCAGTTGGGGTTTATGTCTGCTCAGGAGAATATACGACCGTGAGCAAGGTTGCTACTATCATACGACTGTCTTCTCATCAATCCGCCCTACAGGGGAAAGGGAATGTCCGAGGTTGGAAAATATCCGTAATAGAAGACCACCGACCTCTTTAGGCGAAAAGAAAGATTGGTCTACATTCAACAAAACTCTAGCATTGGCAATGTTCGGAATCATATTATTCCCATTTCATGCGAATATTGTGGATCATGTCTGCGATGGATGCATTCTTTGCCCGGGATGTGTATTCAAAAAGTCCTATACCCGCAATCCTTGTTGATACCTCGCTTTCGTAGAATTTTTCCGACGAAACGAGGAAAAACACTCGGATGTTGTACTTCACTGCTATATGTATGGGGTGTTACTCACTTTTACGCCTCAAGCCACATGGGTGTATTTCCCGACACTTTAAGAAGTTTCTCAAAAATCCCTCTTCAACATCGTCAAGCTTTAGAGTGGAAAGCCGAGTTAGAAAACTGGAGCATAGAGCATGTATCTTGGGTTTGCCCTTGGTTCCGACCCGGTTATATTCCGGTACGATGCGGAGATTACTCGAGCATACCACTTCTAGGTCTCGGAGGTTGTATAGCCTACTCTCCTAAAATGGCTATGAGACAACTTACGAGAACTCGGACTGCGCCAACCCAAGAAGAGCTCGGAGGGCTAAGTCTATGCCACTATTCCCATAGCTTTGAAGAAGTATCTGCTGTCCGGAAAGCATGGGAAAGACCGATCTACATGGGGGATAAAGAACTCGGAAAGGCTCAGGTATCTACATCCCGTGAGTACGAGGAATGGAGGAAAAATAGAGGGATACCCCGACCATCCGCTTCATTCACCACAACATTAGCCGGTGAGGAGCTACAAGCTGCAGTCAATGCCTTGAACAAAAGGGTTGAAGTCATGGAAGCTCAGCTGAGGGCTTTTGAAGAAAAAGAGCAAGAATCAGCCCTTATAATAGATGGTCTAAAAAGGCAATGCAAAAAGAAGGACCACGAAATAGAGCGTCTTAAAGATGATTGTGCTGACTATCAGGAAGAGACTAAACAAGCATTGAAGATGCCAAGGCTTGAGCAAGATAGTCTATTCCGGGACATGAGCGATGAAATAGCACATCTTGAGAGTGCGCTGATAGAACAGGCAAAAACGATCAAGCTAATATAGGATGACCTAGCGAATACTCGGTCAGAAGCACAGAAGTGGTGGGAAACCGCTGAAAAATACAGAGAAGACCTAGAGGAGCTACGTGAAAAAGAAAAAGATGGATTAGCTCAATATGGTCAATTACTTCTTGAAAAAGACCGAATAATAAAGAGGTCTGATCAGCAGCATGCCTTGATCATTCATCAGGAAGAGAAGGTAAAAGAGGCTCGTCGATATAGTGAAGATATGAGCCAGGCGGTAACTGAGCAAATCAAGACGCTCAGAAATCACATGAGAACAGCTGAAGACGAATTACGAAGAAAGCCTAATTTACCTATAGGATTCTTCAAGCTTTTTCGCTTTTGTCAACACTTGCTTCAAAGCATTGTATAGAAGGATAAACACTTTCTAATAAAAGGATTTTTTTCCCTTAAATTGTCTATTGCATTCATAAGTTGCATACATTCATATATCCCTCCTCATTTTAATAATAAAGATAATAAAAAGAAAGGATTAATTGATGTGCTTTCCACAAATCAGAAAAATGGAAAAGAAGCCTTTCGTCATCAAAATCTCTACAACGGTCAATAAATCCGAAGATGATAACAAACAAGCGCCATTAATCATTCCAATCAATAAAAGGGAAGAAGCAATAACGCCTTTACATTTATTCATGCCGCGTCCTTTCCCTTATTCATCAAATAAAGCTGTACCTTGGAGATACTCAGAAGAATCGCCAGTTAATCAAGATATCTCCAACATAGCCGGTATTGGGGGCATGACTCGAAGTGGAAGAATATATTCCCCCAAGGAAATTCAAGATAATATTCCTAAAGAGAAGGCAAAAAATAAGGCCGAAGAAGAAAAGGAATCCAAGGAGGAGACAGATGAGCTACTCCAGTACATAAGACAAAGTGAGTACTCTATCATTGATCAACTCAATCGTACTCCAGCAAAGATAACTTTGTTATCACTCATCATGAGTTCGGAACCGCATCGAAACACATTGTTAAAGGTTTTGAATGAATCATTTGTTCCGCATGCAATATCCCAAGACAAATTTGAAGGAATCATTGGTAATATTACAGCCAATGATCATCTTACCTTCACTAATAAAGAACTCCCTATCGAAGGGTCCAATCATAATAAGCCCTTGCATATTTCTGTCAAATGCAAGGAATATCTCATTTCCAAAGTTATGGTGGATAATGAGTCATCCTTAAACGTTATGCCTAAAAGTACACTTGATAAGATAACAGTGCAAGGAACCCACATGCGCCCGAGTAATACAATAGTTTGAGCCTTTGACGGATCAAGACGTGAAGTAGTAGGAGAGATCAGTCTACCAATCCAAATTGGACCTACTATTTTCAACATAGACTTCCATGTGATGGATATCACGCCAGTATACAGTTGTCTTCTTGGTAGACCTTGGATTCACAGCGCTAAGGCAATACCTTCGACGCTCCACCAGAAAGTCAAGTTTGTGACAAATGATAAACTCGTCACAGTTCATGCTGAAGAAGACTTTCTAATAAGCAAACTGTCTGTCCAACGATATGTGGATGCAGCTGAAGAGGCTCTTGAAACATCTTTTCAAGCACTCGAAATTGCCAATATAGAAAGACTCCCTAGTAATATGAAGGTGGCCCATATGATGAAAAGATATGGATATTGCCCAGGATAGGGGCTCGGAAAGAACGCTCAAGGCATAAGAGAGCCACCAGATTTCAAGGACAACCCGCTAAAGTATGGATTAGGGTACGACCCTACAAAAGATCAAGCCATACGGAAAATAGGGAAGTCTTACCCCTCGAAGATGATATTCCGAAAAGGAGGGGTATTAGCGCAAAGGGTAGCGTTAGTCATTAGGTGTCCTTCTTCTGATTCTAAAGGATGTAAACCTAGTGACTATTAGAGATCACTCCTCGGGGTATGCCCGTCCCCCGAGCATCTTTAGGGCACACATTTCCCTGAAATTACAAAAGAATGCTATTCTTACTATCTGCTTCTTTTCTTACTAAATGTATCTATACCCCATTTTAATAAACAAGGTTTAGATAAAGCGTTTTGCCCCAAATGCGTCCGAATAATTAAATCGCCGCAAAGTAAAGTAAAAAATGATTGATTAATTAGAAACACAAATAAAATTTATCTTGATAAAATCAAGTTTCGACAATGTTGTGCAAAAAAAAAAAAAAAATATATATATATATATATATATATATATATATATATATATATATACGCATACAAAAAAGGAAAGCCCGTCAAGGTCAAAGACCAAGACAAGAAAATAAAAGGGCAAAATACCCGGCAGGAAACCCACAAAGGGGGCTGCGCAAAAGTTAGGGTAAACCCGGCAGGAGACCCGAACAATAATAAAGGGTAACCTGGGCAAAAGTTAGGGTTATAAAAAGTCCGCTAGGTATTCCTTAAAAATAAATACAAAAGAGGGAAACCTAGACAAAAGTTAGGACATAAGCACAGCATCCTAGACTGAAAACCCGAAAGGGCGGCCTAGGGAAGTTAATCAATCGCAAAAAGGCGCTATATAACAATAAGCAATGACGCCTCGTTATAAGAGTAAAATGTTTTGTCTAAACTAGCCTAAACACCGACCAACCTGGGCTAGCCATTCTTACAAAGACCTTTCATACAAAAATATCCCTCTAAAACACAAGCCTTTGATGCAAATCCTTTTCTTTCTCTTCTCTTGACCATTTCACTATAAAGCATTCAAGTAATAAAGGGGAATGTGGTAACATAGTGATCAATAGGAAGGTTGAAATCCCTAAGGAAAGGAAGAAATGCATTGATATGGCAGTTGCCCTACAAACAGAAGATTGCTCTTCGGCCATAGCAAAGAAAATTCCAAGACGGCAAATCAATACAGCTAAGCTTGTTATCCAAGAAACAAGATGACGTTAAGGTACAACACCAAGAACGCACCCGAAGTCAAAGCACATCAGTTAAAACTTTCGAAATATTAACTGAAATAGATCATAGGATGCATTTCATAAAACATTACATGCATTAAAACATCAATGAATGGAGTCCCATCTTCTTTCTCATCAAAAACTTGAAAAACCAGCATATGAAGCTTGGGACGGCCGTCCCAATGTCCAGACGGCCGTCCCAAGTGCCATTTATTGTTTGAGACGTGCGTCTCAGGTGGGGGCTGAGCCATGACCAATTTTGCCATTTGAGACGGCCGTCCCAAACTCCCCTGCGCGGCTATATATGAGAGGTGCGGGAATTGAGTTTTGGCACCTCATTCCAAGCTTCCTATCTTGCTTTTCCTCCTCCTCCATACATTTTTAGCATTTCTAAGAGAATAGAGCTCACAATGGAACACGAAGAAGCCTCGTCCAGAAGAAAACGCACCAGGACTGCTGCTAGGAGAACTCCTGTCACTAGCATGATGATGGCAGAAGCGCATCAACAACGACTGGCAAATATCCAACAATTTACCTGGTACCCTATGCTGCGGTTAGATTTTGAGATCCTTGCTACATTCGGCTGGGAGCAAGACGTTAGGAAGTTCATCCACAATATAGGATGGGACTTCCTACTCCGCGAGCCGCCCACTCGGATCCATCGCACCGCTACAATGGAGTTTCTCGCCTCTGTCAACATAATGGAAATGCCATCTGTAATTCCTGGAGTGCCACCAACACAAGTTGTCTCCTACTGGATGGATGGAGCCTACCGGACCACTGCCCTGGATGACTTCAACGTCATCATGGGTTTCTGCCAACGAGCCGATACAAGAACACCGGAATATCGGTCCGCATATCTGGAGAAACCTACCGTTCTCACCACCACCAGTATGTGGAAGGAGATTACTGGAGCTATCAATCTCCCATCTAATCTGAAGGGTGCAGCCTTCAATCCCCCTCTTCGCATTTGCCACAAATTGCTCGCTGGGACCATTCACAGCAGGAAGGAAAGCCAGGGAAAGGTCACGCTGGCTGATCTTTTTATAGTCTACTGCATGCATCAGGGACACCGATGCAACCCGGGATACGCATTCCTGAAGGCCATAAAGGAATGCGGTACTCGGGGACCAACCGGAGCTATCATGGTGGCTCCTCTCCTTACTTCTTTGGCTGAGTATTGGGGATGCACTGATGGGGAAGATATCCCAGCTGAACTTCAACCAGAGCCTATCAACGGAGGAGTGCTGACGCACATGAATATCCTCAGCAGAGAAGGAACAGGGTTCATCTTAAACCCTATCATCTCGATTTCATGGGATATGCGCGACTTCGGTACGCCGCAAGACATCCCTACTACCTCAGAATCCCAGCAGCAGTCACGAGATTCTGATTTCCCCGGCCTGTACCGGTGCTTGGACGAGGAGCATGCATACATGGAAGGAGAGTTCCAGTTTATACGCCAGCAGTTTAGTCAGCTGACTGTTAGGCAAGATAGGACGGACCGCCAGATAGAGAGCTTGGTCCAGACTCAGGCGAGGATCCAGCGCCGCCTACTCCGCCGCTTCCCTTCGCCAGTACCATCCTCCCACTCCAGTCCAGAGGCAGACGATTAGGAGGAGTCTCTTTAGATAATTTTTAGTATTTTGAAAAAGCTTGAATGTACCAAACAAAAAACAGTAATAAATAAAAGTAGTTATTTCTGTTTCACATTTCAAAAGCCCATGTGTACAAAAACTATAAACTAAAAGGCACACATGATATACTAAAAAGCCGGATTTCAAAAATTCGCGATAAAATTAAATCGCGATAGAAAAAGGCAAAATCAAAATTATCTTCAGCAAAATAAGGAGCTTCAAGGAAACTAGCTCCAACCATCAACCTTCTATACCAACAAAAGAAGGTACATCAAAACAGAAAAGCCAACAGAAAGGCTTGAAAATCCCCAAAGAAGATCTTTGCCTATTCAAAGGCAGAAAAATACTTCATGACTCAGCACCACCACATGAGTCATCAAACATAGTCATTTAGAGCTGCAATTAGCATCCTTCCATCCAAGAAAGAAAGAAGCCATCAATGTAGAAAAGCCAACGGAAAGGCTTGATCATCCCCAAGCGGATCCTTGCCTACTCCAGAGGCAAAACAAAAAGATTACCTCACAACTCAGCTTCATCGCCACATGAGTCATCAAGCACACTCATGCAAGAGTCTCCGCCACTTCCCCAAAGCAGAATAAGGAGAATAAGGGCTACACAGGAGCCCATCATACGGAGTCAAATCCTCCACATCACCAGGGGGCAACAGAAGGAAAAGAAAGAAAAACTTTTCATCCCCTAACGGAGGCCACTATAGAAAAAGGTCAAATAAATGTCTCCTAACAGAGCATATCAAGAAACGTCTACAAAAAGAGGAAAACAAAAGATTTTTTCCATCTTCCAGCTCAAATAAGAGCTTCACAAAAGTCGGAGCCAAGACTCCATCACAAAAAATCAAACCAAGGATTTGATCCCCAAGAAGCAAAGAAAAATTCCCTAGGGATCTCCAAAAAGAAAAGAAGAAGAAAAAGATATCTTTCTCATCCAAAGATCAAGCCAATGTGCATAAAAGGAGCACATATACAAAAACTAAATCGCAAAAAAAGAGAAATTGCAAGAAAAGGGTAGAAACCCATTCCCCAGCAAAATAAGAGCATAGGCAAAGCCAGCTCAAACAACAACAACCCATAAGGAGTCGAAAACTCCATTTCTTCCTCGGGGGGCAATTCAAAATAGATCTCCGGAATGAAATCAATCCCCCAGTGGATCATCAACAAGAAAACTACCCCAGTGAGCCTACGACAAAGGCAAACTACAAAATTATATCCACAGGGGAGTTAGTTGCTCATAATTCCCAAATACAAATATCCCCAGTGAAAAGCAAAGTCTTCACTTCCAACACGCAAGCAGAAAGCCAATATCCCCAAGAAACGGGAAATCAACCTATGCAAGAAGCAATCCAAAACCTAAGTCTTCACCAATATTGAAGCATATGCCTAAATCAAGAGGCACAACCAAATAGAAATCACATCCCCAAGTGGGTTCTTGCCTAAACAAAAGGCACAATCAACAAAAAGCTCAAATCCCCAGAAGATTTCCGCCTGATCAAGAGGCGCAACCAAACAAGAATCTCCCCAAGTGGATTTCCGCCTAATCAAGAGGCGCAACTAATAGAAATCAAATCCCTAGAGGATTCCTGCCTAAAAAAGAGGCAATCAAAAATCCCCGGCCAAGACCGAATGGCTAAAACAAGAAAAGCCAAAATACAAAAATCCCTGGTAAAACTAGATGACTAAAACAGAAAAGTCAAAAAGAAAAATCAATTACTCCCCAGAGACGTATGATCAAAAACAGTAAGCCGTCAACTCATCTCCAAAAATAGATGATCATAGGATTGCCTACAAAAAAGTTCATCCTGAAAGCCTTGCAGAATGAGGCTTATCATTCACACCGGGTGGGGGTGCATACTCACCTAAGCCTTGCAGAATGAGGCTTATCGTTCACACCGGGTGGGGGTGCGTACTCACCTAAGCCTTGCAGAATAAGGCTTATCATTCACACGGGGTGGGGGTGCGTACTCACCTAAGCCTTGCAGAATGAGGCTTATCATTCACACCGGGTGGGGGTGCGTACTCACCTAAGCCTTGCAGAACAAGGCTTATCATTCACACCGGGTGGGGGTGCGTACTCACCTAAGCCTTGCAGAATGAGGCTTATCATTCACACCGGGTGGGGGTGCGTACTCACCTAAGCCTTGCAGAACAAGGCTTATCATTCACACCGGGTGGGGGTGCGTACTCACCTAAGCCTTGCAGAATGAGGCTTATCATTCACACCGGGTGGGGGTGCATACTCACCTAAGCCTTGCAGAATGAGGCTTATCATTCACACCGGGTGAGGGTGCATACTCACCTAAGCCTTGCAGAATGAGGCTTATCATTCACACCGGGTGGGGTGCGTACTCACCCAAGCCTTGCATCAGGTGGAGTAAAAATACTCACCGGGAGCATTGCAAAAAACGGGTGCAAAGACCTTGCTTCTATTAGAGGATAGTTCGGTGTTGAGCACCTCGAAAGTAAGTACCCATAAGAGTTTAAGCAAAACGTAAACTCATACCAGGTGAGGGTAGGTACTCACTAAAACCATTGCAGAACAAGGTTCATACCTAGTGGGGGTAGGTACTCACTAAAGTCTAGTAAAATACAGACTTATACCGGGTGAGGGTAAGTACTCACCAGAGCTTTACAAAAAGAGGCTCAAACCAGATAGGGGTTGGTACCTATCAAAATATTTATCATCTTGAGGATCAACAAGGAGCAGCATCCGAAGGATGACCGGGCAAAAGGGTTAACTCCTTCCCCTACCAACTAATTTTGTCGGCATATTAAAACCAACGAATTAGTTAGGCAGGTGAAGGGGGGGCAACTATAGACCCCTAATTTTGCCCGGCCTCTCAAAATAAAAGCTAAGGAAACTTCATACAGTTCACCCGGCTTCATATCAAGGAAAAACTGAGAAAGACCTCCCACAACAAAGACGGAGTTCACCCATTCACATAATAAAGACTAAAGAGACTTCCTACACGAAGACAAAGCTCGCCCGACATCTTAATGAAGGCCAAGAAGACTTCCTATATGAAGATAAAGCTTCAACGGACACACATCGGCATCAAACGACGTCCGAAAAAAGGAAAGGAAAACTTCTCGGGGGTCCCGGAACGCGAAGAAAGGCCAAAGCAGTTTGGGACAGCCATCCCAAATTGGGACGGCTGTCCCAAACACACCTGGCCGTCCCAAACACAAAAAATGCACGTGAGACGTACGTCTCACATTTGGGACGCGTGTCCCAAGTCCCTAAATTCAAATGGGACGGCCGTCCCAAATGCACCAGGTCGTCCCAAACTGTCCCAGTGTAAAATGTGCAGTTGGGACGACCGTCCCAACCCAGACGGCCGTCCCAGATGTCCAGGCTGCGAAATCTATAAATAGGAGCCTCATTTGTCTCATTCCACACACCAAACAACTCAGAAGACTTGTCTACTTCTCTCTCTCTCTCGAATGATCTTTCTGATTGCCTTTAAAAGGTAACAATCAGTTAAGGAATTTGTATTCCGGCATTCGATTCTTCTAGAAAATTTAGTCGAGTCGAGTCTGTAATCGAGAGGAGAGTCATTGTAGAGCGAGGGACTGCCGAAAAGCGTCCTTATTGTAACAAAGTTGATATATAAAGCTTGCTACGGAGGTTCTTCTCAAATCTCTTCTCCTTTACTGCTTTATTTATTGCTTCATAAAATGTAAATAAAATCATGTAGATAGCCATATTTATTGTACGAATAAAATAAGGGTAATCGCGTAATTTTTTGTAATCTTAAATGAATTAATCCATCATAGGGAACCTGAAAGGGGCGTTGTGGGGTGCTAATACCTTCCCCACACGTAACTAACTCCCTTACCCGACTCTGGTTATAATGGCCAAGTTTGGTTTTTACTAAAATCAATGCCTTTTTCTCCTTTTCCAATGTTTATGGTCAAAACATTGGTGGCGACTCCAAAAGAACCCTTTTCGAAAACCTTGCTTCTATTAGAGGATAGTTCAGTGTTGAGCGCCTCGGAAGCAATGAACATATTTTTAACAAAAATGCGAGTCTCAACCATCTTTTTGCAACCGCTCGCATTAACGTTCGAGACGTCCCAGGACGTCGGAACGGACGGCGGCGACAATCATCCGCCGCAAAGACGGAACATCTGAAGGGCAACCGGGCAAGAGGGTCAACTCCTTTACCCTCCAGTCGATCACCTTGGCACAAAAGGCCGGCAATCGACTGGTCGGGTAAAGGGGGGGCAGCTGTAGACCCCAAATCTTGCCCGGCCTCCAAATAAAGAGAAGAAGACCTCCTATTCGAAGATGGACGAAGCCTAACAAGCCACTAGGAGAGACTATTAGGCCCCATACTAGGATAGGAGGGGTTTTTTGTACAAAAAATAAGTTTTCTCGCCTTTTTGGGACGAGACCGCCGTCTCGAAATCGAGACCGCCGTCTCGCCTCAGGCAAGTGGTGAGACCGCCGTCTCGTTTGACGAGACGGCGGTCTCTCTACCTGCAAATGGCAAGACGGCGGTCTCGCTTTCCTAGACGTCAGTCTCGCCACCTGCAGAGGACAAGACGGCGGTCTCGACCCTGTCAGACGAGAACGGCGGTCTCGCCACTGTCAGGCGCGAAAACCTATAAATAGGGGCCTCCCCCCCCCCCTCATTTCCACACACCACAAGCTTCTAGCTCTGCCTTCTCTCTAAAACTTCTCTCTAGAATCCCTCCGACGCATTTCTGGAGTTTCTGAGTGTCTTTGAGAGCATTTTTTGGCATTTAGAAGAGTTTCAGACGTCTTGTAGAGTGAAGGGCTGCCAAAAAGCACCCTCTTTTCAAAGAAATATAAAAACAAAGCTTGCTTCGGAGGTTTAATTTCTCCCCCTCTACTTTTATTGCTTTAATTTAAATTATGCAATAGATTAGGGTCATGTAGTCATAACTTCAAATTCCGCACAATAAAAAGGGCAAAAGAGTATTTTCCGGTTTATTTATTAACATAAAAAGTCGGCCTATCATAGGGAACCCGAAGGGGCGTAGTAAAGGAACTAATACTTCCTTTACCACGTAACTAACTCCCTTACCCAACTCTGGTTCTAATGACCAAAGTTGGTTTTCGAAAACCAACGCCTTTTAAAAAACCTTTTCCGGTGTTTCTGGTAAAAACGTCGGTGGCGACTCCACAGAACCCAAAAACAAGTCCTTGGGTTAGCCCAGTTATCGGACAACCCAAGGACACCTTTTGAAAACCTTGCCCCTAGGTTAAGCCCGGTTATCGGATAGCCTAAAGGCGTTGTAACCACTTATAAAAAATGCGAAAAACAAAAGGGTCGAAAAAACCATCGCGTCGCTCCGACCGCCTCTTTTCAGACGGCGGCGACAGGGAAACCTAGCGGACTTTGTTTTGTAACCCTAACTTTTGCCTAGGCTACCCTTTATGGTTGTTCTGGTTTCCTAGCGGGTTTACCCTAACTTTTGTGTAGCCCCCTTAATGGGTTTCCTACCGAGTACCTTGCCCTTTTTTTTTTGGCCTTTAGCTTTAGCTTCTATGGGCTTCCTTTGATTTTTGTTTTCTTTTTGCACAACATTGGCGAAACACGACTTTACTTATGACGAGGTAAAACTTTATTTTGTGCTTCTAGTCAATCAGTGGTGATGGATTTGACTTTTATTTTGGTCAATGGCGCATTTTGATTACTTTGACGCACTTTTGAAAATGTTTGCTTAAACATGGTTATTAATGAGGTTTAGACATTAATAGCAAGAAGAGAAGCAGATAGTAAGAATGACATTCTTTGTAATTAATAGGGAAATGTGTGCCCTACAATGCTCGGGGGTCGGGCTAGCCCCGAGGAGTAATCTCTAATAGTCATTGGATTTACAAACCCTAAGAATCAGAAGGAGAACACCTAATGACTAAAGTCGCTTTTGACGCTTGAACCCCTCTATCTGGGAAAATCTGATTCAAGGTGCGAAGGGAAGACTTCCCTTTTCTCCGTGCAACTTGATCCTTTGTAGGGTAAGCTTCAAAGGATTGTCTTTAAAATCTGGTGGCTCCCTTATTCCTTGAGAGTTTCTAATGAGCCCTTGGTTTGGGCGACATCTATATTTCCTCATCATGTGGGTCACCTTCATATTTTTGGGGAAGTCTTTTCATATTGGCAAAAGATATTTCAAAGGTCCTCTTCAGCCGCATCCATTCAAGGTAGGGCAAACGACTTGCTGATCCAAATGTCGTTTTTAGCTTGAACCGTGACCAGCTTGTCGCCTACCGTGAGTTTGTCTCTTTGGCAGAGCATTGAGAGAACTACCTTAGCGTCGTGAATCCAAAGTCTATTCAATTTCCTCTTCGGATTATGTTTTTCTTCGATCTTTTTATTTTTTCTTTATTTGTAGGAGCGTCATCTTACAGCTCCTTGGGGGAATAAATTCTTCTACTTCTAATCCTGCCCCCCAATGCCGGCTATGTTGGAGATATCTTTGTTAATGGGCGATGTTTTTGCGTATCTCCATGGTGCAGCCTTATTTGATGTATGGGGTGAACAAATGTAATGACATCCTTGCCCCTTTTTTCTTAGTAACTCGGATACCCAACGGTTGAGGCTTATTATCCTCTTTAGGCAGATTAACAGTTGGAGAGAACTTGACGACAAAAGGTTTGCTCTTCATCTTAGTTTGATTCGTGGAAAGAACATCGACTAATCCTTTCATTTTATTATCTTATTATTATTATTAAAGTGAGAATGAATGCAATTTTTGAATGCAATTTATGAATACAATAGACACTTGAAGAGATGATGAAAACAAACAATTTTATTTATTTCATCCAGACAGTGTACATTCCTCAATGCAATGAAGTACATTTTTTTTTAAAGTGGAGAAGCTTGAATGAACCCAAAGGCAGGTTAGAATTTCTATTTATTTTCTTTTTTACTTCCCGTGCATGGCATGCGAATGCCCTAATCCTCTTTTTATGGTATTGAGGAATGTCCACTTCTTCGATTGTCTATTATTAGATGCATGTTATGAGGATGAAGTTTGCATGTATGCAAGTGTTTGTTTTTTCCTAAATATTATCATGTTTTATTTTCTAACATGATGTATGATAGCGTTTGGGATTTTGTGTTTTTTTTTGTATGCGGATGAGGGCATGAAGAATACCAGCCGCTTTCTAGAATGCAAAATGATTTTTATTGTTTAAAATGAATGATTTATGAGATGGATATTCCTTAAGACAATGGATTACGTATCCTCCTCAAAGTTTACGCTTTGTGGGGTATCATACCCACCTTGGTGTAATGGTTCATTCCCCATCATAGACTTGACAAGTATAATGGGAGTCACCATCACACCTTAGTACACGTGTCCCTTCCTTGTCGCGAAGGTCACAAATGTGCTTGGGGCATCTTTCGCCGTTGTCTTACGGATATCTAGTGCTCCCTAGAATGAATGTATTTATGCATGCACCAGTGCAAAAGGGCGATAAATGTTCAAAGTGGTATAACTTTTGACTGAGATGTGCGATTTGGACGCACAGCATATCAAAAAGAAGAGAAAAAGGTGAAGAATCAAGTTGCAAATTCCAAAGGGGATTTGGCCTAGTAATTTTCCCAAAAAACGCTTCTAAGACCCATTTTTTAGGGATTTATTAAAATGATGCGTATGCATACTTTCTTTATGCATTTATTTTTTCTCTTGGTTTTTCCACTTATGACATGATGCGATATGAATGATACGACTTTGTCAAAATTATTTTTATAAATGTTTTGATTTTGTTATTATTATTTTATTTATTTTTGGATTTATTTTTTTAGCCTTTTATCTCTTATGTCGGACTACGTGGCTACTTAGCTTACAAAGAACCTGAAACCAGGCCAGCTAAAAGGCAGACTGTCTGAGATAAAATGGTTTTATTGGCGAAAGAATAATATTAGCGTCCCTTATCTCTTCTGTTGGACTGCGTGGCTACTTAGCTTACAAAGAACCTGAAACCAGGCTAGCTAAAAGGCAGACTGTCCGAGATAAGGGTGTTTATTGTAAAATTTTGTTTTAATCTGTTGTTTGGTTATGCTATGCAATCAAATGCAACAAACAAATGCACATACAATTCATTCATCTGCGAACAGGTGAGAAGTCGTTTTAATCACGAGGTAGGGTTTTCCTACAGAAAAGTGCATTGGCGAAGGTAGGTTCTAATTGTTCTCACCAAGGCTAAGGCCCCCAAGGTGCCCCCATTATAGGGTCCCCACTCTCCAGCCTTCCGACCATGCTTAGCACTAAGGCCATAGTCAGTCTTTGTGCCAAAAGAGGAAGGTTATCACCTTGAGTGGTGGTTTTCGATCACACTGGTGGGCACAAGGCCATCACTACAGCAAACCGTACCTGCCACCCACTCCCTATGGATTTCTCACTTGCCCCCGGGTATAGAGGGAACTGTTGTGTGCAAGGGTTTGTGTACAGTTTGTATTTCAAACAATTGCATAAATATAAACAAACAACAGTTATTAAAGCCAAGCATTAAAACATGTTATAATACAAGGTAGGGTAAAAGCATTATTTTCTTGGTTTATTTACTTTTAGCTAGCCCATCACTAAATGGGATCAACTCTCTAGGCTTCCCCAGTGGAGTCGCCATCTGTCGTCGCCGTCAAAACGAGGCGGTCGGAGCGACGCGATGGTTTCCGACTCTCTTGATTTTTGCGTTTTTTATTGGTGGTTACAATGCCTTTAGGTTGTCCGATAACCGGGCTGAACCTGAGGGCGAGGTTTCCGAAAGGGTGTTCTTGGATTGTCCGATAACCGGTCTAATCCAAGAGCTAGTTTTGAGGGTTCTCTGGAGTCGCCACCGATGTTTTTATCGGAAAAGGAGTTTAAAAGGCGTTGGTTTTCGAAAAAACCAACTTTGGTCGTTAGAACGAGAGTTGGGTAAGGGAGTTAGTTACGCGTAAAGGAAGTGTTAGTTCCTTTACGACGCCCCTTTCGAGTTCCCTATGATAAGCCAGCTATTCTGTTGATAAATAAACCGGAAAAATACGCTTTTGCCCTTTTATTTTGCGGAATTTAAAGATCACGACTACATGGCCCTAATGTCTATTGCATAATTTAAATAAAGCAGTAAAAGGTAGAGAAAGAGAGTAGAGACCTCCGAAGCAAGCTTTCTATTTAATTCTTTAAAAATAGGGTGCTTTGCGGCAACCCTTCACTCTACACGGCGTCGGAAACCTCTCGAAATGCTCTAAAAACACTCTAAAGACACTCAGAAGCTCCCGAAATGCGTCGGAGGGATTCTAGAGAGAGAAACTCTTGATGTGACTAGAGAGAGAGTGAAAAAACTATGTGAAATGAGGGGAAGGGAGGCCCTATTTATAGGGATTCGCGCCTGTAAGGTCGAGACGACCGTCTCGCCTTGCAGGAATGGCGAGACGGTGGTCTCGCCAAACGAGACGGCGGTCTCGCCTTTCGCAGGTGGCGAGACGGCGGTCTCGCCTTTCGTAGGTGGCGAGACGGCGGTCTCGCCTTTCGCGAGTGGCGAGACGGCCGTCTCGCCAAACGAGACGGCGGTCTCGCCACTTGTGCAAGGCGAGACGGCGATCTCGAATCCAAGATGGCGGTCTCGACCCCAAAAGGCGAAAATCCTTATTTTTGTGCCAAAAATCCCTCCTATCGTAGTATGGGGCCTAATAGTCTCTCCTAGTGGCTTCTTAGACTTCGTCCATCTTCGCAAAGGAGGTCTTCTGATCTTTATTGTGAGACCGGGCAAGATTTGGGGTCTACAATCAGAATCAGATATGATAGATCAGAATTGAGTTGTGATCGATCAGAATATTTTTCAATCGATTAAAATGATGTTTCAATCGATTGATTTCATTTAAAAACTAATTCAATCGGTTGTTTCGAGTTTTCAATGGATTGAAACAGCTAGAAGAAAAATGTTAGCTCTCTGTTTCAACAGATTAAAATATATTTCAACAGATTGAAATCTTGTGATACCTTAGAATGAAAAAATGATCTCTCTGTTTCAACAGATTAAAACTCATTTCAACAGATTGAATTTCTGAGATACTTCAAAGTGAAAAATAACATCTCTCTGTTTCAACAAATTGAACTTGATTTCAACAGATTAAAATTGCGAAACCTTTAATATGAAAAAAATCATTAAGAACATTTTAACCTGTTGATTCTGCGATTCAATCAATTAAAATTTTGACAGCATATGAACATTTCCTATATTAAGTGATTTTAACAGATTGAAACTTCTTTTTAACAGATTGAAAAACTTAGTTTGTTCTTTTAATGCTTAAAAGTTGGTTTTTCATGCAGTAAATTAAGTTCAATGAGATGCATCATTTAAAGGAGCTTATCACAAGATCTATTGATCAATCAAGAGATTAAATTCTAAACCTATAACCTATTCACCTACGCACCCACAAACTAAACTCTATAAACTCTTTATGTCTTCATCAAATCCAACAAGTGCTTTAGGGAGTTGATTTTATAATTGACCTAATGAGCTAGAGAGAGAATTTGGTGATGTGACTAGAGAGAGAGTGAAACTTGTGTGGACCAGAGGGACCCATCACAGCAACCGCGCCTTCAGGTTCAGACAGTGTCGCTCGTCCGACAAGGTCGAGACGGCCATCTCGCCATCAAGAATCCCTTGGCCTCCTTGGAGATGGCGAGATGGCGTTGCCAACGAGACGGCGGTCTCGCAACTCTGCAAGGCGACGGCGGCTCCTCAATCCCAGACCCACTTCTAACCTCAAGGGCGAAAATCCTTATTTTGTGTGAGGAAACTCTCCTATCCTATGGGGCCTAATAGTCTTTCTCCAATGGCTTCTTAGCTTCTTCCATCTTCGAAAAGGAGGTCCTCTGCTCTTTATTATGAGGCCGGGGCAAGATTTGGGTCTGACATTAATCCGATTATTACAGAAGCAAAAAATCAACAGCAGCCCTCAACGCACTATTTTGATCGATTATTTGCCATGTTAATCGATTAACAGGAGTGTTAATCCACTCACTTAATAGCTTAGATACAAATGATTTTCTCTTGGACTTCAATTATTCACCCTTTAATCAATTAAACCCTAGTTCTCATAAATGAGTTTTAAAGCTTCTAAACAGTAAATGATGTACTGGCTATCTAAAGACTCCTAATATTACAGACTCTAACTCATCAAAAATAACTATCACCTACACAAGAATATAAGCTCTTCCACCTCTGAGAAATTTTGTTCTTGAATCATCATCAAAATCAACAAGCTTCATGTCCATGTAAGTTCAACATCAAGTCCTTGTATGTTTCAGAAGATACGCCTCTTCAATTGCCCATCAAGTATTTGGATTCATTACAATAAATTCCCTTTGGATCTCCTCCTCCTCTATGTCCTCACTCTCCTTTTCCCCTCCCACTACTACAAATAAAGCTTTCAACGTTCGTTCCTCCCTTAGGCTTTCAACGTCGGTCAACAACCAACGTTTGAAAGCACAATTTTTCAAATTAGAATTTTCTTTTATTTATTTACAACCCCTTTACCCCCTTCATCAGTCTTGAAGTTTCCCCCTCTTTTTATATTATATTTTTATGTGCTCCATCTCCTCACATTATATTTTTTAGAAGTTTATTAATTTTTTAAGAGAATTGTCATTGGCAAATATTCGAAATCTAGGACCTTAGAGTTGGAGGCTCTAATACTTTAACCACTAAACTACAACTACAATTTTTTGAGAATAACTTACAAATAAATTATATTTATATACAAATAAATATTTGCGTGTAAATATATAAATATATAAATAATACAAATATATTTATATATTTTGATATATTTATAAAGAACTATATATTTATATATTATATGTTGGATGTAGGATATCTAAAGTGAAAGTGTGTGTCCAGTGTAATTTTCAAAATTTGATGCTAAATTTGCTAGCAAATATCTTTATATATGAGTTTTTCCTTAAATATAAATCTAATGAATATAACAGAACCTCTTTTATAATTTATTTATATAATGATATAAAATAAATTTGGGGAAATGCTGCCATCGCCTCAGCGAAAATACCAACTTTGCTTGAAGCGAGGCTTGATTGAGTGAATTTCCGTGAGCTTTAACATATTTTCACTCTAAGCAGAATCAACCCACTTTCACCCTCTATTTTAAATACTCAATATAATCTCATTTGAACTACTATCAAAAACAGAGCAAAGTTTAGTGGTTGGGATATTAACTTCTAGCTCTAAAAATTGGGTTTTAAATGCCTCGATGACAATTCATTAACTTAAAGCGTTTTTGGTTGAAAAAAAATAAAACATCTTCATATAAATACACAATAAATATCACTATATATTTATTTCTTATATAAATATAATCTTATTTGTAAGTTATTATCAAAAAATTATAAGAGTCTAGTGGTTAGAGATTAGTTTTCAATTCTAAAAATAATTGTTTGAATCCTACCAGCTACAATTTTCAAATTTAAAGCGAATTTTTGGCTAAATATTTCATCCTCACTGCAATGACGGAAAGTGTCAATAAGTGAAAAAATAAAAAAAGACTTTCAACGTCTGCCATTTGAAATCAGTAAAAGACTTTTTAGCTGCCCGATTTACGAAATGATGAATAACGGTAGTCATATTCAACTTCCAACCCCGCTTCATTGGGTACGACTGCAAAGAGTTTTATGCTGCGAGCACATTTACTGTAAATGACGAAATCAGTAAGTGTATATTTTGAGAGTACCTCCAAACCTCATCACTTATATATTCTCCCTTGAGAACCATAAGCCTTTTGTTGGTGCACTCTCATAAACAGTGTGTTCCCAAACCTTGACATTCTAACACTTTACATCTCTACTTGATTCTGAGAAGGCGTCTCTTTAGCTTTGAGGAGTTTGAGGACAGGTGTGGAAACTATGAGAAGCAATAGCTATCTCCCCGCATTTGTCCTTCCAACTTGAAGATCCAAATGGAGAACTTCTCATTCGACTTCTTCTAGTTCGTTTTCATTAAAGTCCGTTTTATGAAGTAATTCCTCCATATCAACAAAGTCTTGCGAATTACAATAAATCACTCACATCAATACTCAAACCACCAATAAATCCGCCATAGTTACCTCTTCATCTTCTTCAGTCTTTGGCTGAATCACATGCCAGCATGTCCTTTTCCATGAAATACTCCTCAATCCCCTTGCTACCTCTGAGAAGTTTTTAAATCTAAATTTCAAGTCCCTTTCCCAACAACTAGCCAGGACATACCTCGCTTCTCATGTATCCTTTTCATTAGTTTTACAATGTATCAACCATTGGCTTTTCATTTTTACCTCTTTCCTTTTTGGCTTGTTCCACCAAACAAAACATAGTCAGAAATTTTTGGAAAAGTTGGAGTCTCACCTTTTGGAACTCATACTGTCTGCATGTGAGAAAACATGCTCTATTTTCATCTCCCCACTCAAGATGCCTCCATATCACTTTTTCCTTTAATCGAGAAATTCTAAGCTCAATCTTCAATGGATCTGGTCTTGCTACTCCATCATTCCTTCTCCTATTTCTCCTTTCTTTATTTTTAATCTCATTCTTCAAGTTGGTTCAATCTTTCATGGAGCTCATTGGATCGCATCATTAATCCTTCAATGTCCAGTGCCTCATTTCAAATGCACTAATTCTGACTTTTTATCTAGAATTTTCCTCCTGATACCAATTGATGTTCAAACCTGAATCCGGTCCCACCAATTAGGGCAACCAAGGGTGATTTAGGAAATTTAAGGCTGGACCTTGTAAGAATTAGGAATTTGAGTGATAAGGGGTGGAGGAAGAGTGACTCTTCCAAAGGAAGACAACTCACAAAGGATGTGAAAGTCCTTTATATAACTTGCAAAGGTTCTCTAATCACTCAAAATTTAGGAGAATCACTCTCACTAAAGATAAAAGAACTTAGCACATTTAATTAACAAAATTCCACTTGCTATTCAAAATGGTTCAGCTTGCATAGAATGTCTTTGCCATCAGAATCACAAGATTTACAAAGAAAATAATGATGAATAATGTATTCATTAACTGAGAAATCGAAAATTACTTAATGTTTGAATCTGAACTTGAAATTGTGGCAACCAAAAAAGTTAATCACATGACCCCTCGGTCTTTGAAAACCCTAGAACTAAATTCCAATCTGTCGCACCAAACTGCCAAAAACGAAATGAAAGTCCATTAAATCGATTTATCCAAACATAATTCTATCCAAAACCAACAATACCTGCTCAAGAAGTTTCCGCTTCTGAAGCTTTATCCTTATCATAGGCCATGTTCACATGCTCGATGAAATGACCATGACATGAGCAAGTTCGTTTCACTTTAACCATCTGAGGACAATGATTGGGTTTAAAGGTGGGGGGGGGAATTTTGTCCAACTTCACGCCTTTACTTTTGTTTTGATTTATACTTTCTATTCCTTTTCTATCTTATGATTTTATTGCCATTTTTTATCTAAACTTCTTTTATATTTTATTCATTTTTCTAATGTTGTCCGTGATGCTGCTTTGATACTTTAATGGGTACTTCAATATGTCTGAAACATACAAGGACATGAATGTTGAAAGTTACATGGACATGAAGCTTGTTGATTTTGATGATAGCTATTGAACAAAAAACTTAGAGTTGAAGACTTATGTCAAAAACCCACGAATTTGAATCCAAATACTTAATAGGCCAAATAATCG
>OY731402.1:23761570-23884098 GCA_963425845.1 Sphenostylis stenocarpa | reverse complement strand
TGTGTGTGATAATGTGTTGTATACTGATGTCTCTTTCTAGAAGCAAAAATTAAAAAAGATCATCTACAAGCTTGTCAAGATCTACAACATATAGGGATAAAGGAAAATCTTTGGCCAAATGAAAATGGAAAATATATTCCTTTATTGTTTACAATGACAAGAGATCAAATAAAGATATTTTTCACCACATTTAAGAATGTAAAATGCCAAATGGTTACTCAAGTAATATATCTCATTGCATTGATGATGAAAACTCTAAGATATTTGGACTCAAGAGTCATGATTTTTACATCCTTATGCAACATTTACTTCCAATAGCTATACGCAATGTTTGACCTAACCATGTGATTGCGAGTGTTGGTAGAGTTTTGCTCCATTTTTCAAGGAATTATGTTGTAAAAGATTGAATGTCTCAGATCTTGACAAACTACAACATCGAATTGTGCTTACTCTTTGCCATTTGGAAATCCTTTTACCTCCATCATTTTTCACTGTGATGGTCCATTTAACTTGTCATCTTAGTTAAGAAGTGAAACTAGGAGGACCCGTCTATTATCATTGGATGTATCCAATTCGAGAGGTAAATGTTTGTTATTATGTTTAACTCACTTATTTTGAAGAAGATATTAATTATTGTTTTATTTTTTTATAGGATGTTAGGACATTTAATGTCTTTTGAACATAATAAAGCACAACCTCAAGGATCTATAAGTGAAATTTATTTAGTTGAAGAGACTCCAAATTTTTACTCATTGTATGAAGAAGTTGAGTCGAGGTTGAATAGAAGTTGACGTGTTGATAGATCTGTCCTAGTGAACATTTTCAAATCATTTATCCTCAAGATAGGTAGACCACTCAGGAAGTTCATCAAATTTCACTCTTACACCATTATAAAAAAAATACAAGCACATTGATATTTGCTTCTAAATATTCACAAGTTCAACCATATATTAAGTAAGTATTTAGATATGTCATACATAGTGAAAGTAATATTATTCTCATGAATTAAATTTAACATTATATTCTTTTGTGGTAGAGAATTTAAAACATTCACAAAGAGGAAGACAAGAAATCGAATACTTTCAAATACGAGTTAGAGAAAGATAGTTAGAAAGAATTTGCATATTTGTTTCATCAGCGAGTAAGTTTAAACATATACTACATAAAAAATATTTACAATTTATATTTATTACTAACAAGATTTCATATTTAGGTTACAAATCCAGACATCCTACAGATGTCAATCTAGATGAAGTAAAGTATTTGGCTAAAGTCCAATGACAATTGCAAAATTAGCCTTTATTGAGAGGCCGGGAAAAATTAGGGGTCTACAGCTGCCCCCCCTTCACCTGCCTGACTAATTGTTGGCCTAATATGCCGACAAAGTTAGTTGGTAGGGGAAGGAGTTAACCCTTTTTGCCCGGTTATCCTTCAGATGCTCCTTCGCTTGAAGTTTGTTGATCCTCCGGATGATAAATATTTTTGATAGGTACCAACCCCTATCTGGTTTGAGCCTTCTTTTATAAGGCTCTGGTGAGTACTTACCCTCACCAGGTATGAGTATGCATTTCACTAGACTCTTGTCGGTACTTACCCCCACTAGGTATGAATCTGGTTTTTGATGAGTACTTAACCTCATCTGGTGCGAACCCTATTTCATAAGGCTCTTGTGGGTACCTACCCCCACCTGGTCCTAACCTTGTTTTGCAAGGCTCTGGTGAGTACCTACCCTCACCTGGTATGAACCCCGTTTTGCAAGGTTTTTTTGTGAGTACTTACTTCCGAGGTGCTCAACAATTGAACTATCCTCTAATAAAAGTAAGGTTTTCACAACCCGTTTTTTGTAATGCTCTAGTGAGTATTTTACTCTACCTGATGCAAATCTGCATTTTTTGCTAGATTCTGATAAGTACCTACCCTCATCCGATACAAACCTTATTTTATAAGGCTCTGGTGGGTACCTACCCCCACCTGGTACGAATCTCCATTTTTGCTAGATTCTGATGAGTACCTACCTTCATCTGGTACAAACCTTATTTTATAAGGCTCTGGTGGGTACCTACCCCCACCTGGTACGAATCTGCATTTTGCTAGATTCTGATGAGTACCTACCCTCATCTAGTACAAACCTTATTTTATAAGGCTTTTGCTGGTATGAACCCTATTCTATAGGGCTCTGGTGGGTACCTACCCCCACCTGATATGAATCTGCATTTTGCTAGATTCTGATGAGTACCTACCCTCATCCGGTACAAACCTTATTTTATAAGGCTTTTGTGGATATGAACCCTATTCTATAAGGCTCTGGTGGGTACCTACCCCCACCTGGTACGAACCCTATTCTATAAGGTTCTGGTGAGTACCTACCTTCACCCGGTACGAACCATATTCTATAAGGCTCTGGTGAGTACCTACCCTCACCCGGTACGAACCCTATTTTATAAGGCTCTTGTGGGTACCTACCCCCACCTGGTACGAACCCTATTCTATAAGGCTCTAGTGAGTAACTACCCTCACCTAGTACGAACCCTATTCTATAAGGCTCTTATGGGTACCTACCCCCACCTGGTACGAACCCTATTCTATAAGGCTCTTGTGGGTACCTACCCCCACCTGGTACGAACCCTATTCTATAAGGCTCTTGTGGGTACCTACCCCCACCTGGTTCGAACCCTATTCTATAAGGCTCTTGTGGGTACCTACCCCCACCTGGTACGAACCCTATTCTATAAGGCTCTGGTGAGTACCTACCCTCACCTGGTACGAACCCTATTCTATAAGGCTCTTGTGGGTACCTACCCCTACCTGGTACGAACCCTATTCTATAAGGCTCTGGTGAGTACCTACCCTTACGCGGTACAAACCCTATTCTATAAGGCTCTTAGGATGCTCTTTTTCAGCATTCAGTCTTTTGATTGATGAGTACAAACCCTCTGATCATGCACCTATTCCATGGGGAGTGATTGATTTTCTTTCTTTTTGACTTTTCTGTTTTAGTCATCCGGTTTTACTGGGGATTTCTTTGTTTTTGGCTTTTTTTGTTTAGCCATCCGGTCTTTGCCGGGGATTCTTTGTTTTTGGCTTTTCCTTTTAGCCATCTGGTCTTGCCGAGTATTCTTGTTTTTGGCTTTTCTTTTTAGCCATCCGGTCTTTCCGGGGATTCTTGTTTTTGGCTTTTCTTTTTAGTCATCCGGTCTTGCGGGGGATTCTTTATTTTTGGCTTTTCTTTTTAGCCATCCGGTCTTGCCGGGGATTTTTTTGGCTTTTCTTTTTAGCCATCCGGTCTTTGCCGGGGATTCTTGTTTTTGGCTTTTTTATTTAGCCATCCGGTTTTACCGGTGATTTCTTGTTGGTTGCCTCTTATTTTAGGCAGGAATCTCCTGGGGATTTGTGGTATCGGGCTTTTCTATTTAGCCGTCCGGTTTTTGCCGGGGTTTATTCATGATTGCCTCTTAATTTAGGCAGGAATCCATTGAGGATTTGTTGATTTCTTGTTGATTGTGCCTCTTGTTTTTAGGCAAATGCTTCAGCAATGGTGAAGACTTTTATGCTTTGGGCTTATATTGCCTCTTGCGTAGGTTGATTTCCCATTTCTTGGGGATATTAGCTCTTTGCTCGTCTTTGAGTAGGCAGAGGTTTCATTGGAAGTGGAAGCTTTGCATTCCATTAGGGATATCCATATTGGGTGTTATAGGCGATTAATTCCCTGAGGATATGAATTTGTAGTTTGCCTCTGTCGTAGGCTCACTAGGGTAGTTTTTCCCTTTTGATGATTCATCGGGGATTTGATTGCTCTCCCGGAAATCTATTTTGACTTGCCCCCTAGGGAGGAATGGAGTTTTTTACTCCTTGTTAGATGCTGTTGTTTTGAGCTAGCTTTGCCTATGCTCTTATTCCTGCTGGGGAATGAGTTTTTATCTTTTTCTCGCGATTTCGCGATTTTGAAGATTTGGCTTTTAAATGTGTTCGCCTTTTATGCACACTGGCTTTTTCTTCTGTTATCTGCTGGATGAAGAGATTTATTTTTTCTCTTTTCTTTTTGGCGATCCCGGGGAGTTTATTGGCTTCCTGGGGATCCAATCTTTGATTTGATTTTTTTATGATGGAGTCTTAGCTCCTGACTTTTGTGAAGCTCTTTATTGAGCTTGGATGAAGAGATTTTCTTCTTTTTCTCTTTTTGTAGACCTTTTTGATATGTTCTACTTGGAGATTTTCATTCAGCCTTTTTTCGTTGTGGCCTCTATTGGGTAATGAAAAGTTTTTCTTTTCTTTCTGTTGCCCCCTGGTGATATGGAGGATTTGACTCCATATTTTCTTTGATGGACTCTTGTGTAGTCTTTATTCTCCTTTGGAGAAGTGGCGGAGATTCTGGATGAGTGTGCTCGATGACTCATGTGGTGATACAGCTGAGTCGTGAGGTAATCTTTTTGTTTTGCCTCTGGAGTAGGCAAGGATCCGCTTGGGGATGATCAAGCCTTTCCGTTGGCTTTTTCATGTTGATGACTTCCTTTTCCTTGGATGGAAGGATGTTGATTGAAGCTTCAAATGACTCCTTTTTTATGACTCATGTGGTGGTGCTGAGTCATGAAGTAATTTTTGTTTTGCCTTTGGAGTAGGCAAGGATCCATTTGGGGATCATCGAGCCTTTCCGTTGGCCTTTTTCGGTATACCTTCCTTTAATGGGGTAGAAGGTTGGAGCTATTTTCCTTGAAGCTCTTTATTCTGCTGCAATGGTTTTGATTTCGCCTTTTTCTTTTGTGATTCTGATTTTTATCGCGAGTTATTTTAAATCTGGCTTTTTAATATATCACGTGTGCCTTTTTATTTTTAATTTTTTGTACACGTGGGCTTTTTGAAATGTAAATAGAAATAACAACTTTTATTTATTACTTCTTTTTTTTTCTTCTTGGTGATACATTGAAGCATTTTTAAACTACTAGAAAATATCTAAAGACCTCCTAATCATCTGCTTCTGGGCTGGAATGGGAGGATGGTGCTGGCGAAGGGATGCGACAAAGTATGCGGCGCTGGAACCTTGCCTGAGTCTGGATCAAATTTTCTATTTGACAATCGGTCCTATCTTGCCTCATGGTCAGCTCACTGAACTGCTGTCGCATGAACTGGAACTGCCCTTCCATGTAGGTGTGCTCATCATCTATACGTCGGTATAAGCCGGAGAAGTCTGGATCGTATGATTTCTGCTGAGATTCCGAAGTCGTAGGGATGTCCTGTGGTGTGTCGAAATCACGCATATCCAGCGAAATCGAGATTATGGGGTTTAAAATAAACCCTGATCCTTTTCGACTAAGGATGTTCATGTGGACCAGTGTTCCTCTGTTAATCGGCTCTAGTTGGAGGCTAGCTGGGAGGTCTTCTCCGTCAGTGCATCCCCAATATTCAGCTAAAGGGGTGAGAAAGGGAGCCACCATGATGGCTCCTGTTGAGCCACGAGTTCCGTAATCCTTTACGGCTTTCAGGAAGGCATATCCTGGGTTGCATCGATGCCCTTGATGCATACAATAGACAATAAAAAGGTCAGCCAGCGTTACCTTCCCTTGGCTTTCCTTCCGGCTATGTATGATCCCGGCTAGCAGTTTATGGCATATGCAGAGTGGCAGAGAAAAAGCTGCACCTTTCAGATGTGATGGCAGTGTTTGTGCTCCGGTAATTTCTTTCCACATGCTGGTGGTAGTGAGAGCAGCGGGTTTCTCGAGATATGCAAACCTATATTCCGATGTTCTCGTGTCTGCTCGTTGGCAAAAACCCATTATGACATTGAAGTCATCCAGAAAAGTGGTCTGGTATGCCCCGTCCATCCAGTAGGAGACGACTTGAGTAGGTGGGACTCCGGGAGTCATGGACGGCATCTCCACCAAATTGACGGAGGCAAGGAATTCCAGCGTAGCAGTACGGTGGATTCGAGTAGGTGGCTCACGAAGCAGAAAATCCCATTCTATGTTCTGAAAATGTAGCATTGAAAGGCATTAGGCATAATAATATCTATTTGATTGATTTGGATTGTATACATGATACTAGTATAACATGCTTAGTTGCTAAGGAAGAGAACCCATGGTTATGGCATAAGAGAGCGACTCATATAAATATGCATCAATTAAACAAATTGATATCAAAGAACTTAGTTGTTGGTTTGCCTAAGTTAAAGTTTGAAAAAGATAGATTATGTGATGCATGTCAAAAAGGTAAACAAGTAAAATCATCATTTAAATCTAAGAATGTTATTTCCACATCAAAACCTTTAGAACTTTTACACTTATATTTATTTGGTCCATCAAGGATAAAAACTTTTGGTGGAAATTATTATGTTCTTGTAATTTTTTATGATTATTCTAGATATACTTGGACATTTTTCTTAACATTAAAAAGTGAAGCTTTTAAGGTCTTTAGGAAGTTTGCAAAGCAAATTCAAAATGAGAAAGACTTAAGAATTAAGGTATTAAGAAGTGACCATGGTGGACAGTTTCAAAATTAATGGTTTGAAAATTATTGTGAGGAAAATGGAATTTTGCATAATTTTTCTGCACCTAGGACTCCCCAACAAAATGGTGTAGTAGAAAGAAAAAATAGATCATTAGAGGAACTTGCTAGAACCATGCTAAATGAATCAAATGTTCCTAAATATTTTTGGGTTGATGCTGTAAGTACTACATGTTATGTGTTGAATAGGATGCTTATTAGGCCAATTATAAAATTAACTCCTTATGAATTGTTAAATGGTAGAAAACCTAATATTTCTCATTTAAAAATATTTGGTTGTAAATGCTTTGAGTTAAATAATGGAAAAGATAACTTAGGAAAATTTGACTCAAAAGCCGATGAGGGCATTTTCTTAGGTTATTCACTAACTAGCAAAGCATATAGAGTGTTTAATAGAAGAACTTTAAATGTTGAAGAATCTGTACATGTCACCTTTGATGAAATTGTAGACCTTGAGGGAAATCCTCTTGAGTCAAATAAAGAACTTGCAGGTGATGATGAGTACATAAGAGAGACTCTAGAAGAAATGTACTTAAATGAAAATGAGCCTTCTCAACCAACTGAATTAGCAAAAAGAATGGCAATCACCAAAAGGACTTTCAATGGACAATATTATTGGTGATATCTCAAAAGGGGTAAGAACTAGAAATATGACCAATTTCTGTATGTCTGTAGCTTTTGTTTCACAGATAGAACCCAAAAGTGTTGAAGAAGCGCTTAAAGATGACCAATGGTGCATAGCAATGCAAGAAGAACTTAATCAATTTGAAAGGAATCAAGTCTGGGAATTAATTCCAAGAGAGGAAACACATCAAGTAATTGGAACAAAATGGGTATTTAGAAACAAACTTGATGAAGATGGAAATATAACAAAGAACAAAGCCAGACTTGTTGCCAAATGTTACTGTCAAAAGGAAGGTATTGATTATTGTAGACCCCAAATCTTGCCCAGCCCCCTAATAAATCCGAAGATCGCCTGTTTCGAAGATGGTTAAGACTTTATTAAGTCCCTAGTAGTTTGTTCTAGGTTCCATTTAGGATAGGAAGGGTTTTTAGAGGCATTAAAAATCGGGAAATCCGCCGGAGATAGCAGATGGCCATCCAGGACAGCAGATGGTTGTCCAGAACAAGCAGATGGTCGTCCAGAGTGTCCAGACGGCCATCCATGACAACCAGACGACCATCCACCCTGTTTTTGAGCCCTGGACGGCCGTCCATGATGACCTGACGGTCGTCCACCCTAATTTTTTGCCATGGATGGCCGTCTGCTTTGTCCAGACGGTCGTCCGCTTTGTCCAGACGGCCGTCCACCTTTTCCATGCCCGAATCCCTATAAATAGGAGTCTCATTTCTCCGTTTTTTCACACCTCTTCCACTCCTCCACTCTCTTGGAAGCCTTTGGCACTTGAGAGTGACCCTGAGCATTATTCCGGAGTTCGAGGGAGCTTTCCAATTTCCGTTAAAGTTGAAATTGGTTAAGGAAGTCTCTTTTTGAAACATTCGGCCCTCGGTAGAGTGACTTTTCTTTATTTTGCGGGAGGAGCGTGCTTGTAGAGTGCGGGGAATACCAAAAAGCATCCTCACGTTTTTGAAAAGTTAATATAAAGCTCGCTTCGGAGGTTCATTCTCTATTATGTGTCTTTTTTACTGCTTTCTTTATCGCTTTCTTTGTGTGCATTAGATAATAGAGCCATGTAGATACTTAAATTTTGCAAGTAGATAAAATAATAGGGTAAAAGTATAATTTCTTTAAGTGTTTATTTTCTAAGTTAGTCCATCATAGGGAACCCGAAAGGGGCCTTGTGGGGGTGCTAACACCTTCCCCACACGTAACTAACTCCCTTACCCGACTCTGGTTGTAATGGCCAAAGTTGGTTTTTTCTAAAACCATTGCCTTCTACTTTTTTTTACCTTTTTCAGTGTTTAAGGTTAAAACACTGATGGCGACTCCTCGAACCTATTCGAAAACCTCGCCTTTAAGTCCATCCCGATTATCGGACGAGCTAAAGGCGTTGAACTATTTCTTTCAAAAAACGCGAGTCATATCAAAAACCATCGCATCGCTCCGACCGCCTCTTCTGATGGTGGCGACAGATGGCGACTCCACTAGGGAAGCTAGAGAGTTGATCCCATTTAGTGATGGACTAGTTTAGGAAATAAAAACTAGAAATTACGCTTTTACCCTTTCTTGCTTTTATAACATGTTTTACTGTTTGACTTTAATAATTGTTGTATGCTTATTTTCTGCAATTGTCTGAAATAAACTGTACACAACCCTTGCACACTATAGTCCCTTTATACCCGGGGGCAAGAGAGAATACACATAGGGAGTGGGTGGCAAGTACGGCCGACCATGGTAATGGCCATAGTGCCAGCAGGTCGTTGTCGGAAATCACCACTCAAGGTGATAACCTTCTTTTTCTCGGTCTAAGAACGTCGACACGGATATCCGTGCACAGTTCCAAGACTGGGAGATTGAAGGGTCCCTATAATGGGGGCACCTTGGGGGCCTGACCTTGGTGAGAACAGTTAGAACCTACCTTTGCCGATGCACTTTTCTGTAGGAAACCCCTACCTTGTAATTAAACGTCACTCTATTCGTGGATGAGTGAATTGTTTGTGCATTTGTTTGTTGCGTAGCATAATCATACAGCAGCGGAAAAATTACATACATAAAAATCTCAAAAATATTTTTGCAATAAACACCCTTATCTCAGACAGTCTTCCTTTTAGCTAGCCTGGTTTCAGGTTCTTTATAAGCTAAGTAGCCACGCAGTCTGACATAAGAGATAAGGGACGTTAAAATTATTCTTTCGCAATAAATCGTTTTTATCTCGGACAGTCTGCCTGTTAGCTAGCCTGGTTTCAGGTTCTTTGTAAGCTAAGTAGTCACGCTGTCTGACAGAAGAGATAAAAGGCTAAAAAAGAAAAAATAAACAAAATAAATAAACAAAAAATAATAATAATAACATAATCAAAACATTTATAAAAAGAATTTTGACAAAGTCGTATTATTCATATCGCATCATGTCATAAGTGGAAAAACCAAGAGAGAAAATAAATGCATAAGGAAAGTACACATACACATCATTTTAATAAACCCCTAAAAAATGGGTCTTAGAAGCATTTTTTGGGAAAATTTTTGGGCCAAATCCCCTTTAAGGATGATGTTAAAGCCATTGTCTTAAGGCATATCTATCCCACACCAATCATTCATTTTTAATAAAAACCCTAATTGATATGCATTCTAGAAAGTGGCTGGTTTTCTTCCTGCTCTCACTTGCGCGCGAAAAGCCGAGACGATGGAGCAGCTAGAAGAGCAAAATCGTGAGCTCACCTTTGAGCTTAACGCCATAAAGGAGCAAATGGCTCAGTTAATGGAGCACATAGAAGAACAGGATTGCAAGCTCACCGCTGAGCTTAATTCCATGAAGGAGGAGATGATGCGGTTAATGGAACTAATGTGCCATCAACATGTCCACAATAAAGGCCTCCGCATCGACCACGTAGACGAAAGGATAGAGCAAGGACTAAAGAGCGAAAGGATCACTCAACTTCCTACTCCCAATGCATCATTCAAGAAATTTCTTAGCAAGAAGGAGAAAAGAAGCGTGACTACTCCTTCTACCTCTGCGCAACAAGCTAGGCGACCACGAAAGCAAAAAAAGGAGTTCACCCCCATTCCAACCTCCTATGGGAGTTTGTTGCCGAAGCTGTTAGAGACCCAGCTCCTAGCATGCATCCCTCTGAGGAAGATTGATCCACCCTACCCTGAGTGGTATAAGCCTCACAAAAAATGCACTTACCACTCAGGCGCTCCTGGGCATTCTGTGGAAGATTGTCGGGCCTTGAAATACAAGGTCCAAGAGTTGTTGGATGCTGGATGGCTCACTGTCGACTCTGCCACTCCTAACTTGGATATCAAGCCTCTATCGCTGCCAGAAGAATTAGGAGGGTTAAAGAAAGCCAGCTGAATAGAGCTTTTCATGTTTTTTTAAGCTTCCTACGTATCTCTCGCGGTCCCTGCCCGTGGCCGCGAGATCCTTGATTAAAAGGGCTTTGTAAATATTTTGTTTTCATCAATACAATGAGGCATTTGCATAAACATTCATATTTTTTTATTATTCGTTTCCCTCTTCTATTTATTATTCTTTCAAAATAACTTAATAATAAAATCTAAGCCTAAAACAGAACCCTTAAAAAAGATCATGTCTGTGATGGATGACTCTTTAGGGATCCGAAAGCCGAAGGCGAATGGATCGGGTCAGACGGTGAGAAGGGGACCATCTCCCCAGACATGCAAAGGCTACTAATAAAGAAAGCTCATTAAATATAGCCCTACCAAGAAGAAATCAAGGCCATTGATTTGGATGCAAGGGAAAAAGGAACAAGTATTGATACCCAAATCACTGATAACGTCAAAGATGGGTCAACACAAAAATTAAGGGAGTATATGGACGCATGTGCATGGTCTTACCATGACATGCCAAGACATCAGAATCCAACATCATGAGTCCTCTCCCTACCAACCTAAGATGAAGGGTACAGTAGAGGCGACCAATTAGAACATCAAGAAGACCATCCAGAAAATGGTCAAAACCTACAAAGATTGGCGTGAAATATCACCTTTTGCCCTTCATGATTATCAAAGTTTCGTACGATCCTCCATGGGAGCCACTCCATTTTCCCTCGTACATGGCATGGAGGTCGTACTCCCAAAAGAGGTCGAGATACCTTCCTTGACGAGTTACCATGGAAGCAAAACTAACAAAAGCTTAGTGGATCCAAAGCCGATGCAATCACTCAAACTTAATCGGAGAAGAAAGGTTAGATGCCATATGTCGAGGACAAGCCCACCAAAAGAAGATCAAAGGGCTTATGACAAAAAAAGGTCAACCCCCATATTTACCATGAGGGGCAATTTAATGGGAAACAAATCGCTTTCGGTCCAAAAGGACAGAATCAGAAAATGGGCGGCAAATTATGAGGGACCATTTGTGGTCAAGCGAGCATTCTCAGGAGGAACTCTTATCCTCACCAACAAGGATGGAGAAGAACTTCAACACCCGGTCAACTCTGATACGATGAAGAAGTATTATGCTTGAAGGACATTGCTCATGACCCGCCAGGATGAAAACACACAAAGGGCATCCGGGGCAAAAGTTAGGATCCACTCGCCTTGTGTCCTAGGCAGAATTTAGGGGCTTTTCCAAAAAAAAAAAAATCCCCTAAGGAGTAATGGTTACTTTAGCCAAAAACCGCAAGCCGACTAAGGTAACACCCTTCCAGAAGCAAGCAACCTTGTATAGTCTTCACCTCGGGCTCGAGCATCTCAACTAAGGCAATTAGGAGAACCAGGGGGGCAAATATCATAAGACATGATTGTTAAAGCCCATACAATGTAGCCAACCTAGGTCAGCCATTCTTCTAAATTCCATTTGTAATCCTTCTATGAAAATAATAAACCTTTGCTCATACATATCAATAAAACTCTCATTCATTTCACTTCTCTTGACCAGTTTATGAAATTGCCTCTACATTGATAAATCATAAATATGTGCAAAGTCATTTTGTCAGGGGCTTTTCGTGCATTATAAACAAGGAAGCATTGAAAAAGAAAAAGAAAAATTAAGGCAGCCCGCTAGATCGAAAACCCCAAAAGGGCGGTCTAGGCAAAAGTTAGGGCTTAACTAAAAAATGAATAAAAAAGGGAGTCCATCAGCATAATCGTGAAAGTACAACAGGAGAATACCAGTCACTTTTTTAAGATGCATCTCATAAAAGGATAGATTGCATTTAGGACATCCACCCATAAATAGTCGCACAAAACGACTCTGTCAAAATCAAAATCGAAAATAATTTTTTTTGCAAATAACTAACAAAAAACTAAAAGCATTCATGCATGTAAGGAGACTAGCTCCATGTTTGTGTTTGAAAACAGGAAGCACTCAAAACAAGCCTCCAAATAATGCTCTCCCTCAAGAAAACAGAGCAAGTTGCCAACAACTTCAGAGCAAAATAAAAGCTTCAAAAAACCAGAGCTCCCTCCAGCTACCATCCTTCTACCCGGAAAAAGAAGGCACAAATAAGTACGGTCTCCAAACTTTGCTCTCCCTCCCTCAAGAAAGAAGAGTGAGTTGTCATAATCAAATAACTCAGAGGAAATAAGAGCTTCCAGAAGTCAAGGCTCCAATTGCTATCCTTCTACCCCAATAAAGAGAAGGCATATTTATTAGAACAGAAAAGCTGACGGAAAGGCTTAGTCATCCCCAAGCAGATCATTGCCTAACCCAGAGGCAAACAAAATAATTCCACACGGCTCAGCATCACCCCCACATAAGTCATCGAACACACTCATTCAGAGTCTCGTCCACATCCCCCATTGGAATAAGAACTTCACAAAGGTCAGCTCACATCAACATCAAAATTGGATCCCCAGGAAGTTAGATAATTCCCTGGTGGATCACCAAAAAGAAAACCCTCCATCCCCAACGGATGCCCAAGAAGAAAAGGCCATGACAATGGAAGGCCAATAAATCCCCAACGGATTCCTGCCTACACAAAAAGGCAATCATAAAAATCCCCAGCAACCACCAACAAGTCGGACGATTGAAGAAAAAGAGAAAAAATAAAAAAATTTCATTTCCCCAGCAGAATAAGAGCTTGACGAAGTCAGCTCATACCCATAACAATTAAGGAGCCGAGACCCCATTCCCCCAAAGGACTATCAAAATCTGATCCCCAAGGAGTCAACCAAATCTCTGGTGGATCGCCAAAAAGAAGAAATTACACCCAGCGAGCGTATGATAGATGCAATCTTCACAATCATATCTTCAGGGGCATTCACCAAGAATCCCCAGCAGTCAAGAAGCTGGACGATTAAAGAAAAATCCAAAAGCAAAGAATCCCCGGTACACCGGATGACTACACAAGAAGAATCAAGAACGATTACTCCCCATGGAGTCGGTGCATGATCGGAAATAGTAAGCCACCACCACCACTTCGGGAAAGGGAAAGACCTGAAGACGAAGACCTGCACACAGGCAAAACCGGCGCATGATCAGAAATAGTAAGCCGCCACCACCACTTCAGGAAAGGGAAAGACCTGAAGACAAAGACCTGCACACAGGCAAAACCGGCGCATGATCAGAAACAGTAAGCCACCACCACCACTTCAGGAAAGGGAAGGACCTGAAGACAAAGACCTGCACATAGACAAAATCGGTGCATGATCGGAAACGATGAAGCCGCCACCACCACATCGGGAAAGGGAAAGACACGAAGACAAAGACCCGCACACAGGCAAGGCTGGCGCATGATCGGAAACAGTAAGCCGCCACCACCACTTCAGGAAAGGGAAAGACCTGAAGACAAAGCCGGTGCATGACCAGAAGCAGTAAGTCGCCGCCACAGCCGAAGGGTCAGCTACCACACTGAAGGGGCATCCTGAAGCCTCACAGCATATCGTCCGAAGGGTCAACCTCCACAGCAAGAGGAGAATCCAGAAGACAACCGGGCAAGAGGGTTAACTCCTTCACTCGCCAATTGACTTCATGGTACGATAACCCATAGTCAATTGGTCGAGTAAAGGGGGGGCAGCTGTAGACCCCAAATCTTTCCTGGCCCCCTAATAAATCCGAAGATAGCCCATTTCGAAGATGGTTAAGACTTTATTAAGTCCCTAGTATCTTGTTCTAGGTTCCATTTAGGATAGGAAGGGTTTTTAGAGGCATTAAAAATCAGGAAATCCACCGGAGATAGCAGATGGCCGTCCAGGACAAGCAGATGGTCGTCCAGGACAGCAGATGGACATCCAGGACAACAGATGGCCGTCCAGGACAACAGATGGCCATCCAGGATAGCAGATGGCCGTTCAGGACAGCAGATGGCCGTCCAGGACAGCAGATGGTCGTCCAGAACAAGCAGATGGCCATCCAGAGTGTCGAGACGGCCATCCACCCTGTTTTTGAGCCCTGGACTACCGTCCATGATGACCAGACGACCGTCCACCCTAATTTTTTGCCATGGACGGCCGTCCGCTTTGTCCAGACGGTCGTCCACCTTTTCCAGGCCTGAATCCCTATAAATAGGAGCCTCATTTCTCTGTTTTTTCACACCTCTTCCACTCCTCCACTCTCTTGGAAGCCTTTGGCACTTGAGAGTGACCCTGAGCATTATTCCGAGGTTCGAGGGAGCTTTCCGATTTTTGTTAAAGTTGAAATCGATTAAGGAAGTCTCTTTTTGAGACATCTGACCCTCGTTAGAGTGACTCTTCTTTATTTTGCGGGAGGAGCGTGCTTGTAGAGTGCGAGGACTGCCAAAAAGTGTCCTCATGTTTTCAAAAAGTTAATATAAAGCTCGCTTCGGAGGTTCCTTCTCTATTCTCTGTATTTTTTACTGCTTTCTTTATCGCTTTCTTTGTGTCCATTAGATAATAGAGCCATGTAGATACTTAAATTTTGCAAGTAGATAAAATAATAGGATAAAAGTATAATTTATTTAAGTGTTTATTTTCTAAGTTAGTCCATCATAGGGAACCCGAAAGGGGCGTTGTGGGGGTGCTAACACCTTCCCCACACGTAACGAACTCCCTTACCCGACTCTGGTTGTAATGGCCAAAGTTGGTTTTTTATAACACACCCATGGGAACTTTGGAATGGACACCTCAAAGGAAGCTAACACACCCATGGGAACTTCATGCTATTTAGACAAGGATGAATCAGGTTTGGAAATTAATCAATCCATGTATAGAGGTATGATAGGTTCACTGTTATACTTAACTGCAAGTAGACCTGATATTATGCATTTTGTTTGTGTGTGTGCTAGATTTCAAGCATGTCCAAAAGAATCTCATTTAACTGCAGTAAAAAGAATTTTAAAATATTTAAAAGGAACTACAGGATTTTGTTTATGGTATCCATCTAAAGCTTCTCCTAGTTTAATAGGATATTTTGATGCTTATTATGGTGGATGTAAAATAGATAGAAAGAGTACTAGTGGAACATGTCATTTGTTAGGATCATCATTAGTGTCTTGGAACTCTAAGAAACAAGCATGTGTTGCTTTATCCACTACTGAAGCTGAATATATTGCAGCTGGTAATTGCTGTGCTCAAATTTTATGGATGAAACAATAATTAGAAGACTATAGTATCTTTCTAAGTGATATTCCTTTGATGTGTGATAATACAAGTGCAATAAATCTTACTAAGAATCCAATAATGCACTCTAGAACTAAGCATATAAAGATTAGACATCATTTCTTAAGAGATCATATTGTTAGAATCGCGCAGCGGAATGTTCGCGTGGTCGGACAAAAACCAAGAGGGGAGGGGGGTGAATTGGTTTCTTAATAAAAATTAGGTTTTCGAAATTTTCCCCAAATTTTACCGATTAAAAACTGTGTAAATGTAAATAGAGATAGAGATAGAGTCTTACACAGGAGATTTATACCGGTTCGGATCAAAAGACCCTACATCCAGTTGCTAATCACTCAAACAGAGGATTAAGGTTGTCACTATAATCACAGTTGTTACAAACAGATTACAATGGAAAAGATAAAGTAAAGAAAACACCTCTCTTGAAATCCACAAGAGATGAAGAACAGCTTTCCCTAGAGACAGCACAACACACAATCCACTAAGAACTCCACTTAGTGATTCTTATCGCTTCTGGCCCACACCAGGTTCCAAAAGCCCCTTTTTCTTGCAACAAACAATTCTCTAACACTCACAACACTTAACTTTTGTATGAAAAAAGGTTGTTCTTGTTTTCTGAGTGCCATAGAGAAGCTTAAGTAGAGAAATTAGGGTTTGGGAATTGGGATTTTCGAAACTAGGAGTCTTGGAAATAGGGTTTTCGAAAATAGGGTTGATTTGAAGTTAAAAATCAAAATCTGACTGAAATAATCGATTAAATGAAGTGTTAATCGATTATTATAGAGCCAAAATCAACAGAACCCCAAAACTCTCTGTTTTAATCGATTAAAAGACCTGTTAATCGATTAACAGGCCTGTTAATCGATTAATAGGTGTGTTAATCGATTAAACCAGTGAGCAGATACAGAAAATGTTTTTTCTCACTGTTTTAATCGATTATTTCACCATTTAATCAATTAAAGCCGAGGCACTTTGATAAAATTGAGCTTTTTGAAGCTTCTAAGGTGCAGACTATGTACCGGCTATCTCAAGCTCTAATATGATAGACTCAATCTAATCAAAACAGAGTTATTACACTATAAAACAAGTCTTCAACTCTCTACATTCTTGAGTTCTTGAATCATCATCAAAATCAACAAGCTTCATGTCCATCAAGTCTAACATCAAGTCCTTGAATGTTCAACAATCTCCCCCTTTTTTATGATGATCAAAATTTTCTTTTAAAGCCTTGTAATAACATGTTTTATCTGTCATACTAACAAACACATTAAACATACCAGATAATATTTAAAAACAATAATATTAGGCTTTAAATATTTCTCCCCCTCTTTTGATTATAATAAAAAATTGAAAGCATGCTTCAATAACAATCATAAGGGCTCCCCCTCAAAATATGCATAACTTGGAGATAACTCCCCCTCAATCAAAGCAATAAAAGAACACCACATTTTATTTCAGAAATAATCATTCATTACAATATAAAAAGAAAATAACAATCAAATTTAAAATTCTTCACTATCATCACTATGAAAGTGTGCATCAAATCTATTTTCTAAATGGCACACTTTATCATCTACATCAGATATACGGCGAATTATTTCCTCATGTCGTACTCCAGAAAGAGTGAAGAATGCCTGCATCCTTTGATTCATATCAGATAACATGTCTTCCATGGATTGTTGAGTTTCATGATGAGTAGAGGAAGTTCCAACACTTTGGATTTGATCAGAGGGAAGCTCAGCAGTAGGAGGCATATCTTCATCATAATCTTCATTATCGTCACCTTGGTTTGGAACGTCATCCTTGTGAACATAAATATCATTGACACGCACCATTTGTAGTTGGATCAATGTGCTGTCTAGCATACGATTCAAGTTATTTGTTCGTACTGTTTGTTCACCTTCGACGTTTACTCCTTTGTATTCAAGGATGCGAGAGACAAGGAGAGCATATGGAATTTTGAAGGTGGAATGGCGTTTGGCTTTTAACATAGTCATGGTGACAAGAACGCCCCAATCTAAAGGCTCATTATTCATTATGGCATGAATAATACGAAGATCAATTGAAGAACATTGAGCATGATTCGTAGCCCAAGGACATAGGATCCACACAAGTAGATGTAAAATCATGCGTTCCTCCTTCTTCAAAGGTCCAGCTAGAAGGAGACGCCCAATCTCCATGGAGGGGTTTTGCAGAAAAGAACGGTACGCCATGATCCTGTCAAAATCATCTAACTCACCATACACGTTAATAGCATCTTCTCTAATAGGAAAGTGGGCAACGTTTTCCCAAATATCATCATCAAGAATAATTGTGACCCCCTTTACTCGAGAGGTAGCAATTTGATCTCTAAATTTGAACCTAGAGTAAAATACCCTAACTAAGTCAGGATAATACGTACCTTGCATTTGGATGAAAGGGAGAACTCCTTGAATTTCAAGGAGATTAGGAAAGTTGAATCCCCTATTGATGAACTGCTCACCAATAAGGAACTTAGGAGAAATAATACCACGTTCCTTCCAATAGGACAACAATTCTTGTCGGCCTTCTGCATCAGAGATCCATCCTTCTACAGAATTAGGATGGGGATGAGATAAGGGTGCATATCTTCTTCTAGTGGGGATTTTTGCACGAGAAGATGAGGCCATTAAATGATTAGAAGAGTAACAAGAAGATTTAAGAGGACAAGTTAAGTGAGAAGAAGGCAAGATTTATAGAATGAGGCAAGAAAGCTTGATTTCAAGAGATAGAAGTGAGTAGAAGTGAAATGGAGGTCCCTATTTATAACCAAGCATGTCTAACGGTCATATGGAAGCGAATAAGGGTCAAGAGAGTCGTTGGCAACGGCTAGGAATCCAAACTTGACAGGTTTAATCGATTAAAACTCAAATTAATCGATTAAACCAGTACCAAACCTAGTTAATCGATTAATTTGAGTTGTTAATCGATTAACACTGGTTTTAATCGATTAATGGACGAATTAATCGATTAATCCAGAGAGGAATGTCATGTTTTGGGTGTTTTGGATGCAAATAATCGATTATAACTCCAATTAATCTATTATTCCAGAGAGTACATCAAATTTTTGAGGTTTTTACACATGATAAACTATTAACATCCTGTATAATGAATTATATCCTTACAAACATCAAAAACTGTCTGATTAAGCAGAATTTAAGCTATTTCTAGTATCCCTAAGTCTCTTCTCAGATCATAGATTCTATCCTTGGGTAGAGGCTTAGTAAAAATATCTGCTAATTGATGCTTTGTATCAACGTACTCTATTTTACAGTTTCCTTTGCTGATATGATCTCTCAAAAAGTGATGTCTAATTTCTATGTGCTTAGTCCTAGAGTGCATTACTGGATTCTTAGTAAGATTGATTGCACTCGTATTATCACACATCAAAGGTATGTCATTTAAAAATATACTATAATCTTCTAACTGTTGTTTCATCCACAGAATTTGAGCACAACAATTACCAGCTGCAATATATTCAGCTTCAGTGGTAAATAAAGCAACACATGCCTGTTTCTTAGAATGCCAAGATACTAAGGATGAACCTAACGAATGACATCTCCCACTAGTACTTTTCTTATCAATTTTGCATCCACCATAATCAGCATCAGAATATCCTATTAAACTAATACAAGCATCAAATGGATACCATAAGCCAAAACTAGTAGTTCCTTTTAAATATTTTAAAATATGTTTTACTGCAATTAGGTGAGATTCTTTTGGACAAGCCTAAAATCTAGCACACACACAAACAAAATGTATAATATCAGGTCTACTTGCAGTTAAGTATAACAGTGAGCCTATCATACCTCTATACATAGATTTATTAACTTCCAAACCTGATTCATCCTTGTCTAGATAGCATGGAGTTCCCATGGGTGTGTTAGCTTCCTTTGAGGTGTCCATTCCAAACCTTTTAAGGATCTCTTTGCAGTATTTGGTTTGAGAGATGAAAATGCCATCTTTAAGTTGCTTGATTTGTAGTCCAAGGAAGAATGTAAATTCTCCCATCATAGACATTTCAAATTCTCCCTGCATTATCTTAGAAAATTCTACACACAACGAATTATTAGTTGATCCAAAAATAATATCATCAACATATACCTGGACCAATAAAATATGTTCTTTAACTTTCTTTATAAATAGAGTAGAATCAATTTTTCCTCTAGAAAAATCATTTGAAGTTAGGAAACTACTTAATCTTTCATACCAAGACCTAGGAGCTTGTTTCAACCCATATAATGCTTTCTTTAATTTAAAAATATGATTAGGATAACTAAAATCCTCAAATCCAGGGGGTTGCTCCACATAAACTTCTTCTTTAATAAAACCATTCAAAAATTCACTCTTAACATCCATTTGATATAATTTAAATTTCATCAAAGATGCATAAGCAAGAAGTAGGCGTATAGCCTCTAACCTGGCAACAGGAGCATAAGTTTCATCATAATCTATACCTTCCTCCTGACAATAGCCTTTGGCAACAAGTCTGGCTTTATTCTTTGTTATGTTTCCATCTTCATCAAGTTTATTTCTAAACACCCATTTGGTTCCAATAACTTGATGTGATTCTTCCCTTGGGATTAATTCCCAGACTTGATTCCTTTCAAATTGGTTAAGTTCTTCTTGCATTTCTATGCACCATTGGTCATCTTTAAGCGCTTCCTCAACATTTTTGGGTTCTATCTGTAACACAAAAGCTACAGACATGCAAAAATTAGTCATATTTCTAGTTCTTACCCCTTTTGAGATATCACCAATGATATTGTCCATTGAGAGTCCTCTTGGTGATTGCCATTCTTTTGCTAATTCAGGTGTTTGAGAATGCTCATTTTCTTCCAAATACAATTCATCAAGAGCCTCTCTTATATATTCATCATCACCTGCAAGTTCTTTATTTGACTCAAGAGGATTTCCCTCAAGGTCTACAATTTCATAAGTTCTTTATAAGGTTCTTCTATTAAACACCCTGTAAGCCTTTCTAGTTAATGAATAACCAAAGAAAATGCCCTCATCAGCTTTTGAGTCAAATTTTCCTAAGTTGTCCTTTCCATTATTTAACACAAAGCACTTACATCCAAATATTTTTAAATGAGCAACATTAGGATTTCTACCATTTAACAATTCATAGGGATTTGATTTTATAATTGACCTAATGAGCATTCTATTTAAAACATAACAAGCAGTACTAACCGCATCAGCCCAAAAATATTTAGGAACATTAGATTCATTTAACATAGTTCTAGCAAGTTCCTCTAATGACCTATTTTTCCTTTCAACTACACCATTTTGTTGGGGAGTCCTAGGAGCAGAAAAGTTATGTAATATTCCATTTTCTTCACAATAACTTTCAAACTTTTCATTTTAAACTCACCACCATGGTCACTTCTTAAAACTTTAATTCTTAAGTCTTTCTCATTTTGAATTTGTTTTGCAAATTTTCTAAAGACTTTAAAGGCTTCACTTTTCATAGTTAAGAAAAATGTCCAAGTATATCTAGAGTAATCATCAACAATCACAAGGCCATAATAATTTCCACCAAAGCTTTTTATCCTAGAAGGTCCAAATAAATCTAAATGTAATAATTCTAGGGGTTTTGAAGTGGAAATAACATTCTTTGATTTAAATGATGATTTTACTTGTTTACCTTTTTGACATGCATCACACAATCTATCTTTTTCAAATTTTAACTTAGGCAAACCAATAACTAAGTCTTTTGATATCAATTTATTCAAATTATGCATATTTATATGAGCTGCTCTTTTATGCCATAACCAAGGGTTCTCTTCCTTAGCAACTAAACATGTTATGCTAGAATCATGTAAACAATCCAAATCAATCAAGTATATGTTGTTATGCCTAATGCCTTTTGATTCTACATTTTCGGAATCTATCAAATGTATGGTGCAAAATTTACTTTCAAAGATTACCTTAAATCCTTTGTCACATAGTTGACTTATGCTAAGGAGATTATGCTTTAGTCCATCAACAAGAAGCACATCCTTAATCTCCAATGTGTTTGCACCACCTATATTTCCAATTCCAAGAATTTTCCCTTTGTTGTTGTCCCTATAAGTTACATATCCTTGTTCTTTAGCTTTGAAACTCACAAATTTCGTTTATTAACCGGTCATATGCTTTGAGCATCCACTATCAAGATACCACATAGACTTCTTTGATTTGGAAGTTTCCTACAAAACAAGAACATAGTAAACTTAGGTCCCCATAACTTTTGGGTCCTTGGGGTTAGAGACAAATAAATTATTTAACAATAGGAACCCAAATTTATTTACCTTTAGGAACACCAAAATGTTTTATTTTACATTTATTTGAGGTATGATCATGTTTCATACAGTAAAAGCATGCATTAGATGTAACTTTTGAATATGATGAATTTTTAACCATAGATGTTCTAGTTCCTTTTTCTACCCATACTCTTTTATTTTTCCTTTTAGGCTTTTTCAAAGGAACTTGATAATTTACACTATTTTGAGCAAAAAAAGTTTTATCCTTCTTAAAATCACTTATTTCCTTTTCAGCTTTATCAAGTAGATGATTAAGAATATCTATGTCATATTCATACTCTTTACAAGTTTCACATGCTAAGTTCTTATCATCATCCTCATCTAAACATACAATTTTCGTTTCTAAAGATTCCTTTTCTTCTAAACATGTGATTTTAGTTTTTAATGAGTCAATTTCCTTTTCGGATCTACTTAAACTCTTCTTCACAACTTTATATTCATTTTTCAAATTCTTAAAGGCACTAAATAATTCATTGTAAGCATTTTGCAGTTCATCATAGTTATTATCATCATCACTAGAAGATGAGTCAGAATCACTTACCTCAAAGTCGGAAGATATGTTGTCATTTGCCATTAAGCAAATATTTGCTTCTACTTTCGAGTCACTTGATTCCGAACTTGAATCACTGTTGTCCCAAGCAATATAAGCTTTCTTCTTGAAGAACTTTTTGCTTTTGTTTTCTTCGTTCTTCTTATTTGGACATTCGGTCTTTACATGTCCTGCTTCACCACAACCATAACATTTTATATTTACGGAAGTACTTTCTCTTACCTTTCCCTTACCTTTGAATGGATGTCTTCCTTTAGCTTTCATGAATTTGGTGAACTTCTTTATCATAAGACTCAATTCTTCTTCTTCGTTCTCCGAGTCTTCTTCTTCCTTTTTATTTTTACCTTTGGAAATTTCGGTTTTGAAGGCTAAGTTCTTCTTTTGATATTGTCCTTCTTCTTCATTTAGCCTTCCAAGTTCAAGCTCATGCTCTCTAAGCTTTCCAAAGAGCGCCGCCATAGACATTGTGGAAAGATTTTGTGACTCCGAGATGGCCGTCACCTTAGGTTGCCATTTCCTATCCAAAGATTTTAAAATTTTAACATTTAATTCATCAACGTCAAAAATTTTACCTAATCCGGTGAGATGGTTCACAATATGAGTGAAATGCTTTTGAACGTCAAATATCGTTTCACCTTGTTGCATCCGGAACATCTCGTATTCTTGGATTAGAGAATTTTTCCGTGCTCTCTTAAAGTCGTCGGTACCTTCGTGGGTCACTCTTAGCATTTCCCACATCTCCTGAGCACTTTTACAAACAGAAAACCTGTAAAACTCGTCAAGGGTTAAAGAAGATGAAATTATATTTCTAGCCCTAACGTCAAATTGTGCTTTTCTGTTTTCTTTTGTTGTCCATCTAGAAAAAGGTTTGGGAACGTCAACACCGATCTCAGTAACTTTAGGAACATATGGACCGTTTAAAATAGTGTCCCAAACGCCTCTATCAACAGACTCTAAAAAGATTTGCATTCTTACTTTCCAGAAAGGATAATTTTGACCCGCAAAAAGTGGGGGTATGTTGATAGACGCACCTTCGGCAAAAGTTTGATTTTGCCCGCCATTTTCGAAAAGTTTGAATGACTATCAAAGCAAGCTCTGATACCACTTGTTAGAATCGCGTAGCGAAATGTTCGCGTAGTCGGACAAAAACCAAGAGGGGGGGTGAATTGGTTTCTTAATAAAAATTAGGTTTTCAAAATTTTCCCCAAATTTTACCAATTAAAAACTGTGTAAATGTAAATAGAGATAGAGATAGAGTCTTACACAGGAGATTTATACTGGTTCGGATCAAAATACCCTACGTCCAGTTGCTAATCACTCAAACAGAGGATTAACGCTATCACTATAATCACAGTTGTTACAAACAGATTACAATGGAAAAGATAAAGTAAAGAAAACACCTCTCTTGAAATCCACAAGAGATGAAGAACAACTTTCCCTAGAGACGGCACAACACACAATCCACTAAGAACTCCACTTAGTGATTCTTATCGCTTCTAGCCCACACCAGGTTCCAAAAGCCCCTTTTTCTTGCAACAAACAGTTCTCTGGCACTCACAACACTTAACTTTTGTATGAAAAAGGTTGTTCTTGTTTTCTGAGTGCCATAGAGAAGCTTAAGTAGAGAAATTAGGGTTTGGGAATTGGGATTTTCGAAACTAGGAGTCTTGGAAATAGGGTTTTCGAAAATAGGGTTGATTTGAAGTTAAAAATCAAAATCTGACTGAAATAATCGATTAAATGAAGTGTTAATTGATTATTACAGAGCCAAAATCAACATAACCCCAAAACTCTCTGTTTTAATCGATTAAAAGACCTGTTAATCGATTAACAGGCCTGTTAATCGATTAACAGGTGTGTTAATCGATTAAACCAGTGAGCAGATACAGAAAATGGTTTTTCTCACTGTTTTAATCGATTATTTCACCATTTAATCGATTAAAGCCGAGGCACTTTGATAAAATTGAGCTTTTTGAAGCTTCTAAGGTGCAGACTATGTACCGGCTATCTCAAGCTCTAATATTACAGACTCAATCTAATCAAAACAGAGTTATTACACTATAAAACAAGTCTTCAACTCTCTACGTTCTTGAGTTCTTGAATCATCATCAAAATTAACAAGCTTCATGTCCATCAAGTCTAACATCAAGTCCTTGAATGTTCAACACATATTAGTAAAGGAAAGTGTAAAATTGAATATGTTGACACAAAGCATCAATTAGCAGATATTTTTACTAAACCTCTTCCCAAGGATAGATTCTATGATCTTAGAAGATACTTAGGAATATTAGAAATAGCTTAAAATCTGCTTAACAAATCAATTTTTTCATGATTGTACTATAATAATCGATTATGTAGGGTGTTAATCGATTATCATGTGTCTAAACCTTAAAAATTTGATGATCTCTCTGGAATAATCGATTATCTGCACCTAAATGTTCAAAACCTTAAGTTTCTCTCTGGAATAATCGATTATTTCAAGTAATAATCGATTAACTACACCTTTAATTGATTAACAGCTTCAGTTAATCGATTAATTGGTTCAGTTGATGGTTTAATCGATTAACTGAGGCTTTAATCGATTAAACTGGGACGTTTTAGTGTTCTAGCCGTTTGAAACGACTCTTTTGGCACTCCTCCACTCAAATATGACCGTTTATGACCGTTTTCATGTTCCCTATATATAGGAAGCCTTCCTTTCACTTCTCCTCATCTCAAACTCTTGAATCCAAGCTTTCTTGCATCATTCTAGCCTTCTTGCCTTCTCCCAAACTCACTTGCCTTCAAAACTCTCTTGCCTTCAAAACTCTCTTGCTTTTCTTTCTTTCTAATCCTAATGGCCTCCTCATCACGTGTTAAGATCCCAACAAGAAGAAGATCTGCTCCTGCCTCTCATCCCCGTTCAAATTCTGTTGAAGGATGGATCTCAGATGATGAGGGTAGACAAGAATTTCTCACTTTTTGGAAGGAAAGGGGTATCATTACTCCAAAATACATTATTGGTGATCAATTCATCAATAGGGGATTTAATTTTCCAAATCTTCTTGAAATTCAAGGAGTTCTCCCATTTATCCAAATGCAAGGTACGTACTACCCTGATCTTGTTATGGTATTCTATTCTCGTTTTAAATTTAGAGATCATGTAGCTACTTCTCGTGTCAAGGGTGTGACTATCATCCTTGATGACGATATATGGGAAAATGTTGCCCATTTTAATGTAAGAGAAGATGCTATCAATATTTTTGCAGAGTTAGAGGACTTTGACAGGATTATGGCCTACCGATCTTTTCTCAGAAACCCCTCCATGGAAATTGGGCGTCTTCTTCTGGCTGGCTCATTAAAGAAGGAACAACAATTGCTACTGCATCTTATTGTCTGGATTCTATGTCCCCAGGAAACCAACCATGCCCAATGCTCATCCATTGATCTTCGCATTATTCATGCCATCATGAATAATAAGCCTATTGACTGGGGTAGTCTAGTCACCATGACAATGCTTAAAGCCAAGCGTCATCCTACTTTCAAATTTCCATATGATCTTCTCATTTCTCATATTTTAGAATACAAAGGAGTGAATGTTGAAGGGGAACAAAAGGTAAGGACGATAAATTCTAATTGCATGCTTGACAGCACGCTAACACAGTTACAAATTATGTGTGTCAATAGAATCTATGTGCACAAAGATGACGCTCCCAACATGGCTGAAAATGCTGAATATTTTGATGAAGAGATGCCTGCAGCTGCTAAATTTCCTACTGAAAATATACATACTGCTGGGACATCATCTGCCCCTCCTACATCCCGCCAATGGAAGATATGCTCTTTGATATGAATCAAAGAATGCAAGAATTCTTCACTATTTCTCAAGAACGGCATGAGGAAATCATTTGCCGTATCTCAGATGTAGATGATAGGGTTTGTAACCTAGAGGATAGATTTGATGCTCAATTCAATAGCGATAGTGAAGAGATTTAATCTCTTCCTCATATTTTCTTGTTTGTAATTACTTTAATTTATGGAATAAAATTGATATTTTTTGCTTTGTGTTTAGGGGGAGCTATCTTATAAATTATGCACTTATTGAGGGGGAGCTTTCATTTTTTTTATCATAATCAAAATAGGGGGAGAAATTATTTAAAGCCTCTTATGCTTATTAAATTTAAATATTATATGGTATGTTTAATGTTTTTGTTAGATGTGACAGATAAAACAGGTTATTACAAAGGCCTTTAAAGGAAATTTTGATCATCATCAAAAAGGGGAAGATTGTTGAAACATACAAGGATATGAATTTTGAACATATATGGATATGAGGCTTGTTGATTTTGATGATGATTCAAGAACAAAGGACTTAAAGATTTGAAGACTTGTAATGTTATGTAATAACTCTGTTTTCATGATTTTGAGTCTGTAATATTAGAGTCCAAGATAGCCAACACATAGTCTACTCTTTAAAGGTTCTAAAAACTCATTTTTATCAAAAACATACTGGATTAATCGATTAAATGGCAGGATAATCGATTATTACAGAGAGAAAAACCATTTTCAGCATCTGCTCTCTGGAATAATAGATTAAACCATCTGTTAATCGATTAATTGGGCTGTTAATCGATTAAATGCCCAGTTAATCGATTGAACTGAGCTGTTTTGGGTTCCTTGCTATTTTGGCTCTGGAATAATCGATTATCACTCAAGCTAATCGATTATTTCAGTCAGATATGTATTTTGAACTTCAAAATTAGACCAAGTTTTGAAAACCCTATTCCCAATTCATCTGGTTTCGAAAATCCCCAATTCCCAAACTCTAATCTCTCTACTTAAGGTTCTCTAAGGCTCTCTGCAAAGTGAACAACCTTTTTCAAACAAAAGTTGAGAGCTGTGACTGCCAGAGAACTGTTTGTTGGAGGAAAAAGGGGCTTTTGAAACCTAGTGTGGGATAGAAGCGATAAGAATCACTGAGTGGGTTTTCTTAGTGGATTGTGTGTTGTGCCGTCTCTAGGGAAAGTTGTTCTTCATCCTTTGTGGATTCAAAGGAGGTGTTAATCTCTTGTGTGACTCAAGAGAGGTGTAAATCATTTGTAATCTGATTGTATAACTGTGATTATAGTGACAGCGTTAATCCTCAGTTTGAGTGATTAGTAACTGGACGTAGGGTCTTTTGATCCGAACCAGTACAAATCGACTGTGTAATACTCTATCCCTTCTCTATTTACTTTACACAACATTTTAATCGGTGAAATTTGGTAAAAATTTTAAAACCCTAATTTTTGTTTAAGAAACCAATTCACCCCCCCTCTTGGTTTTTGTTTGTAAACGCAAACATTCTGCTGCGCGATTCTAACACCTTTTTCTTCCCTACAGAAAGTTCTCTAGCAATCACAGCTCTTGACTTTTGTATGAAAAAGGTTTGTTATTTTTTTGCAGAGAGCCTTAGAGAACCTTAAGTAGAGATAATAGGATCTTGGAAATAATGGTTTTTGAAACTTGAAGCATTGGAAAAAGAGTTTTCATAAATTGGTCCAAATTTGAAATTCAAAACTCATAACAGACGTAGATAATCGATTATCTTATGTGATAATCGGTTATCACAAAACCATTTTTGCAGAGGAGAAGTTTTGGACTAGGATAATCGATTATCCTCTGAGATAATCGATTATTCCAGAGTTTTCAGAAACCAAATTTAAGTGGGATAATCGATTATCAACCCAGATAATCGATTATTCCAACAAGCTTTTCAAAAACACATTTTCAAGATGGATAATCGATTATCCTGAGTGATGATTGATTAACATAGAGTGGTTTTGATAAAAATGAACTTTCAAAGGATGGACTTGTTAGAATCGCGCAGTGGAATGTTTGCGTGAACGGACAAAAACCAAGAGGGGGGTTGAATTGGTTTCTTAACAAAAATTAGGTTTTAAAAATTTTCCCCAAATTTCACTACTACAAAATATACTTTCTACGTTGTCATTTAACGTCGGTTATAGCTGAGACGACGTAGAAAGTACTTTCCACGTCGGTTCCCAGATGAACCGACGTTGAAAGTTGAATATTAAACACATTCTACGTCGGTTTTTAGTCAACCGACGTAGAAAGTACTTTCCACGTTGGTTCCCATATGAACTGACGTGGAAAGTCTTTTTTTATTTTATTTTTTTTCACCCAAAAATTCACTTAAATTTGAAAATTGTCACTGCCAGGATTCGAACTCAGGATTTTAGAATTAAAAACTATTACTCTAACCACTAAACTATTATAATTTTTTGATAATAACTTTCAAATAAATTATATTTATATACAAATAAATATATATCTATGTAAATATATATTTATTTGTATATATTTTCTGGAAAGTATTTTTATTTTTTTTTCAGCCAAAAATTCACTTAAGTTAATGAATTGTCACTGACAACATTTGAACCCAGTATTTTAGAGTTAAAAGTTAATATCTCAACCACTAAACTACTACAATTTTTTGATAATAACTTACAAATAAATTATATTGGTATTTTTCGATCGAGGGTGAAAGTGAGATTGACTCTTGCTTGAGTGTAAATATGTTAAAACTCACGAAAATTCACTCACTCAAGCCTCGCTTGAGCGAAAATTGGTATTTTTCGCTTGAGAGAGAATGACGCGTTTCCCAAATTTATTTTATATCATTATATAAATAAAATTATAAAGATTATATTCTATCATTAAATTACAAACTCATATAAAGATACTTGCTCACAAATTTAGCATCAAATTTTGAAAACCCACTCGACACACACTTTCACTTTCGAGTGTACCCTCACATCCAAAATATAAATATATAACTATATAAATATATCAAAATATATAAATATATTTGTATTTATATATTTACACGGATATATATTTATTTGTATATAAATATAATTTATTTGTAAGTTATTATTAGAAAATTCTAGTAGTTTAGTGGTTGGAGTATCGGCCTCCAACTTTAAGGTACTCGAGTTCGAATCCCGCTAATGACAATTCTCTTAAAAAATTAATAAACTTCTAAAAAATATAATATAAAGAGATGGGGGACCTAATAAAAATATAATATAAAGAGAGGGAGACTTCTAGATAAATAAAGGGGGATAAAGGGGTTGTAAATAAATAAAAATTAATAATTTAAAAAATCATACTTTCAACGTCGGTTTATTAGAACCGACGTTGAAAGTTATGACTTTCAACGTCGCCTGATACAACATCGGTTAAGCCTTCCAGAACCGACGTTGAAAGCTTTATTTGTAGTAGTGTTTTACCGATTAAAATGTTGTGTAAATGTAAATAGGTTAAGGATAGAGTCTTACACAGAAGATTTATACTGGTTCGGATCAAAAGACCCTACGTCCAGTTGTTAATCACTGAAACAGAGGATGAACGTTGTCACTATAATCAAAGTTATACAAGCATATTACAAATGAAAAGATAGGGTAACGAAAACACCTCTCTTCAGTCACACGAGATGAAGAAAAGCTTTCCCTAGAGACAACACATCACACAATCCACTAAGAACTCCACTTAGTGATTCTTATCGCTTCTAGCCCACACTAGGTTCCAAAAACCCCTTTTTTCCTCCAACAAATAGTTCTCTGGCAATCACAGCTCTCAACTTTTGTTTGAAAAAGGTTGTTCAATTTTCAAAGAGCCTTAGAGAACCTTAAGTACATGAATTAGGGTTTGCGAATTGGGGATTTTTGAAACTTGGTGTATTGGGACTAGGGTTTTCGAAAATAGGTTTAATTTGAAGTTCAAAATGCAAATCTGACTGAAATAATCGATTATCTCAAGTGTTAATAAATTATTATAGAGTTAAAATCAACAAGAACCCACAACGCACTGCTTTAATCGATTAATTGGGATGTTAATCGATTAATAGCCCTATTAATCGATTAATTAAGCTGTTAATCGATTATTTCAGAGAGCTGATACAGAAAATGGTTTTTCTCTCTGTAATAATCGATTATTTAGCCTGTTAATCGATTAAACCAGTGTGACTTTGATAAACATGAGTTTTTGAAGCTTTTAAAGAGTAGACTATGTGTTGGCTATCTTAGACTCTAATATTACAGACTCAAAATCATCAAAACAGAGTTATTACACAAGAATACAAGTCTTCAACTCTCTAAGTCAATTGTTCTTGAATCATCATCAAAATCAACAAGCTTCATGTCCATGTAACTTCAACATTCTGTTGAGCATTCAAGGACTTCATGTTAGACTTGATGGACATGAAGCTTGTTGATTTTGATGATGATTCAAGAACACAAGACACATAGAGAGTTGAAGACTTGTATTATAGTGTAATAACTCTGTTTTGATTAGATTGAGTCTGTAATATTAGAGTTTGAGATAGTCGGTACATAGTCTGCACCTTAGAAGCTTCAAAAAGCTCAATTTTATCAAAGTGCCTCGGCTTTAATCGATTAAATGGTGAAATAATCGATTAAAACAGTGAGAAAAACCATTTTCTGTATCTGCTCACTGGTTTAATCGATTAACACACCTGTTAATCGATTAACAGGTCTTTTAATCGATTAAAACAGAGAGTTTTGGGGTTCTGTTGATTTTGGCTCTGTAATAATCGATTAACACTTCATTTAATCGATTATTTCAGTCAGATTTTGATTTTTAACTTCAAATCAACCCTATTTTCGAAAACCCTATTTCCAAGACTCCTAGTTTCGAAAATCCCAATTCCCAAACCCTAATTTCTCTACTTAAGCTTCTCTATGGCACTCAGAAAAGAAGAACAACCTTTTTCATACAAAAGTTAAGTGTTGTGAGTGCCAGAGAACTGTTTGTTGCAAGAAAAAGGGGCTTTTGGAACCTGGTGTGGGCTAGAAGCAATAAGAATCACTAAGTGGAGTTCTTAGTGGATTGTGTGTTGTGTCGTCTCTAGGGAAAGTTGTTCTTCATCTCTTGTGGATTTCAAGAGAGGTGTTTTCTTTACTTTATCTTTTCCATTGTAATCTGTTTGTAACAATTGTGATTATAGTGACATCGTTAATCCTCTATTTGAGTGATTAGCAACTGGACGTAGGGTCTTTTGATCCGAACCAGTATAAATCTCCTGTGTAAGATTCTATCTCTACTCTATTTACATTTACATAGTTTTTAATCGGTAAAATTTGGGGAAAATTTTGAAAACCTAATTTTTGTTAAGAAACCAATTCACCACCCCCCCTCTTGGTTTTTGTCCGACCACGCGAACATTCCGCTGCGCGATTCTAACACATTCATGTTCTTGTATGTTTCAACAATCTCCCCCTTTTTGATGATGATCAAAATTTTCTTTTAAAGCCTTGTAATAACCTGTTTATCTGTCACACTAACAAAAATATTAAACATACCAAATAATATTTAAATTCAATCATAAGAGGCTTTAAATATTTCTCCCCCTATTTTGATTATGATAAAAAATTAAGAGCTCCCCCTCAAAATATGCATAACTTGGAAATAACTCCCCCTCAAACAAAGCAATAAAAGAATACAAATTTTATTTCATAAGTGAAAGTAATTTACAACACAAGAAATGAAAAAAATATTAAATTTCTTCACTATCGCTATGAAAGTGAGCATCAAATTTATTTTCTAAGTGACACACTTTATCATCTATGTCAGAGATACGGCGAATGATTTCCTCATGCCATACTCCAGAGAGAGTGAAGAATGCCTGCATCCTCTGGTTCATATTAGATAACATGTCTTCCACAGATTGACGAGTTTCAGGATGAGCAGAAGATGTTCCAGCACTTTGAATCTGATCAGAGGGAAACTCAGCAGTAGGAGGCATATCTTCGTCGGAATCTTCATCATCTGCATCTATGTTTGGAATGTCATCCTTGTGAACATAAGTATTATTGACACACACCATTTGAAGTTGGGTTAATGTGTTGTCCAGCATTTGATTTAAGTTTGTCGTTCGTATAGTTTGTTCCCCTTCGACATTCACTCCTTTGTATTCAAGAATGCGAGAGATAAGGAGAGCATATGGAATTTTAAAGGTGGGATGACGTTTGGCCTTTAGCATAGTCATGGTGACAAGGCTGCCCCAATCTATTGGCTCATTATTCATTATTGCATGAATAATGTGAAGATATATTGAAGAGCATTGGGAATGGTTGGTTGCCCTGGGACATAAGATCCAGACGAGTAGATGCAGGAGTAGGCATTCCTCCTTCTTTAATGGTCCAGCTAGAAGAAGACGCCCAATCTCCATGGAAGGGTTACGAAGAAAAGAACGGTAAGCCATGATCCTGGCAAAGTCATCTAACTCGGCAAAAATGTTAATAACATCTTCTCTTATAGGAAAATGTGCAACGTTTTCCCATATATTGTCATGAAGAATAATGGTTACTCCCTTAACACGAGAGGTAGCTACTTGATCTCTAAATTTAAAGCGACAGTAAAATACCCTAACTAAGTTAGGATAGTATGTACCTTACATTTGGATAAAAGGGAGAACTCCTTGAATTTCAAGAAGATTAGGAAAATTAAATCCCCTATTGATGAATTGATCACCAATAAGGAATTTGGGAGTGATAATACCTCATTCCTTCCAAAAAGTAAGAAATTCCTGTCGGCCCTTAGCATCGGAGATCCATCCTTCGACAGAATTAGGATGGGAATGAGAGGCAGGTGCAGATCGTCTTCTGGTGGGAATTTTAGCACGGGAAGATGAGGCCATTTTAGAAGTAGAGTAATAACAAGAGATTTTAGGAAGAAAAGTGATGTTAGAAGAAGGCAAGAATGATTGAATGATTGAATGATGCTAGTAAGCTTGGATTCAAGAGTTTGAGGTGAGGAGAAGTGAAATGGAGGTTTCCTATTTATAAACAACATCTCCAACGGTCATTTGGGAGTGTATGGGGGCCAAAAGAGTCGTTGGCAACGGCTAGAAAACAAAAACTATCAGGTTTAATCGATTAAAGCTTGAAATAATCGATTAAATCAGTAACACACCCCTTTAATCGATTAGATCAAGCTATTAATCGATTAAAACTGTATTTAATCGATTATCTGATGAAATAATCGATTAATCCAGTGAGTAATTTCATATTTTGGACATCTTGGGTGCAAATAATCAATTATAACTTCAAATAATCGATTATTCGAGAGAGTTCATCAAATTTTTGAGGTTTAGACACATGATAATCTATTAACACCCTACATAATTGATTATAGCATTACAACCATCCAAAAATTATTTAATTAAGCAAAATTTAAGCTATTTCTAATATCCCTAAGTCTCTTCTAAGATCATAGAATCTATCCTTGGGAAGAGGCTTAGTAAAAATATCCGCTAATTGATGCTTTGTATCAACATACTCAATTTTACAGTTTCCTTTACTTATATGATCTCTCAAGAAATGATGTCTAATTTCTATATGTTTAGTCCTAGAGTGCATTACTGGATTCTTAGTAAGATTGATTGCACTTGTATTATCACACATCAAAGGAATATCATTTAGAAATATACTATAATCTTCTAGTTGTTGTTTCATCCACAAAATTTGAGCACAACAATTATCAGCTATAATATATTCAGCTTCAATGGTGGATAAAGCAACACATGCCTGTTTCTTAGAATGCCAAGATACTAATGATGATCCTAATAAATGACAAGTTCCACTAGTACTCTTTCTATCTATTTTGCATCCACCATAATTAGCATCAGAATAACCTATTAAGCTAGGAGAAGCTTCAGATGGATACCATAAACCAAAACCAGTAGATCCTTTTGAATATTTTAAAATTCTTTTTACTGCAGTTAAGTGAGATTCTTTTGGACATGCTTGAAATATAGCACACACACAAACAAAATGCATAATATCAGGTCTACTTGCAGTCAAGTATAATAGTCAACCTATCATACCTCTATACATAGATTGATTAATTTCCAAACCTGATTCATCCTTGTCTAAATAGCATGAAGTTCCCATGGGTTAGCTTCCTTTGAAGTGTCCATTCCAAACTTCTTGAGAATCTCTTTGCAGTATTTGGTTTGAGAGACAAAACTGCCATCTTTAAGTTGCTTGATTTGAAGTCCAAGGAAGAATGTTAATTCTCCCATCATAGACATTTCAAACTCTCCCTGCATTATCTTAGCAAATTCTACACACAAAGAATTATCAGTTGATCCAAAAATGATATGTAGACCCCAAATCTTGCCCGGCCTCATAATAAAGACATTAGGAGATGTCTATTAGGCCCCATACTAGGATAGGAGGGATTTTGGGCATAAAAATAAGGATTTTTGCCTTTTAAGGTTGAGACCGTCGTCTCGGATCCGGGACCACCGTCTCGCCTTGCGCAAGTGGTGAGACCGCCGTCTCGTTTGGCAAGACGGCCGTCTTCCCATTCTTGCAAGGCGAGACGGCCGTCTCGACCTGACAGGCACGAATCCCTATAAATAGCCGCACCATTCCCCTCATTTCACACAATTCTTCCATTCTCTCTCTAGATAATTCTTCAAATTCTCTTTCTAGAACCCCTCCGAAGCATTTCTGGAGTTTCTGAGAGCTTTCTAGAGTTTTTTAGAGCGTTTTCGAGAGATTCCGGCACTGTAAAGAGTGAAGGGCTGCCAAAAAGCACCCTAGTTTTTAAATAATTAATAGAAAGCTTGCCTCGTACATTTCTATACTCTCTCTCTATACTTTACCGCTTTAATTTTAATTATGCAGTAGAAATTAGGGCCATGTAGTCATAATTTTAAATTCCGCAAATAAAGGGGTAAAAGCATATTTTCACCGGTTTATTTATTCAAAGTAGCTAGCCTATCATAGGGAACCCGAAAGGGGTGTCGTAAGGGAACTAACACTTCCCTTACACGTAACTAACTCCCTTACCCAACTTTGGTTCTAATGACCAAAGTTGGTTTTTCGAAAACCAACGCCTTTTTACTCCTTTTCCGATGTTTCCGGTAAAAACATTGGTGGCGACTCCAAAAGAACCCCTCAAAATTAGTTCTTGGGTTAGCCCGGTTATCGGACAACCCAAGAGCGCCTTTTCGAAAACCTCGCCCCTAGGTTCAGCCCGGTTATCGGACAACCTAAAGGCGTTGTAACCACACCAAAATAAAAATGCGAAAATCAGAAAGTCAGAACCATCGCGTTGCTCCAACCGCCTCGTTTTGACGGCGGCGACAGATGGCGACTTCACTGGGGAAGCCTAGAGAGTTGATCCCATTTAGTGATGGGTCAGCTTAAAATAAATAAACTAAGAAAATTACGCTTTTACCCCACCTTGTATTATAACATGTTTTAATGCATGGCTTTAATAATTGTTGTCTGTTTATACTTACGCAATTGTTTGAAAATACAAACTGTACACAAACCCTTACACACTACAGTTCCCTCTATACCCGGGGGCAAGTGAGAAATCCATAGGGAGTGGGTGGCAGGTACGGTTCGCTGTAGTCATGGCCTTGTGCCCACCAGTGTGATCGGAAACCACCACTCAAGGTGATAACCTTCCTCTTTTGGCACAAAGACTGACTATGGCCTTAGTGCTAAGCATGATCGGAAGGCTAGAGAGTGGGGACCCTATAATGGGGGCACCTTGGGGGCCTTAGCCTTGGTGAGAACAGTTAGAACCTACCTTCGCCAATGCACTTTTCTGCAGGAAAACCCTACCTCGTAATTAAAACGACTTCTCGCCTGTTCGTGGATGATCGAATTGTGTGTGCATCTGTTTGTTACATTTGTCTGTTGCATAGCATAACCAAACAACAAAAAAATCACAAAAAAATTCTTTTGCATTAAACACCCTTATCTCGGACAGTCTGCCTTTTAGCTAGCCTGGTTTCAGGTTCTTTGTAAGCTAAGTAGCCACGCAGTCCGACAGAAGAGATAAGGGACGTTAACTATTCTTTCGCATAAAGCCATTTTTTATCTCGGACAGTCTACCTTTTAGCTAGACTGGTTTCAGGTTCTTTGTAAGCTAAGTAGCCACGCAGTCCGACAAAAGAGATAAAAGGCTATAAAATAATAATAATAAAAAAAAAATCGATTCCAAAACAATAAATGGGACCTTGTTCAAAAATATTACCCTCATATAGGTAGTTTATTTTTCAAAAAATACGCAAATATCATATAAAACATGATAAATAAAAAATAAACACTCGCATTCATTCAATAAGCATCATTTTCATAAAACATGCATTTTGGTTTTAGAAAATGGAGGGGACTAGTAGACAATTGAAGAAGGTGTACATTCCCCGATACCATGCTGAAAAATTAGAATGGCTTTGCGCGGTAATGCCACCAGAGGTTCGAATTTCCGCAGTTTGATATGGTGCCCACCTTGGAGGAGTACGAAATCATGCTGAAATGACCCAAATCAGCCGGGGTCCATATCCGCCACGGGGCATATACTCCTGCAGCACAAGTCCCTGCCATCATTCAACTAGCATTCCGACAGACTACCCTGATAGGAAAAGGGAACGTCCAAGGTTGGAAAGTCTCAATGTTAGAAGACCACCTGTCCAATTTGGCTGAAAGGACGGAATGGGTCGCTTTTAAGAAAACCCTGGCCTTAATCATATTCGGAACAATCTTGTTTCCCTTCCACCTCGACACAGTAGATCAAGTTGTCATGGACGCCTTCTTTGCCTGGGACGTAAACTCGAAGAGTCCCTTGCATGCAATTCTTGCCGACACCTTGCTCTCGATGGAATTCTGCCGCCAGAAGCAAGGAAAAACACTTCGTTGCTGCTCTTCACTACTCTTTGTGTGGGACATTACGCATTTTTACACCTCTAGTCACATGGGGATGTTCCCCGACCCTTTGAGGAGCTTCTCCATGTAGACCCCAAATCTTGCCCGGCCTCCAAATAAAGGACCAGAAGACCACTATTTGAAGATGGACGAAGCCTAACAAGCCATTAGGAGAGACTATTAGGCTCCCATACTAGGATAGGAGGTGTTTTCTGCATAGAAATAAGTTTTCTCGCCTTAAAGGGTCGAGAACGCCGTCTGGGACGCCCAGAACGACGTCTGACCTCGCAGAAAAGGCGAGAACGCCGTCTCGCCAAGCGAGACGGCGGTCTAGCCATCTGCGAAGGAGCAGACGGCGTTCCCAACTGCCCAGACGGCGGTCTGCCCCTTTTCAGCAAGCCCAGACGGCGTTCCCGACTGTCCAGACGGCAATCTGGCCCTGTCAGACGAGAACGGCGTTCTGGACCCTGCCAGGCCCAAAAACCTATAAATAGGGGCTCTCTCCCCCTCATTTCCACGGACCTCAAGCATTAGCTCTCCCTTCTCTCTAGATTTTCTCCCTCTAGAATCCCTCCGAGGCATTTCCGGAGTTTCTGAGCGTCTTTAGTAGAATTCTAAGCGTTCTAAATCTTCTTTAGAATCCCTCTGAGGCATTTCCGGAGTTTCTGAGATTTTGTAGAGTGAAGGGCTGCCAAAACGCACCCACTTTATTGAGAGTTAATACAAAAAGCTTGGTTCGAAGGTGCAAAATTCTCTCTTCTTACTTTTACCGCTTTAATTACAAATGCTGCAATAGAAATTAGGGCCATGTAGTCATATTTTTAAATACCGCAAAATAAAAAGGGCAAAAGCATTATTTTCAAGTTCATTTACCAATAAAATAAGCCGGCCTGTCATAGGGAACCCGAAAGGGGCGTCGTAAAGGGGCTAATACCCTCTTTACACGTAACTAACTCCCTTACCCAACTGTGGTTTTTACGGACCAAAGTTGGTTTTTTTTAAAACCAACGCCTTCTTTTACCCCTTTTCCGGTGTTTCTGGTAAAAACGTCGATGGCGACTCCATAGAACCCATAAAAATAAGTCTCTAGGGTTAGCCCGGTTATCGGACAACCCAAAGACACCTTTTCGAAAACCTCACTTTAAGTTAGCCCGGTTATCGGACAACTAAAAGTGTTGTAACCAATAAAACATGCGATTACGAAAGAAATAAAAGAGTCGGAAAACCATCGCGTCGCTCCGACCGCCATTATCCCCCTTTCGGGACGGCGGCGACACTCCAAAATCCCTCTCCAACGGCGCCTAACTTCAGAATGGAAGGACGAGTTGGAACAATGGGACACCAACAATTTATCCTGGGTTTGCCCTTGGTTCCGACTCGGTCCAATCCTCATCAGATGTGGAGATTATCCGAACGTACCCTTGATAGGACTCAGGGGTTGCATAGCCTACTCACATAGAGTAGCTATGAGGCAGCTTATGAGGACTCAAACTACGATTTCTCGAGGGGAACTCGGAGGACTGTGTTTATTCGGAGACCCATGCACAATCGCCAACTCACTAGCCGTGAGAAAAGCATGGGAGAAACCAGTCTTTATGGGAGATAGAGAGCTAGGAAAAGCTCGAGTAGCTGTCTCTAGTGACTATGAGGTGTGGAGAAAAAGAAGAGGGATGTCTCAGCCATCCACCTCACTCGTTACAAGCGCCAATAGTGAAGAGCTGCAGGCTCAAGTCGACGCCTTGACCCAGAGGATAGAAATCATGGGAGCCCAGATGAGGGCCCTTGAAGAGAGAGAGCAATAATCTATCCTCACCATCGATGGTCTGCAAAGGCAATGCAAGAAAAAGGATCATGAAATAGAGTGCCTCAAGGACCAGTGTGCTGACTCTAATGAGCAAGCTATCCGAGCATCCAAAACTGCAAGAACCGGCTCGGATAGCCAACTTCAGGAAATAACTGCCAAATCAGCACACCTTGAGGCCGAATCAGCAAAACAGGCCCAGACGATCAAGGATTTGTTGCAAGACCTTACCAAGACTCGGTCAAAAATACGCCAAGAGCGGGAGGCCAATTGGAGACTCAACAAAAGTCTCACTGAGCTACGCTGCAAAGAAAGAGACGGGCTAGCTCAGTACGGCCAAGTACTACAAGAAAATGACCAAGCCCTTGCAAAAATCGATGAACTGCAAGCCTTGGTCGTCCATCAAGAGGCGAAGATCAAAGAGGCTCAAAAGTACAGTGAAGATATGAGCCAGGCAGTCCAGAAGCAAAGCGAAGCACTCGCTCGTCACGTCCAGGAAGCCAAAAGGGAATTACATAGAGATCAAGACCTGCCTGTGGGTTTCTTTAGGCTTTTCCGTTTTTGCCAAAAGTTCCTTCGTAGTATGGAATAGGGGAATGTACACCTTCCAACAGATAAATGAAATTTTTCTTTATCTAACAATTGTCTACTTGCATGCATGTCATTCATTTGCATATTTAATTTCCCCTCCTTCACGCTTAATAAATAAGATAATAAAAAGGAAGGATTAATTGACATGTCTTCCAAATCAGAAGAATGGAGAGAAAGACACTCCTAATCAAGCTTTCCCCAATGGTTGACTCGTCACGAGAGGAAAATAAGTCTCGACCGTTGGTCCTCACAAATAAGGAAGAGGGGGCAAGGACACCAGTGCGACTATTTATGCCACGTCCTTTCCCCTATGAGTCAAATAAAGTTGTACCGTGGAGATACGGGGAATCTTCACCAATAAAAGAGGATATCATGAATATAGCCGACATTGGGGGCATGATTAGAAGTGGAAGAATCTACTCCCCCAAGGACTCACAAGAAGATGTCCCCAAAAATAAAGGAAAAAATAAAAAGATCGAAGAGGAAAAAGAAAATAAAGAATCCAAGGAGGAGACCGAGGAATTACTCCAGTTTATAAGGCAAAGCGAGTATTCCATTATAGACCAGCTCAATCACACACCTGCAAAGATAACATTGTTATCTCTAATGATGAGCTCGGAACCGCACAGAAACGCCCTGCTGAAGGTCTTGAGCGAAGCGCATGTACCTCACACTATATCCCAAGAAAAGGTTGAGAGGATCGTCGGTCACATTATGGCAAGCGATCACCTCACCTTCACAAAGGAATGCCGCTGCCGTCAAAAAAGAGAAGGTGGTCGAAGCGACGCGATGGTTTCGACCCTTTTGATTTTCGCGTTTTTTATGGGTGGTTGAAAGTGATCCTAGCAAAGATCTCATTGATTTGATGAAGTCAAAGATAAAGTCAAGGGTCAACTCTGCAGCGAGTCAAACAAGTCACTCGAGAACAAAGGAGCTCGAAGACTTAGTGTGTCTAAACAGAAAGCTTAGGTAAAACCACTTTACCTTTTCCACTGCATAAAGCTTCTTCACTCAATTTGCAAAATGCCTCAAAAATAGTTTTAAACAAATAAAAAACAAAAGCATTTTGGCAAAGAATTTTCTTAAACAAGTTATTAACTGATAAAGGTTTGAAAGAATCAATTTAAAACACTTAGAATGTTTTAAAAAGTGTTTTTACAATATTTTAATCGATACAAACTTCTTTTAATCGATTAAAACTCTTTATGACCGATTAGAATTCGAATGTAATAGGTCAGAATGCAATATAATCGATCAGATCTTAAATATGAGCGATTAGAATTATTTTAATCGATTAAAACACGTTTCAATCGATTAAAATCACTTTGGATGTCAGTATGATCGATCAGAATGAGATTATGACCGATCAGAGTTGGTTATGATCGATCAGAATTGAATTATGACCGATCAGACTTATTTCAATCGATTAAAACGCATTTCAATCGATTAAAATAACTTAGAAAATCTTTTCAATCGATTAAAACGAACTTTCAATCGATTAAAATGACTTGAAAATATATGTGCAGATTTTCAATCGATTGAAACGACTTTATATCAGTTAAAATAACTTGGAAAGTTTTATAAGAAGGTTTTTAAACAAATCAATCGATTAATACGTGATTCAATCGATTGTTTTATACTTAGAAAATGTTTGTAAAACGTTTTAACTGATAAAAACGTGGTCGTATCAACTAAAACATTTTCTGTTAAAGATCATGAACGCATTAATGGGTTGAAAGGACTTTTCAACAGATTAAAACAAACTTTCAACAGATTAATTAATGCAGCAGATTTGAAAATACTCTTTTATAAACAGATTTGCTTGAAACTTTGAGATATAGATCACATATCAGTTTTGACACAATTCAAGCAATCAATACAAGCAACTATTAGCATTTTTCAAGAAAGATACACAACTGTTTTTGTGAACTTCTTTTGAAATCTTTCTTGAGGCACTTTGCATTTCTTTGAAGAAGAAACTGACTGTGGATTGGTGTAATCCGGTTTGAGCTTTCTTTGTTTCTTCTTTTAAATTTCTATTCATTCATTTGTACTGTTTTGTACCTGGAATTTGGGTACAAGTTTTCTGCAGCTGTTGTAGAAAGTTGCCAAGAACTGGAATTTGGTTCTTGGTGGAAAGGTTAAAGCAAGAGCTGGAATTTGGTTCTTGTGTGTGGTGCCTGGAATTTGGGCACTTGGTTTCTCTACGGCTGAAATTTGGTTGCGAGAGGTTTCCAAGAGCTGGAATTTGGTTCTTGGTGGAGAGTTAGAATAGGTGTAAGAGGGTGAGTCTGTAAAACATCTATTCTAGTGGAACCCAACTGGAATTTGGCTAGAGTCCGGACGTAGCCCTGGTATTGGGTGAACCAGTATAAAATTACCGGTGAAATCTTTCCTAACCTTTCTCTCTTTAATTTCAGTTGCTGCGCTTATATTGTTTGATTGCTTGGTAATTCAAAAAGATTTTTAGAAACTTAATTTTCGAATTAGATAATCTGTGTATTGCGAAAAACTTTCAAAAATCAATTCACCCCCCCTCTTGATTTAAAACTACTTTTCTAACAGTGGTTACAACGCCGTTAGGTTGTCCGATAACCGGGCTAACCTAGGGGCGAGGTTTTCGAAAGGGCGTCCTTGGGTTGTCCGATAACCGGGCTAACCCAAGGACTAATTTTTGTAGGGTTCTGTGGAGTCGCCACCGATGTTTTTACCGGAAATATCGAAAAAGGGGTTTTAAAAGGCGTTGGTTTTCGAAAACCAACTTTGGTCATTAGAACCAGAGTTGGGCAAGGGAGTTAGTTACGTGTAAAGGAAGTATTAGTTCCTTTACTATGCCCCTTTCGGGTTCCCTATGATAGGCCAGCTACTTTGTTAATAAATAAACCAGAAAAATACGCTTTTGCCCTTTTTATTTTGCGGAATTTAAAATTATGACAACATGGCCCTAATCTATTGCATAATTTAAAATTAAAGCAGTAAAGTAGAGAGGGAGAATTTAAACATCCGAAGCAAGCTTTCTTTTTATTTCTTTTAAAGGAAATGGGTGCTTTTTGGCAGCCCTTCACTCTACACGATGCTGGAAACTCTTCTAGACGCCGAAAAACGCTCACAAAGGCACTCAGAAGCTCCGCAAATGCGTCAGAGGGATTCTAGAGAGAAGTTTTAGAGGGAAGGGAGAGCAAAAGATGTGTGGTGTGTGGAAATGAGGGGGGGAGAGCCCCTATTTATAGGTTTTCGCGCCTGCCAGTGGCGAGACCGCTGTTCTCGTCTGACAGGGTCGAGACCGCCGTCTCGCCAAATGAGACCGCCGTCTCGTCCTTCGCAGTGGCGAGACCGCTGTCTGGGAAAGTGAGACCGCCGTCTCACCATTCGCAGGTGGCGAGACCGCCGTCTCGTTTGGCGAGACGGCGGTCTCGCCATTTGCATGAGGCGAGACAGCGGTCTCATCCCCAAAAGGCAAGAAACCTTATTTTTGTGCTGAAAATCCTTCCTATCCTAGTATGGGCCTAATAGTCTCTCCTAGTGGCTTGTTAGGCTTCGTTCATCTTCGAATAGGAAGTCTTCTACTCTTTATTTGGAGGTCGGGCAAGATTTGGGGTCTACAAGGAAGAACTACCCCTCGAGGGGTCGAACCACAACAAGCCCTTGCACATCTCGATCAAGTGCAAGGAGTACCTCATCGCCAAAGTTCTTGTGGATAACGGGTCATCCTTGAACGTGATGCCCAAGTGCACACTAGACAAGTTGACTATCCAAGGAACCCATCTGCGCCCAAGCAGCACTATCGTTCGAGCCTTCCACGGATCAAAGCGAGAAGTAGTGGGAGAAGTTAATTTGCCAATTCAAGTTGGACCCACTATCTTCAACGTCAATTTCCACGTAATGGATATTACTCCAGCATATAGTTGCCTCCTCGGCAGGCCTTGGATTCATGATGCTAAGGCAGTACCTTTGACGTTCCACCAGAAAATCAAGTTCATAGTGGACGACAAATTGGTCATGGTCCAAGCAGAAGATGATATCCTGATCAGTGGACCGTCCACCCAACCTTATGTGGATGCGGCTGAAGAGACCCTTGAAACATCTTTTCAAGTGCTAGAAATTGCCAGCATAGAAAGACTTCCCAAGAACACAAAGGTAGCCCGCATGATGATGAAGCACGGCTACCATCCTGGCCAAGGACTGGGGCAGATGCCCAAGGCATAAGGGAACCCCCAGAATTCCAAGATAATCCTTTCAAGCATGGCCTAGGATATGACCCTACTAAGGGCCGAGCAGAAAGAGGAAAAGGGAAGTCTCCCCTCCGCACACTCAAGAAAATTTTTTGAAGCAGAGGAGAGCAAGCGTCAAGAGCTACCCTAGTCATTAGGAAATCTTTTTCTTCATTTAAGGGATGTAAACCCCATGATTGTTAGAGATTATCCCCCGGGGCTAGCCCGACCCCCGAGCATTTCAGGGCACATATTCCCTTATTAATTAATAAAGAATACTTCTTACCATTTGCTTCTCTTCTTGCTATATCTGACTAGACCTCACAATAACCTTGTCTATGTAAGCAAAAAAAAAAAGAGAAGAAAAGAAGAATAAAAAGCGCATCCAAATAACCAAAATTCGCCATTGTCAATACAATCAAGCTAGTTGATTAAGAAGCACCAAATAAGGCTTTACCTCACCATAAAGAAAGTCATGCTTCGCCAATATTGTGAGCAAATAATAAATATAAAAAAAGGGGCCCATAGAAGCCAAAGGCCAAAAAAGAAAAGGGCAAAATACCCGGTAGGAAACCCACCAAGGGGGCTATGCAAAAGATAGGGTCAACCCGGTAGGATACTCGAACAAAATAAAGGGTAGCCTAGGCAAAAGTTAGGGTTACAAAATAAGGTCCGCTAGGATTCCCTAAAAATATAAGAAGAAGGAACCTAGACAAAAGATAGGGCCAAAACACAATATCCTAGTTCGAAAACCCGAAGGGCGATCTAGGGAAATCAACTAGCCATAAAAAGCAATGGAAATAAAATTAAGGCGCAAAAAGGGAAAACGTTTGCTTAGATGAAAAGCTTAAACACCTAAGCCTAACCCTAGCCAGCCATTCTTACAAAAACCTTCTCTAAATAAAATTAAACCTTCTAAAACACAAGCCGTTGAATTTACCTCTTTACTTCTTTTCTCTTGACCCTCACAACAATATTCTAATAATTAATTTGGGAATATGGAGGCATATAGTCAACAAGAGTATTGAAACCCCTAGAGTGGAGAAAAAGGGACACACATGACAAAGAGTTATCTACAAAAAAAAAGAGGAAAGAAAAAGGAAAAACAAGCTATCCTTCGGTCATAAGAAGTCCGGCATGGTACAGCCAAACGAAAACACAAATCAGAGGACATTCAACGCTACAAGACACGTCAGTTAAATCCTTATGAAAAACTAATTGAAATAGGCATTATAGGACATCAAACATAAAAACATTGCATGCATAAAATGTTTTTGAACCAGGTCCTATTTTCTTTCAAAAAAAAAAAACCTTTTAAACGAGACGGTCGTCCGGAATTCCTAGACCGCCGTCTCGATCTCCAGCAAATCGGGACCGCCATCTCGACTTGGCCAAAAACAAGACCGCCATCCCGCTTGGCGAGACGGCCGTCTCGCTTAAGGCCAAAGTCGAGACGTCTCGACTTCCCAGACGACGGTCCCGAATTTGGTTTTTCCCCTATAAATAGGGGAGGGGTTTTGGGGGTTCCTCACAACTCCCCTGCACTCCAACTCTCTGATCTCTCACTTCCAAACAATTTTTCATCAAAATGTTTCGTGGAAGTCAATCAAGGAAGAGAAAAGGTTCTGCTGGCCCTAGCAGTTCCTCAGCACCTGCCCCTCAAGACCCCACGCAGCTCTCACCAATACACCAGGCTCGCCTAGAGCACATCAGGGGGTACACATGGCACCCTATGCTCAAGCTAGACTTCGACATCCTCGCCGAATTTGGGTGGGAGGACGACGTTCGGGCCCACATTGACAGCATTGGGTGGGGCTTCCTCCTACAGTCTCCCCCCACCCATGTGTACCCTCAGGTAGTGATGGAGTTTCTTGCCTCCATCTCCTATGCCGAGGTCTGTCACCAACGAAAATGGTGACATACTTTATGGGTGGGATGTATCAGACCACCACTCTGGACGAATTCAACATGTCCATCAGATTCGTCCAGCCCGGGGACGTGCTGACCCGGGAATACCAGGAGGCCATCTGCGCGCTCCCCACCAACCTTAGCGGCGGCGAGATGTGGGAGGAGCTAACCAGGGCACCCACTTTGCCCACACTGATGAAGGGCTCAGCACTCCCCTCGGCCCTCCGCATTTGCCACAAGCTGCTGGCGGGGACCATCCACGAAAGGAAGGAGAGCCAGGGAAAGGTAACACTCCCCGACCTCTTCGTCCTTTACTGCATGAGCCAGAGGCGCCGATGCAACCCTGGCTATTTCTTCCTGAAGGCCCTCAAGGACTTCGGGAGCAGGCTAGTGGGAGTCGTCCTCATGGCCCCCCTCATCACCCCCCTAGCAGAGAAATGGGGGTGCAGTGGCCGGGAAGAACTGGCCTCCAGCCAACGACCCGAGTCCATCAACGGGTCGATCCTGGTCAGCATGGGGATGCTGATGCGCCACGGGACCCAGTTGGTCCTCCACCCATCGCTGGATTTCACTTTGGATCTCCAGGATATCGTGGCAAAGCGCGATCTCCTGACACCTCCCGAGTTCCAACAACAACAATAACAGTAACAACAACAGCAGCAGTACACAAACGACTTTGTTGGCGTAAACCGCAACATCTACGATCTATGCCAGCAATTCGAGCAGATGTCTGTGAGGCAAGAACAGATGTCCCTAAGGCAGGAAGCCTTTGACACAAGACTGGAGACGATATACCAGTATCAGGAGGGAATGAGGCAAGACTGGGCAACATTCCAGTAAGAGTACCGCGATAAAGTCCGGGACCAAGCAGAGTTCCGGAGGCATATGTACCGACAATTTCCCTCCTACGGATCGTCTCCTAACGAGAGCCCATCGTCTTAGGGATAGTACTCATAGAATAGGACTGCTGTAATAAAATATTTATAAATAAAATTTTATTCCATGCATCTTTTATTATCCCTTTCAAAAGTCAGCGTAATCAAAAGAAGATAAAGAGTAAAAAGACTTACGCTCAAGAAAAAAGCCAAAATCCAAAATCGCGAGAAAAAAGAGATAAAACCACGAGGAAAGGCAGGATTGAAACAAAGTCAACCACCTTGACCAACAAACTTCGACAACCAAGCAAGTGTCAAAAAACAAACAAAGTCCACCCGACCAACCAGCAACATTCGAGTGATCAAAAACAAAAAAAATCCCCAGCAACCAACAAGGCTGGATGAACACCACAAAATCCTCGGCATAGACCGGACGACCAAATCAAAGACAAGAAAACACATCTCAACAAGGGTTGTCGCCGCTGTCAAAAAAGGAGATGGCGGTCGGAGCGACGCGATGGTTTCGACCCTCTTGATTTTCGCGCTTTTTATGGGTGGTTACAACGCCTTTAGGTTGTCCGATAACCGGGCTAACCTAGGGGTGAGGTTTTCGAAAGGGTGTCCTTGGGTTGTCCGATAACCGGGCTAACCCAAGGACTAATTTTGTAGGGTTCTGTGGAGTCGCCACCGATGTTTTTACCGGAAACATCGGAAAAGGGGTTTTAAAAGGCGTTGGTTTTTGAAAACCAACTTTGGTCATTAGAACCAGATTTGGGTAAGGGAGTTAGTTACGTGTAAAGGAAGTATTAGTTCCTTTACTACGCCCCTTTCGGGTTCCCTATGATAGGCCAGCTACTTTGTTAATAAATAAACCGGAAAAATATGCTTTTGCCCTTTTTATTTTGCGAAATTTAAAATTATGACTACATGGCCCTAATCTATTGCATAATTTAAAATTAAAGCAGTAAAAGTAGATAGGGAGAATTTAAACCTACGAAGCAAGCTTTCTTTTTATTTCTTTAAACAAAGAGGGTGCTTTTTGGCAGCCCTTCACTCTACACGACGCTGGAAACTCTTCTAGACGCCGAAAATCGCTCACAAGGGCACTCAAAAGCTCCAGAAATGCGTCGGAGGGATTCTAGAGAGAAGGGAGAGCAAAAGTTGTGTGGTGTGTGGAAATGAGGGGGGGGGAGGCCCCTATTTATAGGTTTTCGTGCCTGGCAGTGGCGAGACCGCCGTTCTCGTCTGACAAGGTCGAGACTGCCGTCTCGCCAAACGAGACTGCCGTCTCGTCCTTCGCAGGTGGCGAGACCGTCGTCTGGGAAAGCGAGACCGCCGTCTCGCCATTCGCAGGTGGCGAGACGGCGGTCTCGCCATTTGCATGAGGCGAGACGACGGTCTTGATTTCGAGATGGCGGTCTCGTCCGAAAAAGGCGAGAAACCTTATTTTTTGTGCCGAAAATCCTTCATATCCTTAGTATGGGGCCTAATAGTCTCTCCTAGTGGCTTGTTAGGCTTCGTCCATCTTCGAATAGGAAGTCTTCTACTCTTTATTTAGAGGCCGGGCAAGATTTGGGGTCTACAAGGGCGCATGAGCTAGAGCAGTTAGCCACCACCACAGCCAAAGGATCGGCTACCGCAAGAAGGAGCATCCGGAGGCATAACACCAGATGGGGGTGTATACTCATCAGGCCTTACAAAAGGGGGCTTACCGGACGGGGGTTCATACTCGTCAAACACCAGATGGGGGTGTATACTCATCAGGTCTTACAAAAGGGGGCTTACCGAGCGAGGGTTCATACTCGTCAAACCAGATGGGGGTTCGTACTCATCAGCTGAAAGGATCAAGTACCACTAGAAGAAGCATCCTGGAAGCACACCTTTACCCAGAAGATCAACCGCCACAAAGACGGAACATCTGAAGGACAACCGGGCAAGAGGGTCAACTCCTTTACCCTCTAGTCGGTCTCCGTCGCACAATAGGCCAGCAGTCGACTAGTTGGGTAAAGGGGGGGCAGCTGTAGACCCCAAATCTTGCCCGACCTCATAATAAAGACCAGAAGACCTCCTTTTTGAAGATGGATGAAGCCTAAGAAGCCATTAGGAGAGACTATTAGGCCCCATACTAGGATAGGAGGGATTTTGGGCATAAAAATACGGATTTTCGCCTTTTAAGGTCGAGACCGCCGTCTCGGATCCGGGACCACCGTCTCGCCTTGCGCAAGTGGCGAGACGGCCGTCTCGCCATTCCTGCAAGGCGAGACAGCCGTCTCGACCTAATAGGCGCGAATCCCTATAAATAGCCGCGCCATTCCCCTCATTTCACACAATTCTTCCAATCTCTCTCTAGACAATTCTTCAAATTCTCTTTCTAGAACCCCTCTAAAGCATTTCCGAAGTTTCTGAGAGCTTTCTAGAGTTTTTTATAGCGTTTTTGAGAGATTCCAGCGCTGTAAAGAGTGAAGGGTTGCCAAAAAGCACCCTAGTTTTTAAAGAATTAATAGAAAGCTTGCCTCGGAGGTTTCTATACTCTCTCTCTCTCTACTTTACCGCTTTAATTTTAATTATGCAGTAGAAATTAGGGCCATGTAGTCATAATTTTAAATTCCGCAAATAAAGGGGTAAAAGCGTATTTTCACCGGTTTTTTTATTCAAAGTAGCTAGCCTATCGTAGGGAACCCGAAAGGGGCGTCGTAAGGGAACTAACACTTCCCTTACACGTAACTAACTCCCTTACCCAACTCTAGTTCTAATGACCAAAGTTGGTTTTTTGAAAACCAACGCCTTTTTACTCCTTTTCTGATGTTTCCGGTAAAAACATCGGTGGCGACTCGAAAAGAACCCCTCAAAATTAGTTCTTGGGTTAGTCCGGTTATCGGACAACCTAAGAGCGCCTTTTCGAAAACCTCGCCCCTAGGTTCAGTCCGGTTATCGGACAACCTAAAGGCGTTGTAACCACACCAAAATAAAAATGCGAAAATCGGAAAGTCAGAACCATCGCGTCACTCCGACCGCCTTGTTTTGATGGCGGCAACATGATATCATCAACATATACTTGAACCAATAAGATATGTTCTTTTACTTTCATACCAAGACCTAGGAGCTTGTTTCAAACCATATAATGCTTTCTTCAATTTAAAAATATGATTAGGATAACTAAAATCTTCAAATCTAGGGGGTTGCTCCACATAAACTTCTTCTTTAATAAATCCATTCAAAAATGCACTTTTAACATCCATTTGATATAATTTAAATTTCATCAATGATGCATAAGCAAGAAGTAGGCGTATAGCCTCTAACCTGGCAACAGGAGCATAAGTTTCATCATAATCAATACCTTCCTGCTGACAGTAACCTTTGGCAACAAGTCTGGCTTTATTCTTTGTTATATTTCCATCTTCATCAAGTTTGTTTCTAAACACCCATTTAGTTCCAATTACTTGATGTGATTCTTCTCTTGGGATTAATTCCCAGACTTGATTCCTTTCAAATTGATTAAGTTCCTCTTGCATAGCTATGCACCATTGGTCATCTTTAAGTGCTTCCTCAACATTTTTGGGTTCTATTTGTGACACAAAAGCTACAGACATGCAGAAATTAGTCATATTTCTAGTTCTTACCCCTTTTGAGATATCACCAATAATATTGTCCATTGAAAGTCCTCTTGGTGATTGTCATTCTTTTGCTAATTCAGGTGTTTGAGAAGGCTCATTCTCTTCCAAATACAATTCTTCAAGAGTCTCTCTTATGTACTCATCATCACCTGCAAGTTCTTTATTTGAATCAAGAGGATTTTCCCCAAGGTCTACAATTTCATCAAAAATAACATGTATGGATTCTTCAACATTTAAGGTTCTTCTATTGAACACTCTATAAGCTTTGCTAGTTAATGAATAACCTAAGAAAATGCCCTCATCGGCTTTTGAGTCAAATTTTCCTAAGTTGTCCTTTCCATTATTTAACACAAAGCACTTACATCCAAATATTTTCAAATGAGCAACATTAGGCTTTCTACCATTTAACAATTCATAGGGAGTTGATTTTATAATTGGCCTAATGAGCATTCTATTCAAAACATAACATGCAGTACTTACACCATCAGCCCAAAAGTATTTAGGAACATTTGATTCATTTAACATTGTTCTAGCCAGTTCCTCTAGTGACCTATTTTTCCTTTCAACTACACCATTTTGTTGGGGAGTCCTAGGAGCAGAAAAATTATGCAATATTCCATTTTCCTCACAATAATTTTCAAACTTTTCATTTTGAAACTCACCACCTTGGTCACTTCTTAAAACTTTAATTCTTAAGTCTTTTTCATTTTGAATTTGCTTTGCAAACTTGCTAAAAATCTTAAAAGCTTCACTTTTCAATGTTAAGAAAAATGTCCAAGTATATCTAGAAAAGTCATCAACAATCACAAGAGCATAATAATTTCCACCAAAACCTTTTATCCTAGAAGGACCAAATAAATCTAAATGTAATAATTCTAAGGGTTTTGATGTTGAAATAACATTCTTTGATTTAAATGATGATTTTACTTGATTACCTTTTTGACATGCATCACATAATCTATCTTTTTCAAACTTTAACTTACGCAAACCAACAAATAAGTCCTTTGATATCTCTTATGCCATAACCATGGGTTCTCTTCCTTAGCAACTAAGCATGTTATACTAGTATCATGTATACAATCCAAATCAATCAAATATATATTATTATGCCTAATGCCTTTCAATGCTACATTTTCAGAATCTATCAAGTGTATGGTACAAAACTTACTTTCAAAGATTACCTTAAATCCTTTGTCACATAGTTGACTTATGTTAAGGAGATTATGCTTTAGCCCATCAACAAGAAGCACATCCTTAATCTCCAAAGTGTCTGCAACGCCTATATTTCCAATTCCAAGAATCTTTCCTTTGTTGTTGTCCCCATAGGTTACATATCCTTGTTCTTTAGCTTTGAAACTCACAAATTTCGTTTTGTCTCCGGTCATATGTTTAGAGCATCCACTATCAAGATACCACATAGACTTCTTTGATTTGGAAGTTTCCTCAAAATCGGAAGATATATTGTCATTTTCCATTAAGCAAATATTGGCTTCAATTTCCGAGTCACTTGACTCCGAACTTGAATCACTATTGTCCCAAGCGATGTAGGCTTTCTTCTTGAAGAACTTTTTGCCTTTGTTATCTTCAATTTTCTTGTTTGGACATTCGGTCTTCATATGTCCTGTTTCACCACAACCATTTCATTTGATATTTTCGGAAGTATTTTCTCTTACCTTTCCTTTACCTTTGAATGGATGTCTTCCTTTGGCTTTCATGAATTTGGTCAACTTCTTAATCATGAGACGCAATTCTTCTTCATCATTCTCCGAGTCTTCTTCTTCCTTTTTACTCTTCCCTTTGGAAATTTTAGTTTTGAAGGCTAAGTTCCTCTTTTGGTGTTGACCTTCTTCATCATTTAGCCTTCCTAGTTCTAGCTCATGCTCTCTCAACTTTCCAAAGAGCGCCGCCATAGACATTGTGGCAAGGTTTTGTGACTCCGAGATGGCCGTCACCTTAGGTTGTCATTTCCTATCCAAAGATTTCAAGATTTTAACATTTAATTCATCAACATAAAATTTTTTACCTAATCCAGTGAGATGGCTCACAATGTGTGTGAAACGCTTTTGAACGTCAAATATCGTTTCTCCTTGTTGCATTCGGAACATCTCATATTATTGGATTAAAGAATTTTTCTATGCTCTTTTAACGTCGTTGGTACCTTCGTGGGTCACTCTCAACATTTCCCACATCTCTTGAGCACTTTTACAAATAGAGATCTTGTAAAATTCATCAAGGGTTAACGCAGATGAAAGTAATGAAGACCTTATTTACTTTGGCAAAGATCTTGTTGATTTGATGAAGTCAAAAATGAAGTCAAAGGAAACTCTGTGGCAGTCAAAGGTCACTTAAGATAAAAGAGAAGAGGATTAGTATGTCTGCAGCTGTGCTTAGGTATAACCATTTTATCTTTCTGCTGCATGAGGTTTCTTCACTTAAAAGATTTTGCAATTGCCTCTAAAAAATTTTTTAACAATTAAAAACAAAGCATTTTGACAAAAGGATTTTTAATCAACTATTTTAACTGATAGTATATGTGGTTTATCAACTAAAATGTTCTTCACACTTCTATAACAGGTTTTCAACTGATATAACTTCACAATAACCGATTGTTTTCATTAAAAGAAGTGTTGAAAACTTTCTGTCAGTATTTTAACTAATACAATTTCGAAATAACCGATAAAATCACTTAAAAAGATCAGGGAAGTGTTTTTTCAATATTTTAGTCGATATAACTTCAAAATAATCGATTAAAACCACTTGGTATATCAGATGACCGATCATAATGCCTTTATGACCGATCAGAACCAGATATGATCGATAAGAATGGATTTATGACCGATCAGAACCAGATATGATCGATCAGATTTGAGTTATGACCAATCAGAATTATTTTAATCGATTAAAATGCGTTTCAATCGATTAAAACAACTTGGAAAATTTATACTAAACGTTTCAATCAATTAAAACGTTTTTTTATCAGTTAAAATCACCTGGAAAAGTTTGTAAAAATGTTTTGCAGTATTTCAATCGATTGAAAGTCGAAACAATCGATTAAAACATATTAAAAGATTTTTTGAAAAGAGTTTTAATTGATATAAATGTTGTTGTATCAGTTAAAACAAATCTGGAAAATAATCAAGAATGTTTTAATGGATTAAAAGAAGATTTAACAGATTAAAACAAGACATTTAACAGATTAAAAGATTATTTTAACAGATTAATTAAACCAGCAGTTTTGAAAATCTTCTATATAAACATAATGGTTTAACCTTTTGAAAATACATCTTTTACACACTCTTTTAGCAATCAATCAAGCAATCAAAAGTCCTACTTTCAAGAGAGAATCAAGCTTATTTTTGTGAAGTTCATCAAAGTTCTTTCTTGAGGCAAAATTGAATTTCTTTGGAGAAGAAACACATATTGCAGAACTGCATAAAACTGGTTTGAGCATTCTTAGTTTCTTCTGTTTGTTTCTTTACTTTCTTTTACTATATTGTGGGTGCCTGGAATTGTGGGCACTGGTTTTCTGTAGCTGGAATTTGGCTGCAGGGTAGTTCAAGAACTGGAATTTGGTTCTTGGGTAAAGGTTAGGTGCAGGAACTGGAATTGTGGTTCTTGTGTTAGATTGAGTGTAAGGTTAAGGTTGTAATTTATAAAACATTCAATCTAGTGGAACCCAGTTGGAATTTGGCTGGAGACTGGACGTAGCCCTGGGATTGGGTGAACCAGTATAAACCTTGGTGATATCTTTCTAAACCTTTCTCTTCTTTAATTTTGTGACTGCATTTATTTTTGATTGCTTGGTGTGTGTGATTCAAGAATTGATCAGATTTCTTAATCTTTGAAATTGATAATCTGTTAATTGCGAAAATCTTTCAAAGATCAATTCACCCCCCCTCTTGATCTCAGCCTACATTTCTAACAATTGGCATCAGAGCGAGGTTCTTGAGAGTTATTCAAGTTCTTCGATCCATGGCTGGAAACAAATTTTCTGAGGGTGCTTGTATTGATAGACCTCCACTGTTTTGTGGAACAGATTATCCATTTTGGAAGATTAGGATGAAGATCTTTATTGAATCTGTTAGTATAAATGTTTGGAATATCATTGAACAAGAAACTGATATTGTTAACAAAGATTGGTCTTGCTTAAATGACTGTGAAAAGAAATTAATCCAAGATGATTGTATTGCCAAAAATATTATCATATCTACACTTAACAGAAACGATTTTTTTAGGATATCACATTGTCAAACTGCTGCACAAATGTGGAAGATCCTTGAAATGACCTATGAAGAAACAACAGAGATATGCCTAATGGTCAACTCGGATTCACCAAAAACCAGTGTAAGTTCTGACTCAACAACTACTATGAATTATAGTTCATTACAAGATGCTTTTTATGAAATGCATGCAGTAGCTAAAAGATTAGAAACTGAAAACAAAAGATTAAAAAGCATGAATAGTTTATTAGAAAACAAGATCACTATTCTTGAAAAGAAAATAGTTGATGAAGAAATCAAGAATGAAAATTTGGAAATAGGTAATAATTCTGATTGCATGTGTAATGTTAAAGATTGCAAAAACTGTCCTGAGTTACAAGAAAAATTAACATACTTAATAAAAACTGCATCTAAACTTGCACAAGGGAAAACTAGTCTTGATATGATACTTGATTCTCAAAAATTAGTTATTGATCGTGGTGGAATAGGTTTTACACCTTCTATTGGAAAGAAAACTAGAGCATTTAAACACTATTTTGCATATAACAAATCTATGTCATCTCCATTTATTAAATGTTTTTACTGCATGAAAAAAGGTCATTCTGTAAAGTATTGTAGAATTAAGAAATATGCTATTCCTAAAGGTAGAATGAAATGGATACCCAAAAATTCATTTCAAATAACATGATTGGACCCAGTAATTAAAAAGGGGTACCAGAAATATGCCAAATCTGTTTTGCAGGAACAAATTCTGGATGTCCCCGGGTATCATATCAGCAAATTCTGTTTCTGGATTCTTGGACTGAGTATTTTAATTGATATAAAACTATTCTAATCGGTTAAAATCACTTACAGAGAATACCAGAAAAAGTTGTCCGTATAGTTTTAATCGATTGAAATGCGAGTTAATCAATTAAAATGTTCTCTAGAATCTACTTTAGCTGTTTTAATCGATTAAAATAGATTTATATTAGTTAAAATCATTAAAAGGATAAATTTAACCGATTATTCCTCGTTTAAATCGATTATTATTCTGATATATTTTTTTTAGAACTTGATTAATCGATTGAATATCAAATTAATCGATTAAAATGTTACTTCCAGTACAGAATTAATTGTATTTCAACTCTGTCTTGTTTTATACTGCAACTATACTAATTTCTCTTTCAGGAAAAACAAACTGAAGATCTCTGGTACCTTGACAGTGGCTGTTCTAAACACATGACAGGTGATATTACAAAATTTTACAACTTAAAACTAAAGAATGGTGGGACTGTTGTCTATGGGGATAATAATAAAGGAAGAATCCTTGGAATAGGTGACATCAAATGCACAAAATCAGGTATTATTAACAATGTATTATATGTTGAGGGTTTAAAACATAATCTGATTAGTATTAGCCAGCTTTGTGATAAAGGACACAAAGTTGTCTTTGGTCAAAATCAATGTCAAATTATCAAATCAGATTCAGAACAGGTACTGATTACTGGTAAGAGAATCAACAATATTTACATGTTAGATACTAACTCTGCTAAAAATTGTTGCTTAATTTCTAAAGAAAATGATTCTTGGTTGTGGCATAGGAGATTAGCTCATATTCATATGAATCATCTGAATAAACTGATTTCTAAAGATCTTGTAGTTGGCTTACCTAAACTTAAGTTTGTGAAAGACAAAGTATGTGATGCATGTCAAAAGGGGAAACAAGTAAGGAATTCTTTTTCACAGAAAAATATTGTTTCAACTTCTAGACCTCTTGAACTTTTGCACATGGATCTCTTTGGTCCTTCTAGAACTATGAGTTTAGGAGGAAATCTATATGCACTGGTTATAGTAGATGATTACTCAAGATTTACCTGGACATTATTTTTAAAACTAAAATCTGATACTTTCCATTTGTTTAAGAAATTTGCGAAACAAATTCAAAATGAAAAAGGCTATTTCATCTCTTGTATTCAAAGTGATCATGGGAGAGAATTTTCAAACGAAAATTTTAATAAAATTTGTGATAAACATGGTATTAAGCATAATTTTTCTACTCCTAGAACTCCTCAACAGAATGGTGTAGTTGAAAGGAAAAATCGTTCTCTTGAAGAGTTAGCTAGGACAATGCTTAATGAGAAAGCATTACCAAAATATTTTTTGGCTGATGCCGTGAGTACTGCTTGCCATGTATTAAACCGTGTTTTAATTAGACATTTCTTAAGAAAACCCCCTATGAATTATTCAAAGGTAAAAAAAACTAACATAAACTATTTTAGAGTATTTGGAAGTAAGGTTTTTGTTTTAAACAATGGAAAGGAAAGTCTTGGAAAGTTTGATTCCAAATCAGATGAAGGTATCTTCTTGGGATATTCATTGAATAGCCATGCTTATAGAATCTTTAACAAAAGGCTAAAAACTGTAGAAGAATTTGTTCATGTGGTATTTGATGAGACTAACCCAAGTGTGCAGAATATTTCTGAGTATAGTATAGAAGATGATGTTTTAACTGATAAAATGTATCAGTTAAAACTGCCAGAATCAACAGTTTCTCAAGAGCAGGCCGAAGATATTGAAGAATCTATAGAGCAGCTACCTAAAGAATGGAAAACTCCAAGAAATCTTTCAATAGACAACAACATTGGTGAAATAAATCAGGGAGTTTCTACTAGAAGATCTTTAAATAAATTTTGCAATCACATGGCATTTGTATCACAAATTGAACCAAAAACCATATTTGATGCATTAAAGGATAATAACTGGATTAATGCTATGCATGATGAATTAAATCAATTCACAAGAAATGAAGTATGGGAATTAATTCCAAAACCAGATAATGCAAATATTGTAGGAACAAAATGGGTTTTTAGGAATAAAATGGATGAAAATGGTATAATTACTAGAAACAAGGCCAGATTAGTTGCTAAGGGATATAATTAGCAAGAAGGAATTGATTTTGATGAAACATATGCTCCTGTTGCTAGATTAGAGGCTATTAGACTTCTACTTGCTTATGCTTCAATGAAAAGTTTCAGGTTATTTCAAATGGATGTCAAAAGTGCTTTCTTGAATGGTTACTTGAATGAAGAAGTTTTTGTTACACAACCACCTGGTTTTGAAGATCATATTCATCCAGAATATGTTTATAGACTAAAGAAAGCTTTGTATGGTCTCAAACAAGCCCCAAGACAATGGTATGAAAGGTTAAGTAATTTTCTCATTTCAAAGGGCTATCAAAGAGGTTTGGTTGATAAAACTTTATTCTTGAAAAAATTAAATAATGATGTAATTCTAGTTCAAGTGTATGTTGATGACATCATATTTGGAGCTACTAATGAGTCTTTATGTAAAGATTTCATCAAAGATATGCAGGGAGAATTTGAGATGTCTATGATGGGGGAACTCAACTACTTTCTTGGATTACAAGTTAAACAACTTCAAGAAGGAAGTTTTCTTCATCAATCTAAATACTGCACAGAACTTTTAAAGAAATTTGAAATGGAACATTGCAAAGAAGCATCAACACCAATGTCCACAAATTTCTATCTTGATTCTGATGAAAAAGGAAAATTTGTTGATGAAACCAAATATAGAGGGCTTATTGGTTCTTTACTATATCTAACAGCAAGTAGACCTGACATTATGTTTAGTGTGTGTATGTGTGCCAGGTTTCAATCTGCACCAAAAGAATCACATCTTACTGCTGCAAAAAGAATCCTCAAATACCTCAAAGGAACTTTAAATGTTGGGTTATGGTATCCGGGTGAGTCCAAACTAAATTTAATTGGATACTCTGACTCAGATTTTGTAGGTTGTAAGCTTGACAGGAAAACTACTGTTAGAATCGCGCAGCGGATTGTTCGCGTGGTCGGACAAAAACCAAGAGGGGGGGTGAATTGGTTTCTTAACAAAAATTAGGCTTTCAAAATTTTCCCCAAATTTTACCGATTAAAAACTGTGTAAATGTAAATAGAGAAGAGAAGATAATCTTACATAGGAAATTTATACTGGTTCGGATCAAAAGACCCTACGTCCAGTTGCTAATCACTTAAACAGAGGATTAACGTTGTCACTATAATCAAGTTGTTACAAGCAAATTACAATTGAAAAGATAAAGATAAGAAAACACCTCTCTTGAAATCCACAAGAGATGATGAACAACTTTCCCTAGAGACGGCACAACACACAATCCACTAAGAACTCCACTTAGTGATTCTTATCGCTTTTGGCCCACACCAGGTTCCAAAAGCCCCTTTTTCTTGCAACAAACAGTTCTCTGGCACTACAACACTTAACTTTTGTATGAAAAAGATTGTTCTTCTTTTCTGAGTGCCATAGAGAAGCTTAAGTAGAAAATTAGGGTTTGGGAATTGGGAATTTCGGAATTAGGGTTCTTGGAAATAGGGTTTTCGAAAATAGGGTTGATTTGAAGTTAAAAATCAAAATCTGACTGAAATAATCGATTAAATGAAGTGTTAATCGATTATTACAGAGCCAAAATCAACAGAACCCAAAAACTCTCTGTTTTAATCGATTAAAAGGGTTGTTAATCGATTAACAGGCCTGTTAATCGATTAACAGGCCTGTTAATCGATTAACAGGTGGTTTAATCGATTAAACCAGTGAGCAGATACAGAAAATGGTTTTTCTCACTGTTTTAATCGATTATTTCCCTATTTAATCGATTAAAGCCGAGCCTGGATGATAAATTTGAGCTTTTTGAAGCTTCTAAGGTGCAGACTATGTACCGGCTATCTTAAACTCTAATATTACAGACTCAATCTAATTGAAACATAGTTATTACAATACGAAACAAGTCTTCAACACTCTAAGTCTTTGAGTTCTTGAATCATCATCAAAATCAACAATCTTCATGTTCATCAAGTGTAACATCAAGTCCTTGAATGTTCAACAAGTACTAGTGGTACCTGTCATCTCCATGGAAGCAGTCTAATTTCATGGCACAGTAAAAAACAATCATGTGTTGCCCTCTCTACAGCTGAAGCAGAGTACATTACAACTGGAAGTTGTTGTGCTCAATCTCTTTGGATCAAACAACAGCTTGAGGATTATGGTTTAATTCTCAGAAAAATTCCTCTCTTATGTGATAATACTAGTGCTATTATGTTAACTAAAAACCCAATTCAACATTCTAGGACAAAACATATAGAAATTAGACATCATTTCATTAGAGATCATGTTTTGAAAGGTGATTGTGAAATTTTCTTCATAGAAACTGAAAAACATCTAGCAAATATTTTTACAAAAGCTCTTGCTCGTGATAGATTTTACAAAATTCGCACTGAATTAGGCATGATAGATGCATCAAACATTGCTTAGTTTTTCAAAACTGGTTGTTTTAATCAATACAAACAAACTTTAAATCGATTAAAATCACTTATACAGCATTTCTCAACACTGTTTTAATCGATTAATTGTCGATTTAATCGATTATATCAACTTATGTTTTAAGCTTTCAAAATTCATCACTGTTTTAATCGATTAAAACATAATTTCAATCGATTAAAAATATTAAACAAGAACTTTTTAATCGATTTTGTCCTGTTTTTAATCGATTTTTACTCTGGGAAGAAAAATTAAAGGCTTTAGTTAATGGTTGTTTTTGTAACATGCTACTAAAGCGTGATTCCCTTATCTTTACACGTGTTAATTGTATTCATTACAAACGTGTTAATGAAGATAAGTTTGAATAAACTTTGATTGGTCTTTACATGAGTAATATATCATTTCCAAATTTTTTTCTGTTTCAAAAATGTAAAACTTGTTACATACCATGCATGTTTTTTTGTCTCTATGTTCCCTATTTTTGATGAAGTCAAAAGGGGGAGAAATAATTGCCTTAATTTTGATCAATTTAGAGGGAGAAATAATAATTCTGTAGTTGAGGGAAGCAAAAATTTAGGGGGAGAAATAGGAAAATGATTAAATGTTGATTACTCACTAATCTATTTTATCAAGTGACTTCTTTTGCAGAGTTATTATTCAAAGTGGTGTTTGTCTTCATCAAATAGGGGGAGACTGAAAATAATGAAGATCTTATTTACTTTAGCAAAGATCTTGTTGATTTGATGAAGTAAAAAATGAAGTCAAAGGCAACTCTGTGGCAGTCAAAGGTCACTTAAGATAAAAGAGAAGAGGATTAGTATGTTTGTAGCTCTGCTTAGGTATAACCATTTTATCTTTCTGCTGCATGAGGTTTCTTCACTTAAAAGATTTTGCAATTGCCTCTAAAAAATGTTTTAACAATTAAAAACAAAGCATTTTGACAAAAGGATTTTTAATCAACTATTTTAACTGATAGTATATGTGGTTTATCAACTAAAATGTTCTTCACACTTCTATAACAGGTTTTCAACTAATATAACTTCAAAATAACCGATTGTTTTCATTAAAAGAAGTGTTGAAAACTTTCTGTTAGTATTTTAACTAATACAATTTCAAAATAACTGATTAAAATCACTTAAAAAGATCAGGGAAGTAATTTTTCAGTATTTTAGTTTATATAACTTCGAAATAATCGATTAAAACCACTTGGTATATCGAGATGACCGATCAGAATGCCTTTATGACCGATCAGAACCAGATATGATCGATCAGAATGGATTTATGATCGATCAAAACCGAGATATGATCGATTAGATTTGAGTTATGACCGATCAGAATTATTTTAATCGATTAAAACGCGTTTCAATCGATTAAAACAACTTGGAAAATTTGTACTAAACGTTTCAATCGATTAAAACGTATTTTTATCAGTTAAAATCACTTGGAAAAGTTTGTAAAAATGTTTTGCAGTATTTTAATCGATTGAAAGTCAAAACAATCGATTAAAACAGATTAGAAGATTTTTTGAAAAGAGTTTTAATTGATATAAACGTTGTCAGTATCAGTTAAAACAAATCTGGAAAATAATCAAGAATGTTTTAATGGATTAAAAGAAGATTTAACAGATTAAAACAAGACTTTTAACAGATTAAAAGATTATTTTAATAGATTAATTAAACCAACAGTTTTGAAAATCTTCTATATAAATAGAATGGTTTAACCTTTTGAAAATACATCTTTTACACACTCTTTTAGCAATCAATCAAGCAATCAAAAGTCCTACTTTCAAGAGAGAATCAAGCTTATTTTTGTGAAGTTCATCAAAGTGCTTTCTTGAGGCAAAATTGCATTTCTTTGGAGAAGAAACACATATTGCAAAACTGCATAAAACTGGTATGAGCGTTCTTAGTTTCTTCTGTTTGTTTCTTTACTTTCTTTTACTATATTGTGGGTGCCTGGAATTGTGGGCACTGGTTTTCTGTAGCTGGAATTTGGCTGTAGGGTAGTTCAAGAACTGGAATTTGGTTCTTGGTGAAAGGTTAGGTGCAGGAACTGGAATTGTGGTTCTTGTGTTAGATTGAGTGTAAGGTTAAGGTTGTAATCTGTAAAACATTCAATCTAGTGGAACCCAGCTGGAATTTGGCTGGAGACTGGACGTAGCCCTGGGATTGGGTGAACCAGTATAAACCTTGGTGATATCTTTCTAAACCTTTCTCTTCTTTAATTTTGTGACTGCATTTATTTTTTATTGCTTGCTGTGTGTGATTCAAGAATTGATCATATTTCTTAATCTTTGAAATTGATAATTTGTTAATTGCAAAAATCTTTCAAAGATCAATTCAGCCCCCCTCTTGATCTCAGCCTACATTTCTAACATGTGTGTGAAACGCTTTTGAACGTCAAATAGCGTTTCTCCTTGTTGCATTCGGAACATCTCATATTCTTGGATTAAAGAATATTTTTGTGCTCTTTTAACGTCGTTGGTACCTTCGTGGGTCACTCTCAACATTTCCCACATCTCTTGAGCACTTTTACAAACAGAGATCCTGTAAAACTCATCAAGGGTTAACGCAGATGAAATAATATTTCTAGCCCTAACGTCAAATTGAGCTTTTCTATTTTCCTCCGCCGTCCATCTAGAAAATGGTTTAGGAACGTCTACTCCATTTTCAGAAATTTTAGGAATATAGGGACCGTTTAAAATAGCGTCCCAAACACCTCTATCAACAGACTCTAAAAAGATTTGCATTCTAACTTTCCAGAAAGGATAATTTTGACCCGCAAAAAGTGGGGGTCTATTGATAGAAGCACCTTCGGCGAACGTTTGATTTTGTCCGGCCGTTTTCGAAAAATTTGGATGACTATCAAAGCAAGCTCTGATACCACTTGTTAGAATCGCGCAGCGGAATGTTTGCGTGAACAGACAAAAATCAAGAGGGGGGGTGAATTGGTTTCTTAACAAAAATTAGGTTTTAAAAATATTCCCCAAATTTTACCGATTAAAATGCTGTGTAAATGTAAATAGGATAAGGATAGTTACACAGAAGATTTATACTGGTTCGGATCAAAAGACCCTACGTCCAGTTGCTAATCACTCAAACAGAGGATTAACGTTGTCACTATAATCAAAGTTATACAAGCAGATTACAAATGAAAAGATAGGGTAACGAAAACACCTCTCTTGAGTCACACAAGAGATGAAGAACAGCTTTCCCTAGAGATGACACAACACACAATCCACTAAGAACTCCACTTAGTGATTCTTATCGCTTCTAGCCCACACTAGGTTCCAAAAGCCCCTTTTTCCTCCAACAAACCGTTCTCTAGAAATCATAGCTCTCAACTTTTGTTTGAAAAAGGTTGTTCAATTTTCAGAGAGCCTTAGAGAACCTTAAGTAGATGAATTAGGGTTTGGGAATTGGGGAATTTCGAAACTTGGTGTAATGGGACTAGGGTTTTCGAAAAATAGGTTTAATTTGAAGTTCAAAATGCAAATCTGACTGAAATAATCGATTATCTCAAGTGTTAATCGATTATTACAGAGCCAAAACCAACAGGAACCCACAACGCACTGCTTTAATCGATTAATTGGGTTGTTAATCGATTAACAACCCTGTTAATCGATTAATTAAGCTGTTAATCGATTATTCCAGAGAGCTGATACAGAAAATGGTTTTTCTCTCTATAATAATCGATTATTTAGCCTGTTAATCGATTAAACCAGTGTGACTTTGATAAAAATGAGTTTTTGAAGCTTCTAAAGAGTAGACTATGTGTTGGCTATCTTAGACTCTAATATTACAGACTCAAAATCATCAAAACAAAGTTATTACACAAGAATATAAGTCTTCAACTCTCTAAGTCCATTGTTCTTGAATCATCATCAAAATCAACAAGCTTCATGTCCATGTAACTTCAACATTCATGTTCTTGTATGTTTCAATAGGACTATGTGCTGGCTATCTTAGACTCTAATTTTACATACTCAAAAAGACAAAACAGAGTTATTACAAGTAAATAAAAATGAATATAAGTCTTCAAATCTTTAAGTCCTTTGTTCTTGAATCATCATCAAAATCTTCAAGCATTATATCCTTGAATGTTCAACAATATTTTGGACATTGTGTGAGGATTGGAATTGGTGGATTTACTTTCATGTGTATTTTTTACTCATTCTCCATTGCTCCTCTATTTTCTTTGGTCTTTAAACTACTTATACATACATTCCATACCTTGTCCTTAGCCTCATTACAACCTTTGAAAGTCTTTTTGATCTTTATGTGCATGTGTTTTTGGTTGTTGATTTTAGAGGCTTGCCAAGTCTATGTGGTGCTTGTTTTTCATGAGTGCTTTGAGAGTAAATAGTAGCCTAAACACTTGAGTGATACAGTGCATATCTTGTGAGGTTCTATTGCTTTTCATTCACCTCTTGAGCATATTAATTTTCTTGACATGTTTTGAATTGTTTGAACGATGTACATAGATGTCTAGTTTCTTTTACTTTTTGAGTGTTGGATGTTGTCTATCCCTTTTGATTCCCAAGTTTCATTAAGGAGTATGTAATTATGTTTATGTTTTTTGTTTGTCGTTGTTTTTGTATTTGTTTCTATCCTTTGCATGATTTTCTTTAATGTTTTTTTATTTATTTCCTTGCTTTGTTTCTTGATTTTTCCCAGGAGTGCAAAAGGCTAAGTGAGGGATTATTCGATGAGTCATTATATTCCCATATTTTCTTCCCTTTCTGAACTTATTTTAATTAGTGTTTTGGGCTTAACTTTCTGTTATTAGTGAATTTTTATTAATTGGGCTTCATTGGGCCAATAATTCAGATTTTAATTAATTTAAATCTATTTGATCTAATTTTTCTCATTATTATTTTTAGGACAATTTAAAGCAATTTTGGGCCTAGAAGATTGAGCCAGATGTCATATTACAGTTTAAAAAAAATTTGGGCTTGGAAAATTGGGTCAAATGTCATATTTTATTCTACACAGGTACTAACAATGGTTCACTGCTTTATTTATCATTTTCTCTACAGAGCTCCAATAATAATGATTCTGAAATCATTATAAACTAGACACAGTCAACTTTCCAAAGGATCTAAAATCATTAAATTTGGAGCTAAATTGGATTTTACATAAATTATCCAATACGGGTCAAGCGCACCAGACCGGCCCATTGCACATGCTCCAGTAATTTAAGTCTCCTCAATTCATTAGACCTCCGAAAATAGTAAAAATGGTGGCATTTTAAAGATAACTCAAAAGGATTTTAAAGGAGACCATAATCGCTTAATTTGGATAAGTATTTAAAATACTGGACGTGTTTGAAGTTTATGGACCTACATGGAAGCCAACTTATGATGTGTTTTGTGGACCAGTTGGGCCCAAACCTAGATTAAGATTAGGGTTAGGGTTATTTATATAAGCGAGATGTAGGGTTGAGAGAAAAAGACACCATGCAGCAGCCACGCAACCGTCTTTCATCTTTTGCAATTTATATTCAAGTTTGTTTACTCTTCTGTTATTGTTTTAAATTCTTGTTTCGATTTTAATTATGTCTCTTCTTCTGCGTTTTTTTATTTTTCATGGATAGCTAAATCTTTGTATTGATTTTTTGAGGAGAATGCAAGTAGATCTTTGAGGTTTTGTTCTTCAATTTCATTTCGTTTTTTCTCTTAACTCTTCATCTATTAATCTCAGTGTTGAATGATAATTTGTTTATGCTTAATAAACTGAAACTAATATCACAGTTTGCTTAATTCTGTGTTAGAGAAGAGATTATGTGATGTATGCAATGCTTAATTGTCTAAGGATAATTTGGAGTTAATCTTTGCTTAGTTGGTTAATTTCCTGTTGGAATAAGGGTTAAGGAAAATTTGGGATTAATCTTCACTTAGTTGGATAATTTCATATTGGAATAAGGGTTAAAGCTAATTTGGGATTAATATTTGCTTAGTAGATTAATTTTGGATTGGAATATAATTTGGGATTTATCTTCGCTTAGTTGGTTAATTTCAAATTAATTTCGTAACCTAGGGTAAGTGACACTGCATTGGAATCAGGAAATCAATCGCATTCTAATATGTTTTTAATCCGCATTTTTATAATCTACTATTGTTCTGTTTCATCTAATATTTTAATTTTGAAAAAACCCCCCCTTTTGTTGTTGTTCTAATTTGAAAAATTGATAAGTTTTGATAGAAATTCGTGGTCTTTGGGAGACGACCTAGGAAAGCTTCCTAGTATTACATTTATCTATTTTAATTATTTGACCGAGTACGACATTGATCAATCAGCCACCACAACAATGGGGGCATCTAAAAGATAGAGTTTCATACATCGTTTGAAGGATCAGCTCCGTTGCAAAGGAGTATCCTGAAGAAAATATCTTCATATCCACCATCAGATGAATCAGCTCTGCAGTAAAGGGGTATCCTTATGGCAGGACTTACACACATCGTCCAAAGGATCAGCTTCGCAGCAAAGGAGTATCTTGAAGACACAATCCACCGTCTGAAGGGTCAGCTTTCGCAGCATGGAAGTATCCTGAAGACAAAAAGTCTACATACATTTACATCAGCCGAAGGGTCAGCTACCGCGTCAAAGGAGCATCCTAAGGTATCAAACCAAAACCACGGGGTCAACTATCGCTTTAAAGGATAATCAAAGGGTTTCCTATTCATCAACTAAAGGGTCAGCTACCGCATCGAAGGAGCATTCTGAAGCTTCACATTTACCACCCAAGGGGTCAACTACCACATCAAAGGAGCATCCTGAGGGAAAAACTTCATTCTTCAGTCGAAGGGTCAGCTACCGCATCGAAGGATCATCCTGAAGCTTCACATTTGCCACCAAGGGGTCAACTACCGCATCAAAGGAGCATCCTGAAGCTTCACACATATCATCCGAAGGGTCAACCTCCGCAGCAAGGAAGCATTCTAAGGATAGCATCAGACTGCATTCATCATCCCGAGGGTTGGCTACCACGTCAAGAGGAGCATCCGAAGGACAACCGGGCAAGAGGGTTCACTCCTTCACCCGCCAATCAATTTTATGGCACATTAGCCCACAGTCAATTGGTCGGGTGAAGGGGGGGCAACTGTAGACCCCAAATCTTGTCCAGCTTCTCAATAAAGTTGGAAATCCTCTGATCAAAGATGGACAAGGCTTCATTGGGCCCCTAGTCGTGTTCACTAGGCTCCGTGTAAGGATAGGAGGGCTTTCTGTACGCAAAAAAATAAGAAAAAATAGGAAAATGGCAAGAGGTGCAAGCACGAGACTCTTTGAATGCACGTCCCAGATCCATTGCAGCGTGATCCACAATATCGTTATGGAAAGGGAACAAAAAGGTCCCAAACACAATCAGTGCTAGCGTCTTGTTGAAGGCAGACCAATCTCCTTTATCAGCCAAGGATGATATATGGTCTTCTAGCAATGGAATCTTCCACCCTCGGACACTCCCTTTTCCCATTGGGCAGATTGATGAGGTGTCAATCGGATGAAGTTGGCGACCTTGTTCACTGAAATATAAGCTTTGTTGCTAATATAGACCCCGACTGACTTGGGTCATTGGATCATGAGCTCATACTCTTCCAAGGTCGGTACCAAATCAAACTGCGAGAATTCAAAGCAATGTAATATGGAGCTCCAAAAGTGAATCAAGACTCTGACGAATACGTCGTCAATGCAGATTTTCAAGAAGTCGAGGATTCGTCCATAAGATCTCTCGAAATCGGAATGAACCTCCGGCGGCATCAACGTGCATAATTCTTCCAGCCTCTCGACACGGTATCGAGGAATGTCCACCTTTCCCAACTGCCTATTACTGGGTCCCTCCATCAATTAAAATAAAAAATGCATATTATGAGTATGATGTTTACGTGCATGAATGTAGGTGTTTTTTTTTTGCTAAACATTATTATGTTTTATTTTCTAACATGATGCCTAATAGTGTTTGAGATTTTTTGTATATATTTTGTTGATTTTTCAAGAAAAAGGAAACTACCTATATGGATGTTTATGGATTTGATGTTATTACCATGAACGAGGTCCTATTCCCTTATTTTATTTTTGAAATAAATGACTAGGGTAGGATAGATATGCCTTAAGACAATGGCTATGGTGTCATCCTCAAAGCTTACGCTTTTCGGGGTACCATACCCACTTTGGTGTAATGGTTCCTTCCCCATCATGGATTTGACAAGTATTACGAAGCTTACCGCACCTTAGCACATTTGTCCCTTCCTTGTGGATGGTCACAAACGTGCTTGGGGCCTCTTTCGCCTTTGTCTTAAGGTTATCTAATCCACCCTAGTAATGAATGAATTTATGCTTAAAAGATTGTATGCATACCTTTCTTATGCATTTTTATTTTCTCTCTTATTTTACCACTCTTGAAATGATGAGGGTATGAATGATTTGACTTTGTCAAATTTTTTTTATTAAGTTTTATTTTTTATTTGTTTTATTACCCCTTTATCTCTTCTATAGGTCAATGTGGCTACTTAGCTTACAAAGAACTTGAAACCAGGCTAGCTTAAATGAAGACTGTCCGAGATAAAGTTTGTTTATTAAGAAAAAATTTGTTTTATAACCCCTTATCTCTTCTGTAGGTCAATGTGGCTACTTAGCTTACAAAGAACTTGAAACCAGGCTAGCTTGAATGAAGATTGTCCGAGATAAGGTTGTTTATGGTAAAAAGGTTTTGATATGCTATTTTATTTGTATTATTTATTTTTTATTTGTTGTTGTATGATTATGCTACGAAAATGCAACAAACAAATGTCACAACCATATGCACAAACAATTCACTCATCCGCGAACAAAGTGACGATGTTTTAATTACAAGGTAGGGGTTTCTTGTAGAAAAGTGCAATGGCAAAGATAGGTTCTAACTGTCCTCACCAAGGTTAGGTCTCCAAGGTGCCCCCATTATAGGGTTCCCACGGTCTCTCAGCCCTCAAACCATGCGTGGCTCAAGTGCCTTGTCGATGTCTTGCAGACTAAGAGAGGAGGGTTATCACCTTGAGTGGTGACTTCTAACAATGACCTACTGGCACTATGGTCATTACCACGGCCGACCATAAACTGTAAGAATTAATGGTTGAGTTCAAGAGCGGGGGTGAATTGAACTTTGAAACCTTTTCTAAAAAATGCTTTCTTTGTGGAAGAATGATTCTTTATCCAATCTTTTATTAGGCAGATTTGGTTTTTAACAAAGCAAGAATATAAACCAGAAATGAAAAGAGATAAATGCAGAAATACAACACAAGAGTTTTATACTGGTTCACTCTTCCTAAGAGCTACATCCAGTTCTTGACAAATCTGTCAAGTTCCACTAATACCAAGTGAAAATACAAACCAGTAGATACAAACCAATCTACCTCAAGATCTACCTTACAACACCACAAGATAGACTCTTGAAAAACCACCCAGCAACCAAACACAGTCGTTGTAACCAGTGCAGATTCAAACCCAATCTACACAATTAAAATTCGTACAAGTATTGGAAAGAATAAACCTGGACTGTAGCTTTTGCAATATAGAAGTCCATAAGCAAATTTTCTAACACATAACTTTCTCTCTTGAAGATCTTTCAACAATCTTGATCAAAGAGCCTTATGATATGAATGTGTATGAATGCTCAGAAAAACACACGAATATGAGAGCTCCAAGATTGCTTTTAATTGATTTCCAAATTGTGTATATGAAAGAGAAATCAAAACTGTATTTATAGAGTAAAAGAGAAAAACTGACAGTTTCAATTGATTAAAATAATGTTTTAATTGATTGATTTCATTTAAAACTCTTTCAATCGGTTAATTCGAGCTTTTAATGGATTAAAACAACTAGAAGAAAAAATGGTAGCTCTCTGTTTTAACAGATTAAAATTCATTTTAACAGATTAAAAATCTGAGTACTTAAAATGCGAATTATGACTTAGAACATTTTAATATATTGATTTATCAACTTAATAGATTAATACTGCGAAACCCTTAACATGGAAAAACCATCAAGAACATTTTAATTTGTTGATTTTACGGTTTAATCAATTAAAATATTGGTTGTATATATACATTTCCTATTTTAAGTGATTTTAACAGATTAAAACTACTTTTTAACATATTAAAAAAAACTCAGTTTGTTCTTTCAAAGCTTAAAGGTTGGTTTTTCATGAAGTATGATGAATTCTATGAAATGCAACAGTTGTAGGCGCTTATCACAAGATATACTGTAATTATCAAGAGATTAAATTCCATACCTATAACCTATCTACCTACACACCCACAAAATGAACTTTATATGTCTTCATCAAATTCAACAAGTGCTTCAATCTCCCCCTATTTGATGGAGACAAATATCCATCGCACCTGCATAAAAAAACAGCAACAAACATATGATTGTGATGTGTGTGTGTAGTGACAGTGTTAGTGACAGTGTTATTTAGTGACAATGTTATATCATCCTATCATTCTTCTCCCCCTATTTGACTTCATCAAAGAGATAAAAGTGTTCATATACATGCCATAAATACCATTTAGGTACCCAAAAATAAAACAACAAATGATGTGAAATAAAGTAAGGTGCAGAATTGTAAGAAGATAAGGTGCAGAATTTTAAACAATAAAGTAAGAAAACCCAAGGAAAATTCCCACTGGACATTCAGATAGTTGTCGCGCAGTGGAATGTTTGCTTGAACGGACAAAAACCAAGAGGGGGGGGGTGAATTGGTTTCTTAACAAAAATTAGGTTCTAAAAATTTTCCCCAAATTTTACCGATTAAAATGATGTGTAAACGTAAATAGAATAAGGATAGAGTCTTACACAGGAGATTTATACTAGTTCTGATCAAAAGACCCTACGTCCAGTTGCTAATCACTCAAACAGAGGATTAACGCTGTCACTATAATGAAAGTTATACAAGAAGATTACAGATGAAAAGATAAGGTAACATAAACACCTCTCTTGAGTCACACAAGAGATGGAGAACAGTTTTTCCTAGAGACAGCACATCACACAATCCATCAAGAACTCCACTTAGTGATTCTTGTAGACCCCAAATCTTGCCCGACCTCCAAATAAAGAGTAGAAGACCTCCTATTCGAAGATGGATGAAGCCTAACAAGTCACTAGGAAAGACTATTAGGCCCATACTAGGATAGGAGGGATTTTTGGCACGAAAATAAGGTTTCTCGCCTTTTTGGGGACGAGACCGCCATCTCAAAATCGAGACCGCCGTCTCGCCACCTGCAAATGGCGAGACGGCGGTCTCGCTTCCCGGGACGGCGGTCTCGCCACCTGCGAAGGGCGAGACGGCGGTCTCGTTGGGCGAGACGGCGGTCTCGCCACTTTGGCATGGCGAGACGGCAGTCTCAACCCTGTCAGACGAGACGATGGTCTCGACCTGTCAGGCGCGAAAAACTACAAATAGGGGGCTCCCTTCCCTCATTTCCACACACCACAGAGAGCTTTCTCCTCCTTCTCTCTAGAAAATCACTAGTTTCTCTCTCTAGAATCCCTTCGACGCATTTCCGGAGCTTCTGAGTGTCTTTAGAGTGTTTTTTGAGCGTTCCGAGAGGTTTTCCGGCGCTGTAGAGTGAAGGGCTGCCACAAAGCACCCTCTTTTTAAAAGAATTAATACAAAAGCGTGCTTCGGAGGTTCATATTCTCCCTCTCTACTTTTATCGCTTTAATTTTAAATTATGCAATAGATACTAGGGCCATGTAGTCGTAATTATAAATTCTGCAGAATAAAAGGGTAAAAGCGTATTTTTCTGGTTTAATCATTTACATAAAGCTGGCCTATCATAGGGAACCCGAAAGGGCGTCGTAAAGGAACTAATACTTCCTTTGCACGTAACTAACTCCCTTACCCAACTCTGGTTCTAATGACCAAAGTTGGTTTTTCGAAAACCAACGCCTTTTAATCCCTTTTCCGATGTTTCCGGTAAAAACATCGATGGCGACTCCGCAGAACCCTTTCAAAACTAGCTTTTGGATTTGCCCGATTATCGGACAATCCAAGAGCGCCTTTTCGAAAACCTCGCCCCTAGGTTCAGCCCGGTTATCGGACAACCTAAAGGCATTGTAACCACCAACAAAAAACACGAAAATTGGAAAGTCAGAACCATCGCGTCGCTCCGACCGCGTCTCTTTTTGATGGCGGCGATAGATGGCGACTCCACTGGGGAAGCCTCGAGAGTTGATCCCATTTAGTGATGGGCCGGCTTTAGAAATAAATAAACCAAGAACTGTTGCTTGTTTATACTTACGCAATTGTGTGAAATACAAACTGTACACAAACCCTTGCACACAACAGTTCCCTCTGTACCCGGGGGCAAGTGAGAAATCCATAGGGAGTGGGTGGCAGGTACGGTTCACTGTAGTGATAGCCTTGTGCCCACCGGTGTGATCGGAAACCACCACTCAAGGTGATAACCTTCCTCTTTTGGCATCAAGACTGACTATGGCCTTAGTGCTAAGCATGGTCGGAAGGCTGGAGAGTGGGGACCCTATAATGGGGGCACCTTGGGGGCCTTAGCCTGGTGAGAACAGTTAGAACCTACCCTCGCCAATGCACTTTTCTGCAGGAAAACCCTACCTCGTGATAAAAACGAATTCTCACCTGTTCGTGGATGATTGAATTGTGTGTACATATGTTTGCTGCATTTGGTTGTTGCATAGCATAAACAAACAACAGAACAAAAATCACAAAAAATATTTTTACAATAAACACCCTTATCTCGGACAGTCTGCCTTTTAGCTAGCCTGGTTTCAGGTTCTTTGTAAGCTAAGTAGCCACGTAGTTCTGACAGAAGAGATAAAGGACGCTAAATATTCTTTCTCATAAAGCCGCATTTTATCTCAGATAGTCTGCCTTTTAGCTAGCCTGGTTTCAGGTTCTTTGTAAGCTAAGTAGTCACGCAGTTCCGACAGAAGAGATAAAAGGCTATAAAATAAACAAATAAATAAAAATAAAATACTAAATAAAAAACCGTTTCCAAAACAATAAATGGGACCTGATTCATAAGCATCCCAAATCATCCATATAGATAGTTTATTTTTTAAAAAAATACGTATCATACAAAACATGATAAACAGAAAATAAACACTCACATTCATTCAAATAAGCATCATTTTTCATAAAACATGCATTTTGGTTTTAGAAAAATGGAGGGGACTTGTAGACAGCTAAAGAAGGTGGATATTCCCCGTTACCATACAGAGAAGTTGGAACGGCTTAGCGCGGCAATGCCACCAGAGGTCCGTGCTGATTTTGAAAAATCCTATGGACAAATTTTAGACCTACTGAAGATCTGTGTCGATCAGGTGTTCCTCAGGGTATTAATCCATTTCTAGAACTCCAGTCTGTGGTACTTCGAATTTCTGCAGTTCGACCTGGTGCCCACCTTAGAGGAGTATGAGACTATGTTGAGATGGCCCAAATCAGCCGGGGTCCATATCCGCCACGAGGCATACACTCCCGCAGCACCAGTCGCTGCCCTCATTCAACTACCTTTCCGACAGAGTACCCTGATAGGAAAAGGGAACACCTAGGGTTGGAAAGTCTCGATGTTGGAAGACCACCTGTCCTACTTGGCTAAAAGGGCAGAGTGGGTCGCCTTCAACAAAACCCTGACCCTAATCATTTTTGGAACGATCTTGTTCACCTTCCACCTCGACACAATAGATCAAGCCGTCATGGACGCCTTCTTCACCTGGGACGTGAACTCAAAGAGTCCCCTGCCTGCAATCCTTGCCGACACCTTGCTCTCGGTGGAATTCTGCCACCAAAAGCAAGGAAAAACACTTCGCTGCTGCTCTTCATTACTGTTTGTGTGGAGCGTCACGCACCTGTACGCCTCTAGACACATGGGAATGTTCCCGACCCTTTAAAAAGCTTCTCCAAAATCCCTCTCCAACGACGCCTAACTTCAGAATGGAGGGACGAGTTGGAACGAAAGGACGCCAACAGTTTGTCCTGGGTCTGCCCTTGGTTCCGACCTGGCCCAGTTCCCATCAGATGTGGAGACTACCCGAACGTACCCTTGATAGGACTCAGGGGTTGCATAGCCTATTCACCTAGAGTAGCTATGAGACAACTCATGAGGACCCAAACTACCATTTCTCGGGGGGAACTCGGAGGACTGTGTTTCTTCGGAGACCCATGCACAATCGCCAACTCACTAGCTGTGAGAAAAGCATGGGAGAAACCAGTCTACATGGGAGACAGAGAGCTAGGAAAAGCTCGGGTGACTGTCACCAGTGACTACGAGGCGTGGAGGAAAGGAAGAGGGATGGCTCGACCATCCACCACACCCATTACGAGCGCCAATAGTGAACAGCTACAGGCTCAAATTGATGCCTTGACCCAGAGGATGGAAATCATGGGAGCCTAGATGAGGGCCCTTGAGGAAAGAGAGCAAGCATCTATCCTCACAATTGACGGTCTGCAAAGGCAAGGTAAGAAAAAGGATCATGAAATAGAGCGCCTCAAGGATCAGTGTGCTGACTCCAATGAGCAAGCTATCCGAGCATCCAAAACTGCCAGAACCAGTTCGGATAGCCGACTTCAAGAAATAACCGCCAAGTCAGCACGCCTTGAGGCCGAGTCAGCAAAACAGGCTCAAACGATCAAGGAGTTGTCGCAAGAGCTCACCAAGACTCGGTTAGACATACGCCAAGAGCGAGAGGCCAACCGGAGACTCAACAGAAGTCTCGCTGAGCTACGCTGCAAAGAAAAAGACAGGCTAGCTTAGTACGGCCAGGTACTGCAAGAGAAAGACCGAGCCGTTGCGAAGCTCGATGAACTACAAGCCTTGGTCGTTCATCAAGAGGCGAAGATCAAAGAGGCACAGAAGTACAGTGAAGATATGAGCCAGGCGGTCCGAAAACAAAGCGAAGCACTTGCTCATCACGTCCGGGAAGCCGAAAGAGAACTATAGAGAGATCAAGACCCGCCTGTGGGTTTCTTTAAGGTTTTCTGTTTTTGCCAAAAGTTACTTCGTATTATGGAATAGGGGAATGTACACCTTCTATTGAATAAATGAAATCTTCTTCTTTATTCAACCACTGTCTACTTGCATGCATAAACATTCATTTGCATATTTAGTTTCCCCTCCTTCACGCTTAATAAATAAAGATAATAAAAAGGAAGGATTAACTAACACGTCTTTCAAATCAGAAGAATGGAGAGAAAGCCACTCCTAATAAAGCTTACCCCAACGGTCGACTCGCCGCAAGAGGAAAATAAGCCTCGGCCGTTGATCCTCAAGAATAAAGAAGAGGGGGCAAGGACACCAGTGCAACTATTTATGCCACGTCCTTTCCCCTACAAAACAAATAAAGCTGTGCCGTGGAGATACGGGGAATCTTCACCAATAAAAGAAGAAATAACAAATATAGCCGGCATTGGGGGCATGACTAGAAGTGGAAGAGTCTACTCCCCCAGGGACACACAGGAAGATGTCCTCAAAAATAAAGGAAAAAATAAAAAGACCGAAGAAGAAAAAGAAAATAAGGAATCCAAGGAGGAGACAGAGGAATTACTCCAGTTTATAAGGCAAAGCGAGTATTCCATTATAGACCAGCTCAATCGCACACCTGCAAAGATAACGTTATTATCTTTAATATTGAGCTCAGAACCACACAGAAACGCCCTGCTGAAGGTCTTGAGCAAAGCGCACGTGCCTCATACTATATCCCAAGAAAAGGTTGAGAGGATCGTTAGTCACATCACGACAAGCGATCACCTCACCTTCACAGAGGAAGAACTCCCTCTCGAGGGGTCAAAACACAACAAGCCCTTGCACATCTCAGTCAAGTGCAAGGAGTACCTCATCTCCAAAGTTCTTGTGGATAACGGGTCATCCTTGAACGTGATGCCCAAGTGAACACTGGACAAGCTGACTATCCAAGGAACCCGTCTGCGCCCAAGCAGCACTATCGTTCGAGCCTTCGACGGATCCAAACGAGAAGTAGTGGGAGAGGTTAACTTGCCAATTCAAGTTGGACCCACTATCTTCAACGTCGATTTCCATGTAATGGATATTACTCCAGCGTATAGCTCTCTCCTCAGCAGGCCTTGGATTCATGACGCCAAGGCAGTACCTTCAACGCTCCACCAGAAAGTCAAGTTCATAGTGGATGACAAATTGGTCACGGTCCGAGCAGAAGACGATATCCCGATCGGTGGACCGTCCACCCAGCTCTTATGTGGATGCGGCTGAAGAGGCCCTTGAAACATCTTTTCAAGCGCTCGAAATTGCCAAGCATAGAGCGACTTCCCAAAAACACAAAGGTAGCCCGCATGATGTTGAAGCATGGTTACCATCTTGGCCAAGGACTGGGGGCAGATTCCCAAGGCATGAGGGAACCCCCAGAATTCAAAGATAATCCTTGCAAGTATGGCCTAGGATATGACCCTACTAAGGGTCGAGCGGGAAAAGGAAAAGGGAAGTCCCCCCTCCGCACACTCAGGCAAATTTTCCGAAGTGGAGGGGTGCAAGCGTCAAGAGCCACCTTAGTCATTAGGAAATCTTTTTCTTCGTTTAAGGGATGTAAACCCCATGATTGTTAGAGATTATCCCCTGGGGCCAGCCCGACCCCCGGGCATTTTAGGGCACATATTCCCTTATTAATTAATAAAGAATGATTCTTACTATCTTCTTCTCTTCTTTCTATTTCTGACTAGACCACATAAATAACCCTGTCTAAGTAAACAAAAAAGAAGAAGAATAAAAAGCGCATCCAAATAATCAACATTTACCATTGCTATTATCGTCAAGCTAGTTGATTAGAAGCACATAAAAATAAGACTTTACCTCACCATAAAAGAAAGTCATGCTTCGCCAATGTTGTGAACAAAAAAAAAAAAAAAAAAAAAAAAAAAAGCCCATAGAAGCCAAAGGCCAAAGAAAAGGGCAAATTACCCAGTAGGAAACCCACTAAGGGGGCTACGCAAAAGATAGGGTCGACCCGGTACGATACCCGAACATCAATAAAGGGTAGCCTAGGCAAAAGTTAGGGTTACAAAATAAGGTCCGCTAGGATTCTCCAAAAAATTACAAAAAACAGGAACCTAGACAAAAGTTAGGGCCAAGCACAATATCCTAGTTCGAAAACCCAAAGGGCAATCTAGGGAGGTCAGCTAGCCATAAAAAGCAATGGGGATAAAACCAAAAGGCGCAAATACAAAAAAAGAGGGGGAAATTGTTTGCTTAGACAAAAGCTTAAACACCTAAGACTAACCCTAGCCAACCATGCTTACAAAAACTTTATAAATAAAAATTAACCCTCTAAAACACAAGCCATTGAATTTGCCTCTTTGTTTCTTTTCTCTTGACCCTCACAACAATATTCTAATAATTAATTTGGGAATATGGAGGCGTATAGTCAACAAGAGGATTGAAATCCCTAAAGCGAAAAAAAAGGGCCACTACATGATGAAGAGTGCTCTACAAAAGAAAAAAAGGAAAAAACAGAAAGAAAAGAGGAAAAATAAAATGACTCTTCGGTCACAAGAAGTCTGGCATGGTACAGCACGTACGAAAGCACATATTAGAGGGCACTCGGCGCTACAAGACACGTCGGTTAAATCCTTCTGAAAATTTAATCAAAGTAGGCATTAGAGGACATCAAACATAAAAACATTGCATGCATAAAATGTTTTTGAACCAGGTCCTATTTTCTCTTAAAAAAAAACCCCCTGAAATTCGAGAACGCCGTCTCGACCAACGAGACCGCCACCACAGCATCAAGCCCGCCTCGAGAACATCCGGACTTATCCTTGGCACCCGATGCTAAGGCTAGACTTCAGCATCCTGGCTGAATTTGGGTGGGAGGACAATGTCCGGACCCACATAGACAGCATCGGGTGGGGCTTTCTGCTGCAACCTCCACCCACACATGTGTACCCACAGGCGGTACTCCAATTCCTGGCCTCCGTTTCCTACGCTGAGGTCCCCTCCATGGTCCCGGGCTTGCAGGCCACCAAGATGGTAACCTATTTTATGGGTGGGGAATACCGGACTACCACCCTCGACGAATTCAATGTGGGCATTGGATTCGTCCGACCCGAGGACGTACTGACTCGGGGATACCACGAGGCCATCTGCTCTCGGCCCACCAACCTCACCGCCTCCGAAATGTGGCACGAGCTCACAGGGGCAACCACGCTGCCTACACTGATGAGGGGCTCCGCGCTTCCCCCAGCACTCCGCATCTGCCACAAGCTGCTAGCGGGGACCATCCACGGGAGGAAAGAGAGTCAGGGTAAGATAACTCTCCCTGACCTCTTTATAATTTACTGCATGAGCCAGAGGAGGCGCTGCAACCCTGACTATTTCTTCTTGAGGGCCCTCAAGGACTTCGGGAACAAATCAACAGGGGTCGTCCTCATGGCTCCTCTTATCACTCCCCTGGCAAAAAGATGGGGGTGCCCTGGCCGGGAAGAGCTGGCCTCCAACTTGCGACCCGAATCCATCAATGGGTTAGTCCTAGTCAGCATGGGGATGCTGATACGCCGAGGGACCGAGTTGGCTCTTCATCCCTCGCTGGATTTCGCACTAGACCTCCAGGGGCTCGTGGCGATGCAACATATCCCCACACCTCCCGAGTTCCAGCAGCAGCAGCAACAGCAATAGCAACAACCACCACTGGCTGTTCGACCAGATAACGGTGCAGCAGGAGCAACAGGTCCAAAGGCAGGAAGCCTACAACACTCGGCAGGAGGAGATGTACCAGCACCAGCAGGTGATGCGGCAGGAATGGACAACATTCCAACAAGAATACCGCGACGAAGTCTGAGAGCAAGCGGACTTCCGATATCACCTCTACCAGCAATTCCCCTTCGGATCGTCTCCAGATGATAGCCCTTAGGGATTGTACTTGCCAAAATAAAACGTAGTTGTAATAAAATCTCCTTATAAATAAAATTTTGTTTCATGCATCTCTTTGCCACCTTTTGCAAAAGCCAGCGTATTAAAAAAGATTAAAAAAGCGAAAAAGGCATACGCTCAATAAAAATGCCAAAATCCGAGATCGCGAGAAAAAAGCTGGATTAAGACAAGCCACTCACCTTGATCAACAAAACTTCGGCTACCAAGTAAAAAGTCGAACAACAAACAGGACTCATCCGACCAGCCAGCAAGAGTCAGATGATCACCACCAAAAGTAAAAAACAAAAGTCCCCAGCAACCAACAAAGCTGGATGAAACACAAAATCCCCAGCACAACCCGGATGACCATTCAAAGAGGTCCAAATACATCTACCAACACAGAAATCACTCCCCAAGGAACCGGCGCATGAGCCACCCGAGCAGTAAGCCGCCACTACCACCAGTCCTACGCAGTGGACTGTACTAGCCTGATAGGGGGTTCATACCTATCAACCAGCACACAAGGAGTGCCCGATCGGCGCATGAGCCACCCGAGCAGTAAGCCGCCACCACCACCAGTCCTACGCAGTGGACTGTACCAACCAGATAGGGGGCTCATACCTATCATCCTGCGCACGCGGTGCGCCTGATCTGCGCTCAAGCCGGATCAGTAAGTCGCACTACCAGCCTAATGGGGGGTTCATACCCATCCAGTCCCACACAACGGACTGCAACTACCACCCTGATGGGGGGTTCATACCCATCCAGTCCCACACAATGGACTGTAACTACCAGCCTGATGGGGGGTTTATACCCATCAACCGAAGGATCGGCTACCGTCAGAAGGAGTATCCTAAGGTTCTACCACATGTTAACCAAAGAGATACCTTCCTGTCAATCTGTTTGGCACAAATAGGCCAATAGCCGACTAGTCAGGTAAACGGGGGGCAGCTGTAGACCCCAAATCTTGCCCGACCTCCAAATAAAGAGTAGAAGACCTCCTATTCGAAGATGGATGAAGCCTAACAAGTCACTAGGAAAGACTATTAGGCCCCTACTAGGATAGGAGGGATTTTCGGCACGAAAATAAGGTTTCTCGCCTTTTTGGGAACGAGACCGCCGTCTCGCCACCTGCAAATGGCGAGACGGCGGTCTCGCTTCCCGGGACGGCGGTCTCGCCACCTGTGAAGGGCGAGACGGCGGTCTTGTTGGGCGAGACGGCGGTCTCGCCACTTTGGCATGGCGAGACGACGGTCTCGTTTGACGAGACGGCGGTCTCGACCCTGTCAGACGAGACGACGGTCTCGACCTGTCTGGCGCGAAAAACTATAAATAGGGGGCTCCCTTCCCTCATTTCCACACCACACAGAGCTTTCTCCTCCTTCTCTCTAGAAAATCACTAGTTTATCTCTCTAGAATCCCTCGGACGCATTTCCGGAGCTTCTGAGTGTCTTTAGAGTGTTTTTCGAGCGTTCCGAGAGGTTTTCCGGCGCTGTAGAGTGAAGGGCTGCCACAAAGCACCCTCTTTTTAAAAGAATTAATACAAAAGCGTGCTTCGGAGGTTCATATTCTCCCTCTCTACTTTTATCACTTTAATTTTAAATTATGCAATAGATACTAGGGCCATGTAGTCGTAATTATAAATTCCGCAGAATAAAAGGGTAAAAGCGTATTTTTCTGGTTTAATCATTTACATAAAGCTGGCCTATCATAGGGAACCCGAAAGGGGCGTCGTAAAGGAACTAATACTTCCTTTACACGTAACTAACTCCCTTACCCAACTCTGGTTCTAGTGACCAAAGTTGGTTTTTCGAAAACCAACGCCTTTTAATCCCTTTTCCGATGTTTCCGGTAAAAACTGAAAGTGATCCTAGCAAAGATCTCATTGATTTGATGAAGTCAAAGATAAAGTCAAGGGTCAACTCTGCAGCAGTCAAACAAGTCACTCAGAACAAAGGAGCTGAAGACTTAGTGTGTCTAAACAGAAAGCTTAGGTAAAACCACTTTACCTTTTCCACTGCATAAAGCTTCTTCACTCAATTTGCAAAATGCCTCAAAAATAAGTTTTAAACAAATAAAAAACAAAAGCATTTTGGCAAAGAATTTTCTTAAACAAGTTATTAACTGATAAAGGTTTGAAAGAATCAATTTAAAACACTTAGAATGTTTTAAAAAGTGTTTTTACAGTATTTTAATTGATACAAAAACCTTTTAATCGATTAAAACTCTTTATGACCGATTAGAATTCGAATATAATAGGTCAGAATGCAATATAATCGATCAGATCTTAAATATGAGCGATTAGAATTATTTTAATCGATTAAAACACGTTTCAATCGATTAAAATCACTTTGGATGTCAGTATGATCGATCAGAATGAGATTATGACCGATCAGAGTTGGTTATGATCGATCAAATTGAATTATGACCGATCAGACTTATTTCAATCGATTAAAACGCATTTCAATCGATTAGAATAACTTAGAAAATCTTTTCAATCGATTAAAACGAACTTTCAATCGATTAAAATGACTTGAAAATATATGTGCAGATTTTCAATCGATTAAAACGACTTTATATCAGCTAAAATAACTTGGAAAGTTTTATAAAGAGGTTTTTAAACAAATCAATCGATTAATACGTGATTCAATCGATTGTTTTATACTTAGAAAATGTTTGTAAAACGTTTTAACTGATAAAAACGTGGTCGTATCAACTAAAACATTTTCTCGTTAAAGATCAAGAACGCATTAATGGGTTGAAAGGACTTTTAACAGATTGTAACGGCTATTTCAACAGATTAAAACAAACTTTCAACAGATTAATTAATGCAGCAGATTTGAAAATACTCTTTTATAAACAGATTTGCTTGAAACTTTGAGATATAGATCACACATCAGCTTTGACACAATTCAAGCAATCAATACAAGCAACTATTAGCATTTTTCAAGAAAGATACACAACTCGTTTTTGTGAACTTCTTTTGAAATCTTTCTTGAGGCACTTTGCATTTCTTTGAAGAAGAAACTGATCGTGGATTGGTGTAATCCGGTTTGAGCTTTCTTTGTTTCTTCTTTTAAATTTCTATTCATTCATTTGTACTCGTTTTGTACCTGGAATTTGGGTACAAGTTTTCTGCAATTGCTGTAGAAAGTTGCCAAGAACTGGAATTTGGTTCTTGGTGGAAAGGTTAAAGCAAGAGCTGGAATTTGGTTCTTGTGTGTGGTGCCTGGAATTTGGGCACTCGGTTTCTCTCGCTGGCTGGAATTTGGTTGCGAGAGGTTTCCAAGAGCTGGAATTTGGTTCTTGGTGGAGAGTTAGAATAGGTGTAAGAGGGTGAGTCTCGTAAAACATCTATTCTAGTGGAACCCAGCTGGAATTTGGTCGGAGATCGGACGTAGCCCTGGTATTGGGTGAACCAAGTATAAAATTACCGGTGAAATCTTTCCTAACCTTTCTCTCTTTAATTTCAGTTGCTGCGCTTATATTGTTTGATTGCTTGGTAATTCAAAAAGATTTTTAGAAACTTAATTTTCGAATTAGATAATCTGTGTATTGCGAAAAACTTTCAAAAATCAATTCACCCCCCCCTCTTGATTTAAAACTACTTTTCTAACAAAAACATCGGTGGCGACTCCACAGAACCCTTTCAAAACTAGCTTTTGGATTAGCCTGGTTATCGGACAATCTAAGAGCGCGTTTTCGAAAACCTCGCCCCTAGGTTCAGCCCGGTTATCGGACAACCTAAAGGCGTTGTAACCACCAACAAATAACGTGAAAATTGGAAAGTCGGAACCATCGCGTCGCTCCGACCGCGTCTCTTTTTGACGGCGGCGACAATTCTTATCGCTTCTAGCCCACACTAGGTTCCAAAATCCCCTTTTTCCTCCAACAAACAGTTCTCTAGCAATCACAGCTCTCAACTTTTGTTTGTAAAAGGTTGTTCACTTTGTAGAGAGCCTTAGAGAACCTTAAGTAGACAAATTAGGGTTTGAGAATTGGGGATTTTCGAAACCTGGTGTATTGGGACTAGGGTTTTCGAAACTTGGTCTAATTTTGAAGTTTAAAATTCATATCTGACTGAAATAATCGATTATCTTGAGTGTTAATCAATTATTACAGAGCCAAAATCAACAAATTATAACCACGCTAGTTAATCGATTATTTAGCTTGTTAATCGATTAATAGACCTGTTAATCGATTATTTTAGCTGTTAATCGATTATTCCAGAAAGATGATACAAATGTTAGAATCGCATAGCGGAATGTTCACGTGGTCGGACAAAAACCAAGAGGGGGGGTGAATTGGTTTCATAAAAAAAATTAGGTTTTCAAACTTTTCCCCAACTTTTACCGATTGAAAACTGTGTAAATGTAAATAGAGTAGAGATAGAATCTTACACAGGAGATTTATATTGGTCCGGATCAAAAGAACCTACGTCCAGTTGCTAATCACTCAAACAGAGGATTAATGCTGTCACTATAATCACAATTGTTACAAACAGATTACAATGGAAAAGATAAAGTAAAGAAAACACCTCTCTTGAAATCCACAAGAGATGAAGAACAACTTTCCCTAGAGACGGCACAACACACAATCCACTAAGAACTCCACTTAGTGATTCTTATCGCTTCTAGCCCACACCAGGTTCCAAAAGCCCCTTTTTCTTGCAACAAACAGTTCTCTGGCACTCACAGCACTTAACTTTTGTATGAAAAAGGTTGTTCTTATTTTCTGAGTGCCATAGAGAAGCTTAAGTAGAGAAATTAGGGTTTGGGAATTGGGATTTTCGAAACTAGGAGTCTTGGAATTAGGGTTTTTGAAAATAGGATTGATTTGAAGTTAAAAATCAAAATCTGACTGAAATAATCGATTAAATGAAGTGTTAATCGATTATTACAGAGCCAAAATCAACAGAACCCCAAAACTCTCTGTTTTAATTGATTAAAAGACCTGTTAATCGATTACAGGCCTATTAATCGATTAACAGGTGTGTTAATCGATTAAACCAGTGAGCAGATACAGAAAATGGTTTTTCTCACTGTTTTAATCAATTATATCACCATTTAATCGATTAAAGCCGAGGCACTTTGATTAAATTGAGCTTTTTGAAGCTTCTAAGGTGCAGACTATGTAGTGGTTATCTCAAACTCTAATATTACAGACTCAATCTAATCAAAACAGAGTTATTACACTATAAAACAAGTTTTCAACTCTCTACGTTCTTGTGTTCTTGAATCATCATCAAAATCAACAAGCTTCATGTCCATCAAGTCTAACATCAAGTCCTTGAATGTTCAACAATCTCCCCCTTTTTGATGATGATCAAAATTTTCTTTTAAAGCCTTGTAATAACCTGTTTTATCTGTCATACTAACAAACACATTAAACATACAAGATAATATTTAAAAACAATAATATTAGGCTTTAAATATTTCTCCCCCTATTTTGATTATAATAAAAAATTGAAAGCATGCTTCAATAACAATCATAAGAGCTCCCCCTCAAAATATGCATAACTTGGAGATAACTCCCCCTCAATCAAAGCATTAAAAGAACACCACATTTTATTTCAGAAATGAAAATACATTACAAATAAAGAGCAAATTTAAAATTCTTCACTATCATCACTATGAAAGTGTGCATCAAATCTATTTTCTAAATGGCACACTTTATCATCTACATCAGATATACGACGAATTATTTCCTCATGCCGTATTCCAGAAAGAGTGAAGAATTCCTACATCCTATGATTCATATCAGATAACATGTCTTCCATAGATTGTCGGGTTTCATGATGAGTAGAGGAAGTTCCAACACTCTGGATTTGATCAGAGGGAAACTCAGCAGCAGGAGGCATATCTTCATCAGAATCTTCATTATCATCACCTTCATTTGGAACGTCATCCTTGTGAACATAAATATCGTTGACACGCACCATTTGGAGTTGGATTAATGTGTTGTCCAACATGCAATTTAAGTTATTCGTTCGTATTGTTTGTTCACCTTCGACATTTACTCTTTTGTATTCAAGAATGCGAGAGACAAGGAGGGCATATGGAATTTTGAAGGTGGGATGACGTTTGGCTTTTAACATAGTCATGGTGACAAGAACGCCCCAATCTAAAGGCTCATTATTCATTATGGCATGAATAATACGAAGATCAATTGAAGAACATTGAACATGATTCGTAGCCCGGGGACATAGGATCCAGACAAGTAGATGTAAAATCATGCGTTCCTCCTTCTTCAAAGGTCCAACTAGAAGGAGACGCCCAATCTCCATGGAGGGGTTTCACAGAAAAGAACGGTACACCATGATCCTGTCAAAATCATCTAACTCACCATACACGTTCATAGCATCTTCTCTAATAGGAAAGTGGACAACGTTTTCCCAAATATCATCATCAAGAATAATTGTGACACCCTTTATTCGAGAGGTAGAAATTTGATCTCTAAATTTGAACCTAGAGTAAAATACCCTAACTAAGTCAGGATAATACGTACCTTGCATTTGGATGAAAGGGAGAACTCCTTGAATTTCAAGGAGATTAGGAAAGTTGAATCCCCTATTGATGAACTGCTGACCAATAAGGAACTTAGGAGAAATAATACCACGTTCCTTCCAATAGGACAGAAATTCTTGTCGGCCTTCCGCATCAGAGATCCATCCTTCTACAGAATTAGGATGGGGATGAGATGAGGGCGCAGATCTTCTTCTAGTGGGGATTTTTACACGAGAAGATGAGGCCATTGAAGGATTAGAAGAGTAACAAGAAGATTTAAGAGGACAAGTTAAGTCACTAGTGCAAAAAGGGGCTTTTACGTCAGGTATTTAGGGCTTTTTACGTCGTATTTAAGACTGACATTAAAACGGAAGACGTAAATTTACGTCAGACCCTTTAGCCCGACGTAAATTTACGTCAGTTATCAAGACCCAACGTAATTTTGCATTGCATATACCACTAAACAGACGTAAAAACTTTGAAAATAAAAAAAAACAGCAAATTTACGTCGCATATGGTATATGCGACGTAAATTTACGTTGCGTATTGGTATATGCGACGTAAATTTACGTTGCGTATTGGTATATGCGACGTAAATTTACGTCGCATATACCTATATGCGACGTAAATTTGCTATTATTTTTTTTAAAATTGACTTGATTCTGTTTTACAACTAAAACCTACAAATATATATTACAACCAGAGAGTCCAGAGGTTCAATGTTATTTAGCTAGTAAATTAAAAATATAATATTATATAATTCAAACTACATAATAAAACAATATAATACAAACATACAAACTAAAAAATCATTTTACAAACTAAAAGTTAATACAAACTAAGCTACCTAAACTACATAATACACACAATATAATATGAACAAGAACTTAAAAAATTATGTACTAGAATTGTTGAACGAAAAACCTTGCCCATTATTCTCTAATTTGTGTGATATCATATTCTGGCAATGGAGATGGATCTTGAAATACCTGAAACATTAATTTGACTCTTGTAAACATGTAACACACATAAAGTTAAATAAACTTAACTAATGATGAAAGCAATTACCTCCGTCCAAGAATCAGTTATACCCGCACAAACTATGACTCTCATCCAATACATAACATATTAACCACATTCAAATGAGTCTGTTTGCTTATTACACTGAAATGATGAATAAAATATAATGTTATTTTCAAAATTTAAATACAAACAATAATTATGGTATTCACTTATTATAATAAGTTTCTAACCTTAGGATAAATGAACTGCAAAGTCTTTGTTCCGGGTTTTCCACTTAGAACATTAGTTATAGATATGATTCTAACACTAGTACAGAAATCACTTTTAACATCGGCCTTTCCACATTGGTTCTTAAAGAACCGATGTAGAAAGTGAATTCAAGACTTTCAACATCGGTTCATCAGGGAACCGATGTAGAAAACACTTTCTACATTGGTTTTCAGATGAACCAATGTAGAAAGTTTTTTATAAATTAAGAGAATTGTCACTGGCAAGATTCGAACCCAGTACCTTAGAGTCGAAGGCTGATACTCCAACCACTAAGCTACTAGGATTTTCCGATAATAACTTATACATAAATTATATTTATATACAAATAAAAATGTATATCCATGTAAATATATAAATACAAATACAAATATATTTATATATTTATATGTTGGATGTGAGAGCGCGCTCGAGAGTGAAAGTGTGTGACAAGTGGGTTTTCAAAATTTGATGTTAAATTTGTGAGCGAGTCTCTTTATATAAATTTGTAATTTAATAATAGAATAAAATCTTTATAATTTATTTATAATAATATAGAATATAATCTTTATAATTAATTTATATAATGATATAAAATAAAGAAAAAAATTATTTTATATCATTATATAAATAAATTATAAAGATTATATTTTGTCATTAAGTTATAATCCATATAAAGAAACTCGCTCACAAATTTGACATCAAATTTTGAAAATTCACTCAACACACACTTTCATCCTCGAGCGCGCCCTCACATCCAACATATAAATATATAAATATATTTGTATTTGTATTTATATATTTTATATTTATATATTTACATGGATATACATTTTTATTTGTATATAAATATAATTTATGTATAAGTTATTATCGAAAAATCCTAGTAGCTTAGTGGTTGGAGTATCGACCTTCGACTCTAAGGTACCGGGTTCGAATCTTGCCAGTGACAATTCCTTAATCGAATAATAATTCAAATTCTTAAAAAATATAAATAATATAATAAATAATAAAAATATAATATAAAAGGGAGAAGAGACCTATAGATAGGGTAATTGGAGAGGGGTTATGAATAAATAAAAATATATAAATAAATAAAAATAAAAATATTAGACTTTCTACATCGGTTCCTTACAACCGATGTGGAAAGTCACACTTTCTACATCGGTCGTATCTACATCGGTTCTAGAACCGATGTTAAAAGCCCCCAGGAACCGATGTTAAAAGCCTATTTTGTACTAGTGTAAATGAAAAAGGCCATATATTATTCAATACATTTTCCATTTTCACAAGCAAATTTCAAAAATTCATCAACTCTCTTTTCGTACTCTTCACTAATACCACGTGCATTCATCCAACTTCGATTCATATTATGTTATAAAGTTTCGTCACTCCTAGAGATTCAAAATTTATATTTAAAAATAAATTAATATACAAACAATAAAGCACGTATATGGAGTGTGTAAACCGAAAATGCACTCAAACAAAATAATGACATTCCAATAACAATCCAGTGGAGACATTCATACAATGACGTGATTGAGATCCCCAAAAACAATCACGGATTCAATTTGAACATATATCAGGAGACATAGAACACTAACCTCGAGTAAACACGAAAACAATTTCAAACTCGAATCCAATCGGGGAGAAATGTCAAATTCGTAAAATGAGACACAATGTTGATGTTCTTCAGTGCCAAAATGATCGAAAATGGTGTGGAAAGGTAGCTATCGTCGTCGTTCTCATTGTCGTTCTAAAAAACCCTTGTGGCGCGAGATGCAGGAGTGGGTAAAGAAGAGAATAAAAAGAACTTTTTACGTCTCACACCCTAGTACGTGACGTAAAAAGCCTCTTTTACGTCACGTGGGGGGGTGCGCGATGTAAAAAGTGTTTTTTACGTCGCGCACCCCCCTTGTGACGTAAAAAGTATCATTTTTTACGTCGCGCACCCCCATGTGACGTAAAAAGTGATATTTTTTACATCGTGCCCCCCACGTGACGTAAAAAGTATAACTTTTTACGTCGCGCACCCCCATGTGACGTAAAAAATGATACTTTTTACGTCGCACACCCCCCACGTGACGTAAAAAGTATCACTTTTTATGTCCCGCACACCCCACGTGACTTAAAAAGCTCTCTTTTACGTCGCGTTGTACCAGGTGCGACGTAAAAGAGGTTTTTAACGTCACCTCCTACAATATGCGACGTAAAAGTTTCACCTCTTATTTACAAAATTACCATCGCGTTTTATTTACGTCGAATATTTTGACATGCGACGACAATTGGGTGACGTAAAATGTCATTTTTGCACTAGTGAGTGAGAAGAAGGCAAGATTGATAGAATGAGGCAAGAAAGCTTGATTTCAAGAGATAGAAGTGAGTAGAAGTGAAATGGAGGTCCCTATTTATAGCCAAGCATCTCCAATGGTCATATGAAAGTGAATAAGGGTCAAAAGATCCGTTGGCAATGGCTAGGAATCCAAACTTGCCAGGTTTAATCGATTAAAACTCAAATTAATTGATTAAACCACATCCAGACCCATTTAATTGATTAATTTGAGCTGTTAATCGATTAACACAGAGTTTAATTGATTAATGGGCGAATTAATCGATTAATCCAGAGAGAAATGTCATGTTTTGGGTATTTTGGATGCAAATAATCGATTATTACTCCAATTAATCGATTATTCCAGAGAGATCATCAAATATTTGATGTTTATGCACATGATAATTGTAGACCCCAAATCTTGCCCGGACCCCTAATAAAATCGAAGATTGCCCATTTCGAAGATGGTTAAGACTTTATCAGGTCCCTAGTAAATTGTTCTAGGTTCCATTTAGGATAGGAAGGGTTTTTAGAGGCATTAAAAATTGGGAAATCCACCGGAGACAGCAGATGGCTGTCCAGAACAGGCGGATGGCCGTCCAGAACAGGCAGACGACTATCCAGGACAAGCAGACGGCCGTCCATAGCAACTTTGAGGCCATGGACGACCGTCCACTTAGCTTGGACGGCCGTCCATGGCCACTTTTTGCCATGGACGGCCGTCCGCTTTGTCCATACGGTCATCCACTTTTTCCAGGCCCGAATCTCTATAAATAGGGGCCTCATTCCTCCAAATTTTCACACCTTTTCCACTCCTCCACTCTCTTGGAAGCTTTTTGGCACTTGAGAGTGACCCTGAGCATTATTCCGGGGTTCGAGGGAGCTTTTCGATTTCCGTTAGGGTTGAAATCAGTTAAGGAAGTCTCTTTTTGAGGCATCCAGCCCTCGGTAGAGTGATTTGTCTTTATTTTGTGGGAGGAGCGTGCTTGTAGAGTGCAGGGACTGCCAAAAAACGTCCTCACGTTTTAGAAGAATTAATATAGAGTTCGCTTCGGAGGTTCCTTCTCTATTCTCTGTCTCTTTTACTGCTTTCTTTATCACTTTCTTTGTGTTCATTAGATAATAGAGCCATGTAGATGTTTAAATTCTGCAAGTAGATAAAATAATAGGGTAAAAATGTAATTTCTTTAAGCGTTTATTTTCTAAGATAGTCCATCATAGGGAACCCGAAAGGGGCGTTGTGGGGGTGCTAACACCTTCCCCACACATAACTAACTTCCTTACCCGACTCTGGTTGTAATGGCCAAAGTTGGTTTTTTCTAAAAACCACTGCCTTTTTCTTTTTTACCTTTTTCAGTGTTTAAGGTTAAAACACTGATGGCGACTCCTCGAACCTATTCTAAAACCTTGCCTTTAGGTCTAGCCCGGTTATCGGACGGCCTAAAGGCGTTGAACCATTTCTTTCAAAGAAAACGCGAGTCATATAAAAATCATCGCGTCGCTCCTACCGCCTCTTCTGACAGCGGCGAAAATAATCTATGAACATCCTACATAATGGATTATAACATTATAACCATCCAAAAAGTGTCTAGTTAAGCATAATTTAAGCTATTTCTAATATCCCTAAGTCTCTTCTTAGATCATAGAATCTATCCTTGGGTAGAGGCTTAGTAAATATATCTGCTAATTGATGTTTTGTATCAACGTACACTATTTTACAGTTTCCTTTAATGATGTGATCTCTTAAGAAATGATGTATAATTTCTATATGCTTAGTCCTAGAGTGCATTACTGGATTCTTAGTAAGATTAAACCATCGCGTCGCTCCGACCGCCTCTTCTGACGGTGGCGACAGATGGCGACTCCACTCGGGAAGCTAGAGAGTTGATCCCATTTAGTGATGGACTAGTTTAGGAAATAAAAGCTAGAAATTACGCTTTTACCCTTTCTTGCTTTTATAACATGTTTTACTGTTTGGCTTTAATAATTGTTGTATGATTATTTTCTGCAATTTTTTGAAATAAACTGTACACAACCCTTGCACACTACAGTCCCTCTATACCCGGGGGCAAGAGAGAATACACATAGGGAGTGGGTGGCAGGTACGACCGACCATGGTAATGGCCTTAGTGCCAGTAGGTCGTTGTCGGAAGCCACCACTCAAGGTGATAACTTTCTTTTTCTTGGTCAAAGAACATCGACACGGACATCCGTGCACGGTTCGAAGACTGGGAAATTGAAGGGTCCCTATAATGGGGGCACCTTGGGGGCAACTTGGGGGCCTGACCTTGGTGAGAACAGTTAGAACCTACCTTTGTCGATGCACTTTTCGGCAGGAAACCCCTACTCGTAATTAACGTCACTCTGCTCGCGAATGAGTGAATTGTTTGTGCATTCGGTTGTTGCATTTGTTTGTTGCATAGCATAATCATACAACAGCAAAAAAAAATATATAAAACAAAAACTCATAAATATTTTCACAATAAACACCCTTATCTCGGACAGCCTGCCTTTTAGCTAGCCTGGTTTCAGGTTCTTTGTAAGCTAAGTAGCCACGCAGTCCGACAGAAGAGATAAGGGATGCTAATACTATTCTTTTGCAATAACCATTTTTATCTCGGACAGTCTACCTTTTAGCTAGCCTGGTTTCGGGCTCTTTGTAAGCTAAGTAGTCACGCGAGTCCAACAGAAGAGATAAAAGGCTAAAAAACAACAAATATAATAAATAAAAATTAATTAAAAATAATAATAACAAAATCAAAACATTTATAAAAAGAGTTTTTGACAAAGTCGTCTCATTCATATCGCATCATGTCATAAGCGGAAAAACCAAAAGAGAAAATAAATGCATAAGGAGAGTCTGCATACGCATCATTTTAATAAACCCCTGAAAAGTGGGTCTTCGAAGCGTTTATTGGGAAAATTACTGGGCCAAATCCCCTTCAGAGATTTGCAGCCTTGTTCTTCACCCTTTTCTCTTTGTTTTGATATGTTGTGCGTCCAAATCGGACATCCCAGTCAAAAGTTATGCCACTTTGAACATCTATCGCCCTTTTGTACTGGTGCATGCATAAATACACTCATTCTAAGAGGCATATCTATCCCACACCAATCATTCATTTTTAATAAAAACCCTAATTCATGTGCATTCTAGAAAGTGGCTGATCTTTCTGTGGTTCGAACCCATGCACAAAAGGCTAAAGCGATGGAGCAACTAGAAGATAGGGTTGCCCCCAGCATAGAAGTCAAGCCTCTGTTGCAACCAGAGTGATAGGGTTGGATAGGAAGGACCAGCTGTTAGGGTTATGTCTTTTTCTTTAAAAGCTTTCTTTGTATTTCTTGTGGTCCCAGCCCATGGCCATGAGATCACCGACTAAAAGGGCATTTTGTACCTCTCCCTTTATTTCAATACATGAGGCATTTTTCATCCATATTCACATTTATTCTTTTCCCTCTTCTATTTATTATTCTTTCAAAATAACTGAATAATAAAACCTATACCTAAAACAGAACCCTTAAAACGATCATGTCTGTGATTGATGAATCTTTGTGGAATCCGGAAGCCGAAGGTGAATGGGCCAAATTCGACAGTGAGCAGGAGACCATTTCTCCGGACATGCAAAGATTGCTAGAAAGAGAATCTCGCTCCATACAGCCTTATCAGGAAGAGACAGAGACAGTCAATTTGGGACAAAAGGACGATAAGAAGGAAGTGAGTATCGGTACCCAAATCGATAGTGACATCAGGGAAGGGTTAATTCGGTTATTGGAAGAATATGCGGACATATTCGCTTGGTCTTACCATGACATGCCTGGACTCAAAGAAAGCATAATGCAGCATAAACTACCATTGAAAGAGGGTTTTCGGCCAATAAAGCAAAAGTTAAGAAGGATGAAACCCGATTGGTCCTTGAAAACTAAGGAGGAAGTACATAAACAGCTAGACGCTAATTTCCTAATCGTGTCCAAATACCCTGAATGGCTGGAAAACATCGTGCCAGTCATGAAAGAGAATGGGAAAATTAGAGTGTGTGTAGATTACAGGGATCTAAACCGAGCAAGTCCAAAGGACGATTTTCCCTTACCACACATTGACACGTTGGTGGACCACACCGCCATGAACACACTCTATTCCTTCATGGATGGATATGCAGGGTATAATCAGATTAAGCTAGCCGTCGAAGATAGAGAAAAAACTTCCTTCATCACACCGTGGGTAACATTCTGTTACAGAGTCATGCCTTTTGGACTCAAGAACGCAGGGGCTACCTATCAAAGAGCCATGGTAACATTATTCCACGACATGATCCACAAAGAAATTGAAGTTTATGTGGATGACATGATTACCAAATCCAAGAATGAAATGGACCACATCCTCTATTTTAGGAAATTATTCGATCGACTTCGGAAATATCAACCAAAGTTAAACCCGGCCAAGTGTACATTTGGAGTACAGTCAGGTAAACTACTTGGATTTATCGTCAGCAAAAAGGGAATAGAGGTAGACTCTGACAAAACAAAAAAAAATTTAGAAATGCCCCCACTGGAAACTGAAAAGGAGATCAGAGGATTTCTTGCCCGGATTAACTACATTGCAAGGTTCATCGCACAACTCACAGACAAATGCACACCCATTTTCAAACTATTGCGCAAGAACCAACCAACAGTTAGGAATGAAGATTGCCAACAAGCTTTTGAGAAAATTAAGTTGTGCTTAACCAATCCACTGGTATTGGTGCCTCCCGTTGAAGGAAAACCTCTGATTCTTTATCTATCGGTATTTGATGAATCTATGGGCTGTGTGCTCGGTCAACAAGATGATAGGGAAAGAAAGAACAAGCCATATACTACCTCAGCAAAAAGATCCTAGACTATGAGACTCGTTATACACCACTTGAAAAAACTTGTTGTGCATTGGTGTGGGCAACTCAACGTCTCAGGCAGTATATGATTAGGCATACAACCTGGTTGGTTTCCAAAATGGATCCAATCAAGTACCTGTTGGAAAAACCCATCCTGACTGGAAGAATAGTTAGGTGGCAAGTACTCCTTTCAGAATTTGATATCGTCTATGTCACCCAAAAAGCTATCAAAGGTAGTCCCCTAGCAGACTACCTAGCACACGGATCAACAAATGAATATCAATCCCTATAAGACGATTTTCCAGACGAACACATCATGCATATCCAACATGATGTACCCGAAGATGATGCATGGACTATGTTCTTCGATAGAGCCTCGAACATGCTTGGACATGGGATAGGGGCTGTTTTAATATCCCCTAAAAAGAAGTGCATCCCAGTGACAACCAGGTTAAATTTCAACTGCACCAATTGTCGCCGCCGTCCGTTCCGACGTCCTGGGACATCTCGAACGTTTAATGCAAGCGGTCGCGAAAAGATGGTTTAGACTCGCGTTTTTTGTTTAAAGTGTGTTCATTGCTTCTGAGGTGCTCAACAACTGAACTATCCTCTAATAAAAGCAAGGTTTTCGAAAAGGGTTCTTTTGGAGTCGCCACCAATGTTTTGACCATAAACATTGGAAAAGGATAAAAAGGCGTTGATTTTATTAAAAACCAAACTTGGCCATTATAACCAGAGTTAGGTAAGGGAGTTAGTTACGTGTGGGAAAGGTGTTAGCACCCCACAACGCCCCTTTCGGGTTCCCTATGACGGATTAATTCATTTAAGTAGAGATTACAAGAAATTACGCTATTACCCTATTTTATTCGTACAATAAATATGGCTATCTACATGATTTTATTTACATTTTATAAAGCAATAAATAAAGCAGTAAAAGAGAAGAGATTTGAGAAGAACCTCCGTAGCAAGCTTTATATAGCAACTCTGTTACAATAAGGACGCGTTTCGGCAGTCCCTCGCTCTACAACAACTCTCCTCACGACAAAACTCGACTCGACTAAAATTTTCTAGAAGAATCGAATGCCGAAATCTAATTCCTTAACTGATTGTTACCTATATTAGGCAATCAAAAAGATCATTCGAAGGAGGGAGAGAAGTAGACAAGTACTCTGAGTTGTCTGGAGTGTCTGAGGTGTGAAAAAGTGCCAAATGAGCCTCCTATTTATAGTTTTCGCTGCCTGGCACATCTGGGACGGCCGTCTGGGCCGGGACGGCCGTCTGGGTTGGGACGGCCGTCCCAAATGCATTTTTTACACAGGCTGGGACCCCCTGGGAAGTGGGACGGCCGTCCCACATGTGGGACGCGCGTCTCACTTGTCCCAGGATAGTTGGGACGGCCGTCCCAACTCTGGGACGGTGGTCTCGACCTGTTTTGTCCAATTTTTGTGTTCTGGGACCCTAGGAAGCTTTCCTTGCTATTTTTGGACATTGTTTGATGCCGATAGGTGTCCGTTGAAGCTTGATCTTCTTATAGGAAGTCTTCTTGACCCTTATTAAGATGTCGGGCGAGCTTTTATCGTCGTGTAGGAAGTCTCTTTGGCCTTTGTCGAGACATTGGATGAACTCCGTATGGTTGTGGGAGGTCTTCTTAGTGTTTATTGATTAGCTGGGCGATCTTTATCTTTGTGTGAAGTTTCCCTAGCTTTTATTGAGAGGCCGGGCAATATTAGGGGTCTACACCAATAACATGGCTGAGTATGAAGCCTGCGCCCTAGGATTCCAAGCAGCTCTAGATCATGGGGTGACCAAGCTCAAAGTTTTCGGTGACTCATCCCTTGTCATCTATCAACTGGGGAATGGGAAACCAGAAATTCTAAATTAATCCCATATCTAGAGTACATCCGAAATATGGTTTCAAGGATGGAAGACGTCACTTTCGAGTACATCCCTCGGGAAGACAATCAGTTCGTTGATGCCCTCGCTACTTTGTCATCCATGTTCGCCTTAGATCAAGAACGAGAGATACCGATCATCCAAATAAGGCTGCATGATAAACAAGCTTTTTGTATGGCAGTAACTAGCGAGGAAGACAAATCCCCTTGGTATCATGACATCAAGCGATACCTCACAAAGGGTGAGTATCCCGAGGGAATTAATGATAACGACAAAAGGACCATTCGGAAGAGAGCTATAGGGTTCACGCTGATTGGAGGAACCCTTTATAAGAAAAATTTTGACTCCAGCCTGCTGAGGTGTGTAGACCGCGAAGAGGCTCAAACCCTGATTAAGGAAATTCATGAAGGAGCCTTCGGAACCCACACGCCAGGGCATGTCATGGCAAAAAAGATCCTAAGGACAGGGTACTTCTGGTCCACGATGGAAGGTGATTGTCATCAATATGCCAAGTAATGTCACAAATGTCAGGTCTACGCTGACAATGTTCATGTCCCACCGACACCCCTCAATGTCTTGGCTACACCATGGCCTTTTTCCATGTGGGGCATGGATGTTATTGGACCCATCGAGCCCAAAGCATCCAACGACCATCGTTTCATCCTGGTGGCCATCGACTACTTTACCAAATGGGTAGAAGCAGCGTCCTACGCACATGTGACCAAGAAAGTAGTGACCACCTTCGCCAAGAAAAATATCCTGTGTCGGTATGGCATCCCCCATCGTCTCATTACTGACAATGGGACCAATCTGAACAATAAGGTGATGGAGGAATTATGCCAGGACTTTAAAATTCAACATCACAATTCCTCTCCATACCGACCCAAGATGAACAGTGCAGTAGAAGCGGCCAACAAGAACATCAAGAAAATCATCCAAAAGATGGTAATAACATATAGAGATTGGCACGAAATGTTACCCTTTTCCCTAGACAGATACCGAACTTCCGTACGGACCTCCACAAGAGCCACTTCATTTTCCCTTGTGTATGGCATGGAAGCCGTATTACCAGTGGAAGTTGAAATACTCTCCCTGCGAGTTATCATGGAAGGAAAGTTGACAGAAGCAGAATGGGTCCAAAATCGGTACGATCAATTGAACCTCATTGAAGAGAAATGTTTGGACGCCATATGTCACGGACAAGCCTACCAAAAGAAAATCAAAAGGGCTTACGACAAAAAGGTCAAACCCCTCATTTATCACGAGGGGGATCTAGTAGTAAAGAAACTGCTTCCTGCCCAGAAGGACAGAATCGGAAAATGGGCGGCAAATTATGAGGGACCCTTGGTGGTCAAGCGAGCATTCTCTGGAGGAGCTCTTATCCTCACCAACATGGATGGAGAAGAACTGCGGCACCCAGTCAATTCAGATGCGGTGAAGAAGTATCACGCTTGAAGGCATTGCTCATGATCCGCCAGGATGAAAATCTGCAAAAAGGCATCCTGGGCAAAAGTTAGGATCCGCACACCTCGCTAGGACACGTCCTAGGCAAAACTTAGAGGCTCGAAAAAAAAAAAAAAAGATGAAAATAAAAAGAGCAATGGTTACCTTAGCCGAAAACCGAAAGGCGACTAAGGTAATGTCCTTCCAGAAGTAGGCAATCTCTGCATTGTCTTCACTCCGAGCTCGAGCATCTCGACTAAGGTAACTAGGAGAACCAGGGGGGCAGATATCAGAGGCATGATCGTTATAGCTTATATAGTCTAGCCAACCTTGGCCAGCCATGCTTCTAAATCCCTTTGTAAAATCCATCTGTAAGAAATAAACTATTTGTTCATATCAATAAAGTTGTCTTTCATTTCTTTTCTCTTGACCAAATTATGAAAATGCCTCTATGTTGAATAAATCATAATCATGCAATACAAGAAAGCATAAGAAAAGAAAAAGAGTCAAAACCCGCTGAGATATCCTAGGCAAAAATTAAGGCAGCCCGCTAGATCAAAAAACCCCAAAAAGGCGGTCTAGGCAAAAGATAGGGCTTAATAAAAAGAAGATGAATGAAAGAAGAGCCCATCAGCATAATCACGAAGGTCTAGTAGGAAATGCCAATCACTTTCTAGATGCATTAAATAAAAATAAACTGCATTTAAAAAGCCTTCACACAAGTAGTTGCACAAAACGACTTTGTCAAAACAAAAAGTAAAAATAAAAATAATCGCCTCAGAAAAATAACAAACACAACAAAAAGAATTATTGTTTGTCGTTGAAAACAAGAAGCAACCCAAAACAAGTCTCCAAGTGAGATTCTACCCCCAAGCGGATCCGCCTACTCAAAGGCAAAACAACGCAAACCAAAGGTCTGCACTTCCGAGGAAGTATATGCCTACCCATAGGCATCACCAATAAAAGGCCAAACTCCCAATGGATTCCTGCCTACCTGAGAGGCATTCATCAAGAATCCCTAGCAGTCAAGAAGCTGGACAACTAAAGAAAAATCCAAAAGCGAAGAATCCCTGACATACCGGATTACTACACAAAAGTCAAGAACAATCACTCCCCATGCAATCGGCGCATGATCAGAAACAGTAAGCCGCCACCACCTCTTTAGGAAACGAAAGACCTCAAGACAAAGACCTGCACACCAGGAAAAACCGGCGCATGATTAGAAACAGTAAGCCGCCACCACCTCTTCAGGAAATGAAAGACCTGAAGACAAAGACCTGCACACCAGGCAAAACCGGCGCATGATCAGAAACAGTAAGCCGCCACCACCACTTCAGGAAACGAAAGACCTAAAGACAAAGACCTGCACACCAGGCAAAACCGACGCATGATCAGAAATAGTAAGCCGCCACCACCTCTTCAGGAAACGAAAGACCTGAAGACAAAGACCTTCACACCAGGCAAAACCAGCACATGATCAGAAACAGTAAGCCGCCACCACCTCTTCAGGAAACGAAAGACCTGAAGACAAAGACCTACACACCAGGCAAAACCGGCGCATGATCAGAAACAGTAAGCCGGCACCACCTCTTCAGGAAAGGGAAAGACCTGAAGTCGAAGACCTGCACACAGGCAAAGCCGGCGCATGACCAGGAGCAGTAAGCCGCCACCACAGCCAAAGGGTCAGCTACCACGTCGAAGGAGCATCTTGAGGCATCTAACTTGATGGGGGGTCATAGTCATCAACCGAGGGGTCAGCTACCACATCGAAGGAGCATCCTGAAATTCTCTTTGTGACAGCCGAAGGGTCAACTACCGCACCAAAGGAGCATCCTGAAGCCTCACAACATATCGTCCGAAGGGTCAGCCTCCACAACAAGAGGAGTATCCAGAAGACAGTCGGGCAAGAGGGTTAACTCCTTCACCCGCCAATAGACCTCATGGTATGTTAACCCATGGTCAATTGTTCAGGTAAAGGGGGGGCAGCTGTAGACCCCAAATCTTGCCCGAACCCCTAATAAAGCCGAAGATCGCCCATTCTGAAGATGGTTAAGACTTTATCAGGTCCCTAGTAGCTTGTTCTAGGTTCCATTTAGGATAGGAAGGGTTTTTAGAGGCATTAAAAATTGGGAAATTCGTCGGAGACAGCAGATGGCCGTCCAGAACAGGCGGACGGTCGTCCAGAACAGGCAGATGGCCGTACAGGACAAGCAGACGGCCGTCCATGGCAACTTTAAGGCCATGGACGGCCGTCCGCTTTGTCCAGACGACCGTCCACCTTTTCCAAGCCCAAATCCCTATAAATAGGGGCCTCATTCCTCCGAATTTTCACACCTTTTCTACTCCTCCACTCTCTTGGAAGCTTTTTGGCACTTGAGAGTGACCCTGAGCATTATTCCGGGGTTCGAGGGAGCTTTTCGATTTCTGTTAGGGTTGAAATCGGTTAAGGAAGTCTCTTTTTGAGGCATCCGGCCCTCGGTAGAGTGATTTGTCTTTATTTTGCGGGAGGAGCGTGCTTGTAGAGTGCAGGGACTGCCAAAAATCGTCCTCACATTTTAGAAGAATTAATATAGAGCTCGCTTCAGAGGTTCCTTCTCTATTCTCTGTCTCTTTTACTGCTTTCTTTATCACTTTCTTTGTGTGCATTAGATAATAGAGCCATGTAGATGTTTAAATTCTGCAAGTAGATAAAATAATAGGGTAAAAATGTAATTTCTTTAAGTGTTTATTTTCTAAGTTAGTCCATCATTGGGAACCCGAAAGGGGCGTTGTGGGGGTGCTAACACCTTCCCCACACGTAACTAACTCCCTTACCCGACTCTGGTTGTAATGGCCAAAGTTGGTTTTTTCTAAAAACCACTGCCTTTTTCTTTTTTACCTTTTTCAGTGTTTAAGGTTAAAACACTGATGGCAACTCCTCGAACCTATTCTAAAACCTCGCCTTTAGGTCTAGCCCGGTTATTGGACGACCTAAAGGTGTTGAACCGTTTCTTTCAAAGAAAACGCGAGTCATATAAAAACCATCGCGTCGCTCCGACCGCCTCTTCGGACGGCGGCGACAATAATCTATGAACATCCTACACAATGAATTATAACATTATAACCATCCAAAAAGTGTCTAGTTAAGCAGAATTTAAGCTATTTCTAATATCCCTAAGTCTCTTCTTAGATCATAGAATCTATCCTTGGGTAGAGGCTTAGTAAATATATCTGCTAATTGATGCTTTGTATCAACGTACACTATTTTACAGTTTCCTTTACTGATGTGATCTCTTAAGAAATGATGTCTAATTTCTATATGCTTAGTCCTAGAGTGCATTACTGGATTCTTAGTAAGATTAATTGCACTCGTATTATCACACATTAAAGGTATGTCATTTAGAAATATACTATAATCTTCTAGCTGTTGTTTCATCCACAGAATTTGAGCACAACAATTACCAGCTGCAATATATTCAGCTTCAGTGGTAGATAAAGCAACACATGCCTGTTTCTTAGAATGCCAAGATACTAAGGATGAACCTAACAAATGACATGTCCCACTAGTACTCTTTCTATCAATTTTGCATCCACCATAATCAGCATCAGAATATCCTATTAAACTAGTACAAGCATCAGATGGATACCATAAACCAAAACAATGGTTCCTTTTAAATATTTTAAAATATGTTTTACTGCAATTAGGTGAGATTGTTTTGGACAAGCCTGAAATCTAGCACACACACAGACAAAATGCATAATATTAGGTCTACTTGCAGTTAAGTATAACAGTGAACCTATCATACCTCTATACATAGATTGATTAACTTCCAAACCTGATTCATCCTTGTCTAGATAGCATGAAGTTCCCATGGGTTTGTTAGCTTCCTTTGAGGTGTCCATTCCAAACTTCTTAAGGATCTCTTTGCAGTATTTTGTTTGAGAGACAAAGATACCATCTTTAAGTTTCTTTATTTGAAGTCCAAGGAAGAATGTTAATTCCCCCATCATAGACATTTCAAACTCTCCCTGCATTATCTTAGCAAATTCTGGCAACAGGAGCATAGGTTTCATCATAATCTATACCTTCCTCCTGACAATAGCCTTTGGCAACAAGTCTGGCTTTATTCTTTGTTATGTTTCCATCTTCTTCAAGTTTATTTTAAACACCCATTTCGTTCCAATAACTTCATGTGATTCTTCTCTTGGGATTAATTCCCAGACTTGATTCCTTTCAAATTGGTTAAGTTCTTCTTGCATGGCTATGCACCATTGGTCATCTTTAAGCGCTTCCTCAACATTTTTGGGTTCTATCTGTGACACAAAAGCTACAAACATGCAGAAATTAGTCATATTTCTAGTTCTTACCCCTTTTGAGATATCACCAATGATATTTTCCATTGAGAGTCCTCTAGGTGATTGCCATTCTTTTGCTAATTCAGGCGTTTGAGAAGGCTCATTTTGTTCCAATTATAAATCATCAAGAGCCTCTCTTATATACTCATCATCACCTGCAAGTTTTTTATTTGACTTAAGAGGATTTCCCCCAAGGTCTACAATCTCATCAAAAGTAACATGAATAGATTCTTCAATATTTAAAGTCCTTCTATTAAACACTCTATAAGCTTTGCTAGTTATGAATATCCTAGAAAAATGCCCTCATCAGCTTTTGAGTCAAATTTTCCTAAGTTGTCCTTTCCATTATTTAACACAAAGCACTTACATCCAAATATTTTCAAATGAGCAACATTAGGCTTTCTACCATTTAACAATTCATAGGGAGTTGATTTTATAATTGGCCTAATGAGCATCCTACAAAACATACTAAATGATCAATTTTCTTTGAATAAATACAAGAGACAAACAATTCATTTAACTATAGGAACCCAAATATATTTTCCTTTAGGAACACCAAAATGCTTAATTTTACATCTATTTGAAGTATGACCATGTTTCATACAATAAAAGCATGCTTTAGATGTAGTTTTTGAATTTGATACATTTCTAACTATTTTCGTTCCTTTTTCAACCCATACCCTTCTATTTCTAATTTTAGGCTTTTTCAAAGGAACTTGATGGTTTACTCTATTTTGAGCTATAACAACTTTTTCTTTATTAATGTTACTTATCTCCATTTCGGCTTTATCTAGCAAATGGTTAAGTATATCAATGTCATATTCATACTCTTTACAAGATGCACATGCCATATTCTTATCATCATTCTCATCTATGCATACAATTTTCGTTTCTAAGGTTTCCTTTTCCTCTAAACATGCAATTTTCGTTTTTAATGACTCCTTTTCCTCTAAACATACAATTTTCGTTTTTAAGGACTCCACCTCCTTTTCGGATCTACTTAAATTCTTCTTCACAACTTTATATTCATTTTTCAAGTCCTTAAAAGCATTAAACAATTCTTCATATGCATTTTGTAATTCATCAAAATCATTTTCATCATCACTTGAGGATGAGTCGGAATCACTAACCTCAAAGTCGGAAGATATATTGTCTTTTGCCAACAAGCAAATGTTAGCTTCTATTTCTGAGTCACTTGATTCCGAAATCGCGTCACTATCATCGGTTCCTTCATAAGTTAGTCTTAGTTTTTCCCACATCTCTTGAGCACTTTTACAAACAGAGATCCTGTAAAACACGTCAAGGGTTAAAGCAGATGAAATTATATTTCTAGCCCTAACGTCAAATTGTGCTTTTCTGTTTTCCTCTGTTGTCCATCTAGAAAAAGGTTTTAGGAACGTCAACACCATTCTCAGTAACTTTAGGAACATATGGACCGTTTAAAATAGCGTCCCAAACGCCTCTATCAACAGACTCTAAAAAGATTTGCATTCTTACTTTCCAGAAAGGATAATTTTGACCCACAAAAAGTGGGGGTCTGTTGATAGACGCACCTTCGGCAAAAGTTTGATTTTGTCCGGCTATTTTTGAAAAGTTTGAATGACTATCAAAGCAAGCTCTGATACCACTTGTTAGAATCGCGCAGTGGAATGTTCGCGTGGTCGGACAAAAACCAAGAGGGGGGGGTGAATTGGTTTCTTAACAAAAATTAGGTTTTCAAAATTTTCCCCAAATTTTACCGATTAAAAACTGTGTAAATGTAAATAGAGTAGAGATAGAATCTTACACAGGAGATTTATACTGGTTCGGATCAAAAGACCCTACGTCCAGTTTCTAATCACTCAAACAGATGATTAACGCTGTCACTATAATCACAGTTGTTACAAACATATTACAATGGAAAAGATAAAGTAAAGAAAACACCTCTCTTGAAATCCACAAGAGATGAAGAACAACTTTCCCTAGAGACGGCACAACACACAATCCACTAAGAACTCCACTTAGTGATTCTTATCGCTTCTAGCCCACACCAGGTTCCAAAAGCCCCTTTTTCTTGCAACAAACAATTCTCTGGCACTCACAACACTTAACTTTTGTATGAAAAAGGTTGTTCTTATTTTCTGAGTGCCATAGAGAAGCTTAAGTAGAGAAATTAGGGTTTGGGAATTGGGATTTTCGAAACTAGGAGTCTTGGAATTAGGGTTTTCGAAAATAGGATTGATTTGAAGTTAAAAATCAAAATCTGACTGAAATAATCGATTAAATGAAGTGTTAATCGATTATTACAGAGCCAAAATCAACAGAACCCCAAAACTCTCTGTTTTAATCGATTAAAAGACCTGTTAATCGATTAACAGGCCTGTTAATCGATTAACAGGCCTGTTAATCAATTAACAGGTGTGTTAATCGATTAAACCAGTGAGCAGATACAGAAAATGGTTTTTCTCACTGTTTTAATCAATTATATCACCATTTAATCGATTAAAGTCGAGGCACTTTGATAAAATTGAGCTTTTTGAAGCTTCTAAGGTGCAGACTATGTACCGGCTATCTCAAACTCTAATATTACAGACTCAATCTAATCAAAACAGATTTATTACACTATAAAACAAGTTTTCAACTCTCTACGTTCTTGTGTTCTTGAATCATCATCAAAATCAACAAGCTTCATGTCCATCAAGTCTAACATCAAGTCCTTGAATGTTCAACAACAGAAAATGGTTTTTCACTTTGTAATAATCGATTATTTGGCCTTTTAATCGATTAACCAGTGTGTTTTTGATAAACATGAGTTTTTGAAGCTTCTAAAGAGTAGACTATGTGTTGGCTATCATAGACTCTAATATTACAGACTCAAAATCATCAAAACAGAGTTATTACACAAGAATACAAGTCTTCAACTCTCTAAGTCCATTGTTCTTGAATCATCATCAAAATCAACAAGCTTCATGTCCACGTAAGTTCAACATTTATGTCCTTGTATGTTTCAACAGACTTCATCAAAGAGATAAAAGTGTTCATATACATGCCATAAGTACCATTTAGGTACCCAAAAATAAAACAACAATTGATGTGAAATAAAGTAAGGTGCAGAATTGTAAGAAGATAAGGTGCAGAATTTTAAGCAATAAAGTAAGCAAACCCAAGGAAAATTCCCACTGGACATTAAGATAATTGCCTATCTAGATGTGAAGGTCCATTTCCAAGGATTATGGAGGGAGGAAGAGATGGAATGAAACTAGAAAAGAATAAATACAAGGGCTAGAAAATTGGACCAGCCCCTTGGATAAATAAAATGAAGGGAAGAAATAAAGAAGAAAAGAGGAAGAGAAGAGAATTATGGTGGTGGTGGAGTGTTGGCACGCCACTAGGGGGATGAGCCACCCTAGATAAGTGGTGGTTGCCGCCACTTGAACCAAGGTTCAAGATAAGACACTCAAAGAGATGGAACACTCTAAGAAACCTCACAAAATTTTCATAAATGTTCAACCTAATTACATGAGGGGAAACCTTCTATTTATAGGCTTTTGGGGGAGGGACCTAGATGGAAATATAAAAGGAGACATAAACTTAACCTAAACCTAAAGGTTAGAGTCCCCATGGTCCAAATATGTTAAATTCATTCTAGCCCAATAAAAATACCTCTAAGGGTGTGGAGAACATGAAAAAAGAGGTGTTTTTCCTTTTGGGTTGTCCCAAGCCAACCAATCCCGCATCCTAAGCTTCTTCCTCTCCAAAAAGGGGTGTAGGACATGAAAAAGGAGTGTCCTACACCTTTGGGCTGCCCATGCATGTATCCTATGGATCCAAGGCTTCTTTTCCACCAAAAAAAGGTGGTATTCTTCAAAAAGGAGGTGAAAAAAGTGAGTCTACAAAAAGAAAGCGAAAATAAGTGAAAAACTTAGAAAAAGAAAATACTTAGTAAAGATACTAAGTAAATTCAAAATGGAATGTAAAGAGGAGGCCTCCCTTCTAGTCATGCTTCTAGTAATCCTCCTAGAGATGACCTCTCCCACCTCCGGGGCAACTAGGGACTCATCATCCTCTCCTCCTTGGAGAGAATTCGTCCATGAATTTGCAAAACCTGCATCAAAAGGAGTAAGATCACCAACATTCAAAAAGTTACTAATGTTATATTCGGCTGGTAGATCTAACTCATATGCATTATTGTTTATTTCCCTAACCATTTGGAAAGGTCTGTCACCTCGGGTGTTAAGTTTGGATTTCCTTTGAGTCAGGAACCGCTCCTTTCTCAAGTGAAGTCATACCCAATCTCCAGGTTGGAAGATGACTTCCTTTCTTCCCTTATTGGCATACTTGCTATACTGACCTACTTTCCTCTCGATGTTGGCTCTAACTCGGGCATGCATGTCCTTAATGATCTTAGATTTTTCTAGACCATCTTGGCTAGCCCAAGCTTCATGGGTAGGTAGAGGAAGGAGGTCTAAAGGTGTTAAGGGATTAAATCCATAAACGACCTCAAAAGGAGAGTGGGAGGTAGTGGAATGAACCACCCGGTTATATGCAAACTCTACATGGGGAATTATGTTCTCCCACTCTTTGGGGTTCCTAGAAATCATGCATCTTAATAGTTGAGACAAAGTTCTATTTACTACTTCTGTTTCACCATCTGTTTGGGGGTGGCAAGTGGTTGTAAAAAGGAGTTTAGTTCCAAGTTTTCCCCATAGTGTCCTCCAGAAGTGACTCAAGAACTTAGTATCTCTATCAGTTACAATTGTCCTAGGTATCCCATGCAATCTAACAACTTCTCTAAAGAAGAGATTTGCAACTATGCATGCATCGTCTGTCTTGTGGCAGGGGATAAAATGGGCCATTTTTGAAAATTGATCCACTATCACGAAGATGGAATCCATTCCTCGCTTTGTCCTTGGAAGCCCAAGTACAAAATCCATGGATATGTCTACCCAAGGCGAAGTAGGAATGGGAAAAGGGGTGTAAAGTCCATGAGGTTGGGCCCTAGACTTGGCTTTCTTACATGCAATGCAATTTTCACAAAATTTTTCAACATGTCTCTTTATGTGTGGCCAGTAAAAGTGTTCACTAAGGATTTCTAAAGTCTTAGACACCCTAAAATGTCCCATTAAACCACCCTCATGAGACTCCTTGACAAGTGAACCCCTTAAGGACCCCTGGGGTACACAAATCCTTTTTCCTTTGAAAAGATAGTCTTTGTGAATGTAAAATTCCTTATGACCCCCCTTTAGGCATTAACTGTAAATCTTGGAAATGTCATCATCTCTAGGATACAGTTCCTGAATATGATCAAAGCTTAAAAATTTTGTTTCTAAAAGGCTTAACAAAGTATGTCTCCTTGATAGAGCATCAACCACTATGTTACTCCTCCCTTGCTTGTGTTTGATCACATAAGGAAATTGCTCAATAAAATCTACCCACCTAGCATGTCTCTTGCTAAGTTTTCTTTGGCCTTTCAAAAATTTAAGGGATTCATGATCATTATGGACCACAAACTCCTTTGGAAGAAGATAATGTTGCCAAGTTTGTAAAGCCCTAACAAGAGCATATAACTCTTTGTCATAGGTGGAGTAATTGAGATGACTCCCTTTCAGCTTCTCACTGAAGTAAGCTATGGTGTGGCCTTCCTAAAGCAAGACTACCCCAATTCCTATATTTGAAGCATCATACTCAACCTCAAATGACTTGGTGAAGTTTGGAAGGGCTAGGAGTGGTGCATTGATCAGTTTTTATTTAAGTGTTTGAAAAGCATTTTCCTGATCCTTGCCCCATTAAAAACCCACAACCTTCTTCACTATTTCATTCAAGGGGGCTGCAATTGTACTAAAATCTTTAACAAATCTTCTATAGAAACTAGCTAACCCATGAAAACTCTTCACTTCACTCACATTTGTGGGAGTTGGCCAATCTCTAATTGTTGCAACTTTTTCTTCATCCACTTGGACTCCCTTTGAACTCACTACAAATCCTAGGAAGACTACATGATCCATGCCAAAAATGCACTTCTCCCTATTTGCATACAAGGTCTCTTTCCTAAGGGTTTCAAGTACACTCCTAAGATGATAAACATGCTCTTCCTCAGACAAGCTATAGACTAAGATGTCATCAAAGTATACCACTACAAACTTGCCTATAAAAGACCGGAGCACGTGATGCATTAGCCGCATGAATGTACTCGGAGCATTGGTTAGGCCAAAGGGCATGACCAACAATTCATATAGTCCAAATTTGGTCTTGAAAGAGGTTTTCCATTCATCTCCTTCTTTGATTCTAATTTGATTATATCCGCTCTTTAGATCAATTTTGGAAAACACGGAAGCTCCATGTAACTCATCTAACAAGTCATCCAGCCTTGGAATTGGGTGCCTATACTTAACAGTTATATTATTGATTTCCCTATAGTCCGTGCACATCCGCCAACTCCCATCCTTTTTGGGGACGAGAATTACCGGCATTGCACAAGGACTCATGCTATCTTGGACCCAACCCTTAACTTTTAATTCCTCAACTTGCCTTTCAATCTCTCTAGAATCTTATGGGTTTTCCCAATAAGCCGACCGGTTAGGAATGGATGAACCAGGTAAGAAGTCTATTTGATGTTCGATCCCCCTTAGAGGTGGAAGCCCCTTAGGAGGTTCTTGAAAAACATCCTAAAATTCATCCAATACTAACTCTAGACTCTTGGACAAACTTGGAGATTGTTCATGAAATGCAGGGGAAGAACCTAGAGGAGGATATGCTAAGAGTAGGAGTTTATGAGCTAAAAGTACCTTCTTAATCCCCTTGTGGGAGATCATGATGCCCTTCGCCTTGGAGGTTGACCCTTCTCTTTTTTTTCTCTCTTTGTTTCATTTTCTTCTTTTCTCTTTTTTTGCATTTTTTCTTGGTCCTTACTAACTTCTTGAGGGGAAAGGGGTTTCAAAGTGATCTTGCGCCCTTGGAAGTTAAAAGAAAACTTGTTTGTATAGCTGTCATGAAATGTTTGTTTATCAAATTGCCACGGCCTACCAAGTAACATATGGGATGCTTCCATTGGCACAACATCACAAAGAACCTCATCTTTATAGTTCCCAATGGCAAAGCTAATGAGGACTTGTTTATTGACCTTTATCTCGCCTTCCTCACTAAGCTAGGAAAGTTTGTATGGCTTGGCATGAGGATTAGTGGGTAAACCAAGCTTCTCTACTACCATTGTGCTAGCAACATTCACACAACTTCCCCCATCGATGATGAGTGAACACAATTTGTCATTAATAAGACAGCGGGTGTGAAAAATATTTTCTCTTTGAGTATTGTCAAGATCCTTCTGGACTTGACCCAACATCTGCCTTACTATTAACAAATCGCCTTCACAAGGTATGATCTCTTCATCGCTTGAGGAAGAGTGTTAGAGGAATTCTCTTCAGATGAGGAGGAATGTTCACTCTCGACATCTCAGTTTGTGCTCAAAATCATAGTCCTTTTGGTAGGGCAGTTTGAAGCAATATTAACATACCCAAGACATTTGAAACATTTTATGGAACTAGTCCTTTGAGGTGCGGAGGTGTTAGGAGTGGTGTTCCTTGAAGGGTTTCCCTTAGGGGGCACCTCTTGGAGAGCTTTGGAAGGGTTTTTCTCTAGTTTTTCCTTTTCCTTTCCCTTGTCCTTCCAATTTGAATTGTAGTAGTCATTATGCGAATAACTCCTTTTAGCCCCATCTTTTCTTTTCAATTGAGCTTCAATTTTAAGGGCAAGATGTAAAACATTTTCAATTTAGGAGTATTCATATAATTCTACTAAGTCCTGGATATCTCTTCTAAGACAACTAACAAACCTAGCTACCTTAGTCTCATTAGTTTCATCATGCATATCGGTCCTAAGTAGCAAAGATTCTAGTGTCTTGAAGTAATCATTCACACACATATTACCCAGTTGAAGCCGTTGGAGCTTCAACAAGAGCTCCCTCCTATAGTAGGAAGGAACGAATCTAGCGCGCATTAAATGTTTAATGTCCATTCAAGAAGCCGCGGGTGGCCCTTGGTAATTATCGTTACAAACCTTATGCCACCAAGTCATGGCATATCCCTCAAATTCTACTACAACTAAATCTACTTGTTCTTGGTCCCCTACTAGGTTTACATTAAAGATTTGGTCCACTTTAGCCTCCCAGTCTAGGTAGACTTCTGGATCATTATCTCCGTCGAACTTGGGTATCTTAATGTTGTTCCTTCTTGCAGTGTTGGTCGCCTAGATTGCCTCCTTCCATGGTGTCGTTGTCGTCCGTTCCGACGTCTAGGGACATCTCGAACGTTTATGTGAGCGGTCGCGAAAAGATGATTTAGACTCGCGTTTTATGTTAAATTATGTTCATTGCTTCCGAGGTGCTCAACAACTGAACTATCCTCTAATAAAAACAAGGTTTTCGAAAAGGGGTTCTTATGGAGTCGCCACCAATGTTTTGACCGTAAACATTGGAAAAGGATAAAAAGGCGTTGATTTTAAGAAAAACCAAACTTGGCCATTATAACCAGAGTTGGGTAAGGGAGTTAGTTACGTGTGGGGAAGGTGTTAGCACCCCACAACGCCCCTTTCGGGTTCCCTATGACGGATTCATTCATTTAGTGTAGATTACGAGAAATTACGCTATTACCCTATTTTATTGCATAATATTGAAAAAATGACTATCTACATGACTTTATTTCATATTGCATACATAAAGCAATAAATAAAGCAATAAAAGAGAAGAGAAGTGAAAAGAACCTCCGTAGCAAGCTTTGTATTACAAATCTTGAACTGTGAGGATGCGTTTTGGCAATCCCTCACTCTACAAAGACTCTCCTCCCCGAATACAATATCGACTCTACTAAATTTTAAAGAAGAATCAAATGCTGGAATATAATTCCTTAACCGATTGTTACCTTTTTAAGGCAATCGGAGAGTTCATTCGAAGTAGGGAGAGAAGACAAGTGTCTGGAGTGTGAAAAAGTGGCAAATGAGCCTCCTATTTATAATTTTCGCAGCCTGGCAGCTTGGGACGACCGTCTGGAGCTTGGAAATCAGGGATGGCCATCTGGGGAAGTTGGGACGGCCGTCTGGGATTTGGGACGGCCGTCCCGAGCCTCAAAACAAGTTGGGAGGGCCGTCTAGAACTTGGGACGACCGTCTAGGCTTCTGGGACGGCCGTCCCAACTTCTGGGACGGTCATCTCGACTGTTTTTGCCAGATTTTGTGTTCTGGGACCCCTAGGAAGCTTTCCTTTCTTTATTCGGACGTCGATTAATGCCGATAAACGTCCATTGAAGCTTTATCTTCATATAGGAAGTCTTCTTGGCCTATATTGAGATGTCGGGCAAGCTTTATCTTTGTTATAGGAAGTCTCCTTAGCCTTTATTGAGAGGCCGGGCAAAATTAGGGGTCTACACATGGTATCTCCTATCTTCTTCCTCTTGGGAACTTGGTGAGTATGAACGTATTCTCTCTCTTTGGGACTTCTCAGCTTCTAGTCTTTGGATTGTCTCCCTCAAATGTCTTTCACTTTCCTTCCTGGACAATTCCATTTCTTTAATTAATTCCACTAGAGTTTGTTCTACTGGACCTTGTATTTGTCCTTCATTAGATGCCCCCACATTGCTTGCCTTCTTTGATGAGGAATTTGACATGTCTACAAAACAAGTTAAACTAACACAAAACACAAAAGATGAAAGGTTAAAATGTAAATGAAGTCACTCAAGTGTTTGGCTCCTCACACAAGTTTGATTGGTAGGATCACTCCACTCTTCAAGTAGAAAAATTTCTAAATGTTCCAAAATTCTCTTTAAAGTCTTAAAAATTTCTCTTGAAAAATGGCAATCAAATGGACAGATGTACGCCAACCAAAACACTTAAGAGTTACTGTAGACCCCAAATCTTGTCCGGCCTCAGAATAAAGTCAGAAAGCATCCTATTTGAAGACGGTCGAAGCCTAACAAGCCATTAGGAGAGACTATTAGGCCCCCGTACTAAGATAGGAAGGTTTTTTGGCCCGAAAATAAAGTTTCTCGCCCTGAAGGGACGAGACCGCCGTTTGGGAATATCAGACCGTCGTCTCGTTTCAACGCCAGGACGAGACCGTCGTCTCGATTTTCCAGACGACGGTCTCGTCACCCGCAAATTCGAGACGGCGGTCTGGATTTTCCAGATGGCGGTCTCGACCCGCTGCCAAGTCGAGACGGCGGTCTGGACTTTCCAGACGGCGGTCTCGACCCTGTCAGCGGAGACGGCGGTCTCGACTTGTTAGGCGCAAAAACTATAAATAGGGGCGTCATTTCTCCCTTTTCACACACCCAGCAGCAAGAGCTCTCCCTTCTCTCTAGAATTTCTCTCTCTAAGAATCCCTCCGAGGCATTTCCGGAGTTTCTGAGTGTCTTTAGGCATAAACTGAGCGCTCTAAATTTTCTTTAGAATCCCTCCGAGGCATTTCCGGAGTTTCTGAGAGTTGTAGAGTGAAGGGTTGCCAAAACGCACCCTCTCTTTTTAATATATAAAGCTTGCTTTGGAGGTGCATATCCTCACTCTCTATTTTTTACTGCTATTTAAATTACGCAATAAAAGCTAGGGCCATGTAGTCATATATTTAAATTTCACATAATAAAAGGGTAAAAGCGCTATTTTCCAGTTTAATTATTTATTCAAATTAGCCAGCCTATCATAGGGAACGCGAAAGGGGCGTCGTAAAGGAACTAACACTTCCTTTACACGTAACTAACTCCCTTACCCAACTCTGGTTCTAATGACCAAAGTTGGTTTTCGAAAACCAACGCCTTTTTAAACCCCTTTTCCGATGTTTATGGTAAAAATATCGGTGGCGACTCCATAGAACCCAACTAAATAAATCCCTGGGTTAGCCCGGTTATCGGACAACTCAGGGATACTTTTGAAAACCTCGCCCCTAGGTTAGCCCGGTTATCGGACAACCTAAAGGCGTTGTAACCACCCATAAAAAAAGCGAAAAATCAAGAGGGTCGAAAAACCATCGCGTCGCTCCGACCGACCTTCTCTCTTTTGAGACAGCGGCGACAGATGGCGACTCCACTGGGGAAGCCTAGAGAGTTGATCTCATTTAGTGATGGGCCGGCTTAAAAATAATTAAACCGAGAAAATAGCGCTTTTACCCTACCTTGTATTATAACATGCTTTATTGTTTGGCTTTCAAATAACTGTTGCTTGTTTATACTTATGCAATTGATTGAAATATAAATTGCACACAAAACCCTTGCACACTACAGTTCCCTCTATACCCGGGGGCAAGTGAGAAAACCATAGGGAGTGGGTGGCAGGTACGGTTCGCTGCAGTTAGGGCCTTGTGCCCACCAGTGTGATCGGAAACCACCACTCAAGGTGATAACCTTCCTCTTTTGGAAACAAGACCGACTCTGGCCTTAGTGCTGAGCATGGTTGGACGGCTGGAGAGTGGGGACCCTATAATGGGGGCACCTTGGGGGCCTTAGCCTGGTGAGAACAGTTAGAACCTACCCTCGCCAATGCACTTTTCTGCAGGAAAACCCTACCTCGTGATTAAAACGACTTCTCGCCTGTTCGCGGATGAGTGAATTGTATGTGCATTTGTTTATTGCATTTGATTGCATAGCATAACCAAACAACAGAAAAAACTACAAAAAAAATTCCAAAAAATATTTTCACAAATAAACACCCTTATCTCGGACAGTCTGCCTTTTAGCTAGCCTGGTTTCAGGTTCTTTGTAAGCTAAGTAGCCACGCAGTTCCGACAAAAGAGATAAGGGACGATAAATATTCTTTCGCATAAAGCCATATTTTATCTCGGACAGTCTGCCTTTTAGCTAGCCTGGTTTCAGGTTCTTTGTAAGCTAAGTAGCCACGCAGTTCCGACAGAAGAGATAAGGGACGATAAATATTCTTTCGCATAAAGCCATATTTTATCTCGGACAGAAGAGATAAAAGGCTATAAAATAAAAAAAAATCAAAATAAAAAATCCAAAATAAATAAAATAATAAATAACAAAATCAAAACATAAATAAAGTAATGTTGACAAAGTCGTATCATTCATATTGCATCATAAGTGGAAAAACCAAGAGAAAAAAATAAGTGTGCATACGCATCATTTTAATAAATCCTTCAAAAGTAGGTCTTAGAGGCGTTTTTTGGGAAAATTACTAGGCCAAATCCCCTACGGGCATTTGCAGCTTGGTTCTTCACCCTTTTCTCTTCGTTTTGACATGTTGTGCGTCCAAATCGGACAACCCAGTCAAAAGTTATGCCACTTTGAACATCTACTGCCCTTTTGTACTGGTGCATGCATAAATGCATTCATTTTTGGGAACACTAGATATCCCTAAGACAATGGCGAAAGAGGCCCCGAGCACATTTTTGACCTTCGCGACAAGGAAGGGACAAGTGTACTAAGATGTGATGGCGATTGCCATTATACTTGTCAAAATCTATGATGGGGAATGAACCATTACACCGAGGTGGGTAGGATACCCCACAAAGCGTAAGCTTTAAGGAGGATACCTAAGTCATTGTCTTAAGGAATATCCATCTCATATATCATTCAATAAAAATCTTTTTGCATTCTATAAAGCGGCTGGTATTCTTCATGCCCTCATCCACATACAAAAAAAAAACACAAAAATCCCAAACACTATCATACGTCATGTTAGAAAATAAAACATGATAATGTTTAGGAAAAAACAAACACTTGCATACACGCATCCATCAAGCTTCATCCTCATGCATTTAATAATAGACAGTCGAGAAAGTGGACATTCCTCAATACCATGTGAAGAGGATAAGGCATTCGCATGCCATACACGGGAAGTCAAAAAGAAAAATTTGAATAAAAATATTTACCCGCCTATGGGTTCATTTAGGCTTCTCCGCTTTAAAAAAAAAATGTACTTCGAAACATTGCATTGAGGAATGTACACTGTCTGGATGAAATAAATAAAATTGTTTGTTTTCATCATCTCTTCAAACGTCTACTGCATTCATAAATTGCATTCATTCTCACTTTAATAATAATAAGATAATAATAAAAAAAGGATTAATTGATGTGCTTCCCACGAATCGAAGTAGGATGGAGAGTAAGCCTTTCTTCATCAAGTTCTCCCCAATGGTTGATCCGCCCAAGGAGGATAATAAGCCTCAACCGTTGGGTATCCGAGTTAATAAGGAAGAGGGGGGCAAGGATGTCGTTACATTCATTCACCCCATACATCAAATAAAATTGTACCATTGAGATACGTAGAAACATCGTCCATCAATGAAGATATCCCTAGCATAGCCAACATTGGGGGGCAGAATTAGAAGTAAAAGAATCTACACCCCCGAGGAGCTACAAGACAATGCTCCCAAGAATAAAGGAAAAATAATAAGACCGAAGAAAAACATAATCCAATCCAAAGAGGAAACTGAGTAGACTTTGGATTCACGACGCTAAGGCAGTTCTCTCAACGCTTTGCCAAAGAGACAAACTCAGGGTAGGCGGCAAACTAGTCACTGTTAAAGCTAAAGACGACATTCAGATCAACAAATTGTCTGCCCTACCTTGAATGAACGCGGCAAAAGAGAACCTTTGAGATATCTTTTGCCAATATAAAAAGACTTTCCCAACAATATGATGGTGACCCACATGATGAGAAAATATGGATATCGCCCAAACCAAGGGCTCATTAGAAACTCTCAAGGAATAACGGAGCCACCAGATTTTAAAGACAATTCTTTAAAGCATGGCCTAGGGCATTACCCTACAAAGGATCAAGCTACATGGAGAAAAGGGAAGTCTCCCCTCTGCACCTCAAATCAGATTTTCCCATATAGAGGGGTTCAAGCGTCAAAAGCGACTTTGGTCATTAGGTGTTCTCCTTTTGATTCTTAGGGTTTATAAATCCAATGACTATTAGAGATTACTCCTCGGGGCTAGCCCGACCCCCGAGCATTATAGGGCACATATTTCCCTATTAATTACAAAGAATGTCATTCTTACTATCTGCTTCTCTTCTTGCTATTAATGTCTGAACCTCATTAATAACCATGTGTTAAGCAAACATTTTCAAAGTGCGTCAAAGTAATCAAAATGCGCCATTGACCAAAATAAAAGTCAAATCCATCACTACTGATTGACTAGAAACACAAAATAAAGTTTTACCTCTTCATAAATAAAGCCGTGTTTTGCCAATGTTGTACAAAAAGAAAACAAAAATCAAAAGAAGCCCATAAAAGCCAAAGGCCAAAAAAAGAGGGCAAAATACCCGGTAGGAAACCCACAAAGGGGGCTACACAAAAGTTAGGGACAACCCGCTAGGAAACCTGAACAACCATAAAGGGTAGCCTAGGCAAAAATTAGGGTTACAAAATAAAGTCCACTAGGTTTCCAAAGCAAGAAAAAGAAACCTAGACAAAAGTTAGGACAAAACAAAACACAACATCCTAGACTGAAAACCCAAAGGGCAGACTAGGGAAGTCAATCAGTCATAACAAGCGCCATAGAATAAGACGCCATTCCATAAACAAAACGTTTGTCTAAACTAGCCTAAACACATTAACCAACCTTGGCTAGCCGTGCTTACAAAAACCATTTTTTGTCAAAATAAAACAATTCTAAAACACAAGCCTTTGAATTAAAAATCCTCTTCTTTCTCTTCTCTTGACCCTTACTACAGCATTCTAGTAATTAGTAGGGAAATGTGGAGATAGTAATCAATAGGAGGATTGACATCCCCAAGGAAAGGGAGGGGCACACTGACATGGCAAGGCGCTCTGAAATCAACACAATCATTCTTTGGTCACGACAAAGTCAAGACGGCAAAATCGGTACAGCCTATCCCTGTCGACGAAAGCACATAACGTCAGAAGCTCATCAGAAGTAAAAGCACATTGGTTAATCCTTTTGAAAAATTAATTGAAATAGTATTATAGGATGCATATCGCTAACATTGCATGCATATGATAGGCTCCTATCTCTCAAAAAAGAAGAGAAACAAAAAATGACAATAAAAAGAATAATGCCTGCTAGGAGATTCTTAGGCAAAAGTTAGGGTAGCCCGCTAGATCGAAAACCCGCAAAGGGCGGTCTAGGCAAAAGTTAGGGCATCCATAAAAAAGGAAAAAGCCCGCTCAGATATCCTACGCAAAAATTAAGGCAGCCCGCTAGATCGAAAATCCCAAAAGGGCGGTCTAGGCAAAAGATATGGCTAAACCGAAAAAATGAATAAAAGAGAAGGGTTCTTCATCATAATCATAAAAAGTCCAGCAAGAGAATGCCAGTCACTTTTCCAGATGCATCAATCAAAAAGAAAAGATTGCATTTAAAGCATCCACACACAAGTAGTTGCACAAAACGACTTTGTCAAAGTAAAAAAAATAAAAAATCACTTCAAATAAAAAACAAAAACGAAAAGCATTCATGCATATAAGGAGAATAGCTCCATGTTTGTGATTGAAAACAGGATCACTGAGACTGAGTCTCCAAATAAAGCCTTCAAGAAAATGAAGCAAGTCGTCAATCAAGCGACTCAGCAGAATAAGAGCTTCTGAAAATCAAGAGCTCCAACTACCATCCTTCTACCCAGAAAAGAAGACACAAGAAAGTAATAAGCCTTCACACAGTGCTCTCCCTCAAGAAAGAAGAGCGAGTCGTCATCAGAAGCTTCCAGAAGCCAAAGCTCCAAACATCACCCAATAAAAGAGGGCACAATCATCAAGACATCATAAAAGAAAAGCTGACGGAAAGGCTTAGTCATCCCCAAAAGGATCCTTGCCTACTCCAGAGGCAAAACAAAAAGATTACCTCACGACTCAGCTGCATCACCACATCAAGCGCACTCACCCAAAGTCTCCTCCATACTCCCCAATGGAGAATAAAGGCTTCAAGAGCCCATCATCATCAATAGTCAAAAGAGTCCAATCTCCATACCAACAAGGGCTCAATCAAAAAAGGAAAAAAGAAGAAAAATCTTGCATCCCCAGAGGATATCCAAAAGAAAAACAACAAAGAAGGCCACAACAGAGAGGGCCGAATAAAAATCCTCAAGTGGATCTCCAACAAAATTCAACAAAAAAAAAAAAAGAAAAAAAGAAAGAAAGAAGGAATCAGAAATTCCCATCCCCCAGTGGAATAAGAGCTTCACAAGTATAGCTCGCATCAACATCAATCAAGGAGCCAAGACTCCATTCCTAGAAAAGAAAAATCAGATCCCCAGGAAGTCAACCAATTCCCTGATGGATCACCAAAGAAAGAAAACGTCATCCCTAGTGGACCAACCAAAAGAAGGAAAAAGCCAGCGTAATAAAAAGAGACTAAAAAGTAAAAAGGCTTACGCATTATCCCGAAAAAGCCAAATTTCAAAATTGCGAAAAAAGAGATAAATCGCGGAAAAAGGCGAAATCAAATGAAAATCCTTGCTCCCTAAGCACCGCAGAAAAAGGGAAAATCAACAAAAAAGAGGAATCAGAAATTCCACTCCCCCCAACAGAATGAGAGCATTACAAAAGCCAGCTCGCACCCACATCAATTAAGGAGTCAAAACTCCATTCCCTCAGGGGGAAAATCAAAATCAGATCCCCGGGAAGGCAATCAATTCCCCGGTGGATCACCAAAAAGAGAAAGATCATCCCCAGTGAGCCTACCGCAAAGGCAAAACTTCAGATTCATCCTCAGAATGTCATTTGCCTACGCATAGGCAAGACCTGACAAGCAAGAGTCGGGTGATCACCCCAAAGAGATCAAAATACAAAGAATCCCCAGCAATCAACAAGCTGGATGAACACCAACAAAATCCCCGGCACAGACCGGACGACAAAATACAAAAAACAAAGAAAGTACATCTCAACAGCGGCGCATGATTAGAATCAGTAAGCCGCCACCATCGCCAAAGGATCAGCTACCGCAAGAAGGGGCATCCAGAGGCACCAAACCAGACGAGGGTTCGTACTCGTCAACCAAAGGATCAGCTACCACAAGATGGAGCATCCGGAGGTCAAACACCAGATGGGGGTGCGTACTCATCGGGCCTTACAGAAGAGGGCTTACCGGACGGGGGTTCATACTCGTCAAACACCAGATGGGGGTGTGTACTCATCAGGCCTTACAGAAGGGGGCTTACCGGGTGAGGGTTCATACTCGTCAAACCAGATAGGGGTTCATACTCATCAGCCGAAAGGGGTCATCTACCGCATCAAAGGAGCATCCCAGAGGCGCACAGCACAGCATTTCCCCAGAAGATCATCCGCTGCAAAGACGGAGTATCTGAAGGGAAACCGGGCAAGAGGGTCAACTCCTTTACCCTCCAGTCGATCACCTTGACACAAAAAAGGCCAGCAGTCGACTGGTCGGGTAAAGGGGGGGCAGCTGTAGACCCCAAATCTTGCCTGGCCTCAGAATAAAGTCAGAAAGCATCCTCTTTGAAGACGGTCGAAGCCTAACAAGCCATTAGGAGAGACTATTAGGCCCCCATACTAAGATAGGAAGGTTTTTTGGCCCGAAAATAAAGTTTCTCGCCCTGAAGGGACGAGACCGCCGTCTGGGAATACCAGACCGCCGTCTCGTTTCAACGCCAGGACGAGACCGCCGTCTCGATTTTCCAAACGGCGGTCTCGTCACCCGCAAATTCGAGACGGCGGTCTGGATTTTCCAGACGGCGGTCTCGACCCGCTGCCAAGTCGAGACGGCGGTCTCGACCCGCTGCCAAGTCGAGACGGCGGTCTCGACCCGCTGCCAAGTCGAGACGGTGGTCTGGACTTTCCAGACGGCGGTCTCGACCCTGTCAGCGGAGACGGCGGTCTCGACTTGTCAGGCGCGAAAAACTATAAATAGGGGCGTCATTTCTCCCTTTTCACACACCCAGCAGCAAGAGCTCTCCCTTCTCTCTAGAATTTCTCTCTCTAAGAATCCCTCCGAGGCATTTCCGGAGTTTCTGAGAGTTGTAGAGTGAAGGGTTGCCAAAACGCACCCTCTCTTTTTAATATATAAAGCTTGCTTTGGAGGTGCATATCCTCACTCTCTATTTTTTACTGCTATTTAAATTACGCAATAAAAGCTAGGGCCATGTAGTCATATATTTAAATTCCGCATAATAAAAGGGTAAAAGCGCTATTTTCTAGTTTAATTATTTATTCAAATTAGCCAGCCTATCATAGGGAACGCGAAAGGGGCGTCGTAAAGGAACTAACACTTCCTTTACACGTAACTAACTCCCTTACCCAACTCTGGTTCTAATGACCAAAGTTGGTTTTCAAAAACCAACGCCTTTTTAAACCCCTTTTCCGATGTTTATGGTAAAAATATCGGTGGCGACTCCATAGAACCCAACTAAATAAATCCCTGGGTTAGCTCGGTTATCGGACAACTCAGGGATACTTTTGAAAACCTCGCCCCTAGGTTAGCCCGGTTATCGGACAACCTAAAGGCGTTGTAACCACCCATAAAAAAAGCGAAAAATCAAGAGGGTCAAAAAACCATCGTGTCGCTCCGACCGACCTTCTCTCTTTTGAGATGGCGGCTACAGTTACAAAAAATAGAAAACTTTGAAAGACAAAACTTAAAGAAACCTAAGACAAGCAATAAAAGCACAAAATCAAGGAAGGTTTACTAAGAGGGAATTTTAGACAAAACTTTGAACAAGACTAAAACAAGAAAAACTAGAAAGAAATTTGAGAAGCACTTAAAACATGCAATCAAAATTTTCAACCAAGCACACACATAAAGAAGACTAAGGTTCCTACAATGTTAGAACTAATTTGCCAAATTTTAATCATGCAACCAAGTATTATGACAATTTCTAGAATCAAATCTTATAAGTGCAGAATTTTTTTTTTCTTTTCCTTTTTTTTTTGTTTGAAGCAATAAGGTTTTGATCAAGATACTTTTTTGTAAAAATATTTTTGTTCTAACTTGATTCTAGACTTGCCAAAAGTTGTTTAAAGTTGCTAGCAAATATTTGATCACTTAGTTCCTATGTTTAGGATCCTAGATCAATTCATTATGCATGGACTTAACTAATTAATTCATCATGTAATTTCAAGTGTTGGAAGCCAATAAAAGAAAACTTCAACAAGAGATACTAGACATATAACTCAAGCAAAGGCTAGACACATTTAGAAAGACACTAAACTTAGAAGAATATGTAATTTAATCAAGTGCAGAATTTTTTTTTGGCTAGGCATTTTATCAAACATCATACATGCCATAAAAAGAAATTTAGGTGAGTGTAGTATTGGACTAACCTCACACCCAAACTTTTGAGTGCAGCACCGCAAACCAAATGACCACAAAAAACCACAAATTAGAGCACAAAACAAACTACACAAGGAATAAAGTCAAAGCAACAATAAGAATACCTTACTAGAAACAACCTAAGCTCTGAACACCAAATGATGTGAATATAAAGTAAGGTACAGAATTGTAAGAAGATAAGGTGCAAAATTTTAAGCAATAAAGTAAGCAAACTCAAGGAAAATTCCCACTGGACATTAAGATAGTTGCCTATCTAGATGTGAAGGTTCATTTCTAATGATTATGGAGGGAGGAAGAGATGGAATGAAACTAGAAAAGAATAAAGACAAGGGCTGGAAAATTGGACCAGCCCCTTGGATAAATAAAATGAAGGGAAGAAATAAAGAAGAAAAGAGGAAGAGAAGAGAATTATGGTGGTGGTGGAGTGTTGGCACGCCACTAGGGGGATGAGCCACCCTAGTAAGTGGTGGTTGCTGCCACTTGAACCAAGGTTCAAGATAAGACACTCAAAGAGATGGAACACTCTAAGAAATCTCACAAACTTTTCATAAATGTTCAACCTAATTACATGAGGGGAAGCCTTCTATTTATAGGCTTTTGGGGGAGGGACCTAGATGGAAATATAAAAGGAGACATAAACGTAACCTAAACCTAAAGGCTAGAGTCCCCATGGTCCAAATATGTTAAATTCATTCTATCCCAATAAAAATACCTCTAAGGGTGTGGAGAACATGAAAAAAGAGGTGTTTTTCCTTTTGGGTTGTCCCAAGCCAACCAATCCCGCATCCTAAGCTTCTTCCTCTCCAAAAAGGGGTGTAGGACATGAAAAGGAGTGTCCTACACCTTTGGGCTGCCCATGCATGTATCCTATATGGATCCAAGGCTTCTTTTCCACCAAAAAAAAGGTGGTATTCTTCAAAAAGGAGGTGCAAAAAGTGAGCCTACAAAAAGAAAGCGAAAATAAGTGAAAAACTTAGAAAAAGAAAATACTAAGTAAAGATACTAATTAAATTCAAAATGGAAGTTAAAGAGGAGGCCTCCCTTCTAGTCATGCTTCTAGTAATCCTCCTAGGGATGACCTCTCCCGCCTCCGGGGCAACTAGGGACTCATCACAAAACAAACATATGTAAGATAAAGGTACTAAATAGAGATTTCATTCATCACCATCCCAGGGACCTTGACTGAATTGGAGGTCTGCAATTCTGTTGTAGATGTCATCCAATTGATTATCAATTTGTTGAAACCTGGCAATGGAATCCTCAAAAAGCCGATGTTGGCGGGCTTGCAAAGCATATGTCATCTCCATGTGGTGCCTTTGATTATTTTGAATTTCATTCATTTGGTGCAGCATAGTCCTTTCAAACTGTGAAAGAGGTGTGCCACGATCAGGTGGAGCCACATAAGGAATCATTTCCAATGGAGACTGCTGAGCCATAACATCTTCCATGGGATTTGTTTGTCTTGGTTCAGTAGCACTTGGAGCACCAATGTTTTCATCGTCTTCTTCTTCTCCTTCTGTATTGTCAACCTCTTCATCTCTCCCAGCTTCCTCTTTTGAAATCCAATCACCATCAATTTTTATGAACTCCATTTTATGAAGGATGGAGTTGTTAATCTCATTTGTGGGGGCGAACAACTTCATATGATCTTTGATAACAAATACCCAGTTCACTCTGATTCTGTGGTGGATACAGTACATGAGTATTAGGTCACCTTCATTCAGTACTGCATGATTGCTCCCCCTGGGAGTAAGCTGCCAGGCCACTATGAATGCAAGCAATCTTTCTTCAAGTTTAAGCTTCCTAGTATTGAAGGAACTATTTAGTCCCAGTATTGAAGGAACTGCTTATATAAGTTACTGTGATTTAAGAGGAATCAAGTATTAAATCATTCGGCAACTCTTTAGATTAGGTATATCCTTGATGTTTAATCTTCATTTTAGTCCAGGAGATTTTCCAAATAGTGGGAGTAACTTCAATGTC
>OY731402.1:23045408-23060839 GCA_963425845.1 Sphenostylis stenocarpa | reverse complement strand
CTTTGAAGGGTTGCTCACTACAAGAAATATTAAAATTACGAAGCGGTCAAAATTAAGTCGGTAAATGAATATTATTGTGAGAATTCAGACGGCCAAAAATCCATCAGAAATTCGGTTGTCGGTAATATTCTTATATATAACATATATTCTATATATTTATATATTTATATATTTATATATTTATATATTTTATATATATATATATTATTTATATATTTATATATTTATATATTTATATATTTACGTAAACTTCATTAGAACATAAGAAACTTACGAAAAAGAAAGCTTTGCCCCTTCCTTCGAGCAAAGGGGCTATTTATACTAATCTTACATTATTCTACTGAGACTATCTAATTTACAAAAATACCCTTATTTGATTTATATAAATATCCCTTATCGATATCTTGACAGATCTTCTTTTCTTTTCTTTTGTCTACATCTTCTTTTTCTTTAAGTCATATCTTCTTTTTCTCTTTTGTCTTGGTCTTCTTTTTCTTTTTATCTACGTCTTCTTTATCTCCTTGTCTTCATTTGGCTTTATGTCATATCTTGCTTTTTATCTTGTCGGTTGCCTTTAATAATGATAAGGTTATTTTTATTGTTATCGATCGAACATGTTGAATGGATTTGAGTATCCACTACTTGTTTTCTAACTGGGTGTTGGAAGTTGATTTTTCCTTGATAAGTTTCTCCATTTCTTCTATACTTGAAGTCGAGGCTAACTCTGCCATTAGTCTTTGCTTCTCGGCTAGAAATAATGATTCTTTGGTTAATGCTTGTGATGGACTCTCTTGGCGTTGCTTGATAGTTGGCTTGCCAGATGTCTATCCTTTGCTTATTGATGATGTCCAAGTTGAATTTTTTCCACCATTTGATTTTAAATTGTCTTGACAAAACTTTTATATCGGCATTCTCGTACAATTGCTCAATGATAAAATCCCAAGCTACTATCCATGTTATTGATTGAGTAGCTATGAATGAAATTAATCTATATCCTTGCTCAAAAGAAGTTTTTTGACGAAAATAATTATACACTTATGAAACTTTTGTTGGGAAGATAGAGGGAAGTGGTCATATGTGAGAACCATTTAATAAACCATTTGGGGAATTTTAATGATATTCCTTTTTTAAACCATATGAACCAAGAATGGTTTCCTGGATATACATATAGAGCATTATACAAGGCATCCATGTAATCAATAATCATAGGTTTGGGGATTAAAGGTTTTGGAGAAAGATTTTAGATGATAAGGTGGATGTTCCCATTCTTCGATGAAAGGATTTTTAAGATTTTGAGTTTAGAATATTGGATAATGCCTTGGTCATCTCGTTTATGGATAATCTCAGCGAGTCAGTGTCTACTAATATGAATTCATAAAAGGTTCGGTCTTTAACTAAGCTTGTTGGCAAATAATAAAATTCTTTTGGGAAAAGGTATTGGGTAGTGGTTTTGGTGTTACTGTTTAATCCAAGATTTTTCTAGAGTTATTATTGACAAGGTTTCCGGTTTAAGATAATAATCTTCTTAGAGGTTTACTGTTTGAGAGGCTATTTGAGGATTTTGGGTAGGTTTATAAGATGAGGAGGAAGAACTAATAAGATCTTTTGGGCTGATTAGGGTATGAGAATACTATAAAGGGGTAAATCGGTTTGAAGTATTGACTAAAGGACTTTTCAATATTGGCGGAGGAGTTTTTAAAATTTCTGCTAAGGTAGCCTTAGCTTGTGGACTATGTGGTCTTAGAGATATTGACATACATGTACTTGAGGGTCCTAGTGGGGGACCATATTGATCTTTGCTCGATGGTTTTTCACTCATAATCTTTTATCCTGTAGAAATTCTCACGGTTAAAAAGTCTGGTAGAAAATTATCCTTTCCTTTTATATGTTCTATTTCAAAATCAAAACAAGATAATAAAGCTTGCCATCTTGGAAAAATATGTTTAGAAACCAAGTTTTGAGCATCTTTTGTTAAAACGCTTGGTGTTGCTTGCAATCAGTTCTAATTAAAAACTTTTTATTAAAAACATCGTCTTGAAATTTTTGTAAACATAAAACAATTGATAAAATTTCTTTTTGACGAGTAGAATATTTTTGTTGTGAGGGATGCCAGATACCCGAATGATACCTAGCGACTTTCTCTTTAGAAGACTCTTGAACTTTTTGTTTTAAAATTCCCCCATATCCTAATTGTGATGCATCAGTTTCCACTATTAAGAATGCGTCTGGATCTGGGATTCCTAAACAAGGAATTCTTTTAACTAATTCTTTTACTTTTAATTATGGCTTGTGTCATGTCTTCATTCCACGAAGGTGGGTTTTTCCTAAGTCTTTTGGATAATGGAGCGCACACTATTCTAATATTTGGAATAAAATATGCTATATAATTTACACATCCTAAAAATCTTTGCAATTGTTGTTTATCTTTTATTTCGTTAGGAAATTTTGTTAGTAAATTCTAGAGATCTTTGAATAGGTGTTATTGTATTTTGATAAATTTCATAACCTAAAAATCTTATCTTTGTTTGAAATATTTTCATTTTCTTAGCTAATACAACTAATCCATTTTCTTTCATTATTTTTATAAATATTTCTAGATGATTAATGTGTTACGTAATATTTTTTGAAAAGATGAATACATCATCTAAGATATACTATTGAAAATTTTATATAAGGAATAAAGATATCATTCATTATATTTTGAAATTCACTTGGAGCGTTTTTTAATCCTTGTGGCATTACATTCCATTCGTAATGTCCAAAGGGTACTACAAAGGCAATCTTATATTTATCTTCTTCTTTTACTGAGATTTGATAATATCCAGATTTTAAATCAAATTTAGAAAATACTATTGCATCATGTACTCTTTTTATTAAATCATTTTTATTAGGTAAAGGATATCGTATCCATTTTAATACTTTATTTAATGGTTTATAATTAATTACTAATCTAGGAGCTCCTCTTTCTATTTCGAAGCTTTCATAACATAGAACTCTGTACAACTCTGGGTGATTTTGAAGGTCTGATTAATCTTTTATCTAAATATTCCTATATTTCTTTTTTACAATATTCTAGATATTGATTATTCATTTGTATAGGTCTAGCTTTTGTAGGTATTTGTCTTTCATCAAAATTATTTATATAGGGTAATTCTATTGTATATTTTTTCATATGCCAAAAAGCAGTAGGATTTAATTCACATATTTCTTTTTCTATTTTTTATTCATATGATTTTATAATTTTTTTAATATTCTGACTATTAAGTTGTTCTTCTATTCTTTTAAATTTTATTTCTTTATTTAACATATTTATTTGTTTTTTCTTTATCTCTACTTGACTTATGGAAGATTCTTTTAATAAATTTAGTTCTCTAGTCTTTGGTGGTTTTATAAATTCAAAACAAAATTCTTTTCCTAGAATACTAGTTTTTAAACCTAATTTTGTTACTTGAAAGGGATATAATAATGTTAAAAATGGGGTTCCTAATATTACTGGAGTGTTCATATTTTTTATTAATACGAAAGAAGTATTATAACATACTTTACTTTTAAATATTCTTACATTTGATAATTTATATTGTATATGCATTTTTGATCCATTAGCATTGGTCACTTTTTCTAAAGTTTTTTCATAATATTTTGTAAGAATTAATTCTTCTTGTATATAGTTTATATCTGCTCCAGAGTCAACTAAAGTTGTCGTTTTAAATTTTTCTTCTTTTATAATCAAGGTAACTTCTACATGCCATTTTGAAAGTGATGAAGATCTTATTAAACTACTTTGGCAAAGAACTTGTTGATTTGATGAAGTAAAAAATAAAGTCAAAGGCTACTTTGTGGCAGTCAAAGGTCACTTAGATAAAAGAGTAGTGGGATTAGTGAGTCTACATCTCTGCTTAGGTTTAATCATTTTTATCCCTCTGCTGCATGAGGTTTCTTCATTTAAAAGATTTTGCAAAATGCCTCTAAAAAGCGATTAAACGGTTAAAAACAAAGTATTTTGATAAAAGGTTTTTTAATTAACTATTTTTAACTAATAGTATACAAGCTTTATCAACTAAAATGTTCTTAACACTTTTATAACAGGTTTTTAACTGATATGTTTTCGAAATAATCGATTGTTTTCATTAGAAGAAGTTTTGAAAACCTTCTACGTCGGTATTTTAACTGATATAGTTTTGAAAAAATCGATTAAAATCACTTAAAATGTTCAAGGAAGTGTTTTGGTAGTATTTTAATCGATATAACTTCAAAACAATCGATTAAAACCACTTGGAGTATTTGTTAATCGATGTAATCAACATATGATCGATAGAATGAGTTTATGATCGATCAAAATGAGTTTATGATCGATCAATGAGTTTTTGATCGATTGAATAATTTTAATCGATGAAAATGTGTTTTAATAGATTAAAATAACTAAGTGAACTTTATTCAAAGTGTTTTAATCAATTAAAATAGATTGTTATCGATTAAAATCACTTTGAAAAGTTTATAAGAATATTTTGCAGTATTTCAATCGATTGAAAGAGCGAATCAATCGATTAAAACAATTTAGAAGATTTTTTATAAAGAGTTTTAATTGATATAAGCGATGTCGTATCAGTTAAAACAGATCTGGAAAATAATCAAGAACTTTTTAACAGATTAAAAGAAGTTTTAACAGATTAAAACAAGACTTTTAACAGATTAAAAGATTATTTTAACAGATTAAATAAATCAACAGTTTTGAAAATCTTCTATATAAACAGAATTGCTTGAACCTTTTGATATACATCTTTTAGCAATCAATCAAGCAATCATAAGTGCTACTTTCAAGAGAGAATCGCGCTAATTTTGTGAAGTTCATAGAAGTTCTTTCTTGAGGCAAAATTGCATTCTTTTGGAGAAGAAACACATCTTGTAGAGCTTCATAAATCTGGTTTGAGCGTTCTAAGTTTCTTCTATTCGTTTCTTTACTTTCTTTACTTGTATTGTGGGTGCTTGGAGTTGTGGGCATTGGTTTCTATAGCTGGAATTTGGCTGCAGGGTTGGTCAAGAACTGGAACTTGGTTCTTGGTGAAGGTTTAGGTGCAAGAACTGGAATTATGGTTCTTGTGGTAGATTGAGTGTGAGATTAAAGTTGTAATCTGTAAAACGATCAATCTAGTGGAACCCAACTGGAATTTGGCTAGAGGCTGGACGTAGCCCTGGGATTGGGTGAACCGAGTATAAACCTTGGCTGTATCTTTCTAAACCTTTTTCTCCTTTAATTATGTCACTTGCATTTAGTTTTGATTGCTTGCTGTGTGTAATTCAAGAACTGATCTGAAATCTTAATCTTTGAAATAGATAATCTATAATTTGCGAAAATCTTTCATAGATCAATTCACCCCCTCTTGATCTCATCCTACATTTCTAACACATTTATGGGTAGTCATTAAATTTAATAAACTAATATAATTTTGATCATTTAAATCTTCAATTTTACTAGATCCTTCTCCATTTTTCTCTTGATTCTTTATAATTTCTCTCCCTTCAAGTTCTAATAACCTATATTCTAGAGTTATATCATTTTCTTTTAATGTTTGTATTTCTTGTTTAAGGGTTTTAATTTCTTCTTGTAAATCTTTTATGGTTATTTGTTGACTCGGGCTTTTAAATCTATTATAAATTTCTTTCATACTTATTGCATTTATATTTTTCTAGTACTTCTTCACTACGTGTTATTAAATTGCTTAATTGTTGTAAAAATTCAGTTTTTAAAGGAGAATCTTCTAATTTATCTATTATAGAAATTAAAGTAGATGTTTGGTCTTTTGTTAGCATGTTTATATTTTTACAGTCTAAGCAATTACATAATTCTAGGCCTAAACAATAATTATCTTCTGAAAAAAAAATTTCTTCTTTGCTAGAGGATTCTTGTTCGATCTGTTCTATTTCTAATTCGCTATCTTCATTTTCTATAGAACTATTAGATTCTTCTTCTTCAGAATTAATTAGATTATTTAATAAATTTTCTTTTAATTTTTCATCTTCTATTTGATTTATCTTTTTTATAACTTTACAATTATTAGCATAATGTCCTGGTTTTCCACATTTCTAACATACATTCTTTTTCCTATTAGATTTATTATATTTGGGTTTTCTTGTCAATTTAGTTTTATTTTCTATATTTTTATTTTCAGGTTCTTGAAATTTCTTATAAGGTTTTCTATAAGGTTTCTTATATGTTTTTTCTTGTCATTTAATCACTTTCTTTTTCCTAGCACTAGGATCTCTAATCGGTTCCATACCATATTGTTGACAAAAATTTCCTATTTCTCTTCTATTTACCATACATTCTTTTCTAAGTTTATTTTGTAACTTAAAATCAATGCAAACTTGTATGCCTGTTTCTACAATTATATTATGTATTTGTCCATAAGTTAAAGTATCATATGCTATAGGTTTTCCATAATGATTTTCTAAATTTATTTTTACCTTTTTTTAGAACAATTTAGGTAATCCTGCTAGAAATCTTTCTTTCCAAAATCCTGCAAATCCACTTCTCTTAAGGTTATTTTTTATAAGAAATTATCTTTATACCATCGATAATCTGACATGGTTGGACAATATAAATTTGCTAATTGACTAGCTGATCTTTCTTTAAATATATTTGGATCTCCTACGAAATTTTGTATAATTGAGTATATTAAGGTAGCTACTGCATCCTCTTGATTTGTTTATGTTTTTATACTATTTAAAATTGATAATTTATCTTGTTCTGTACATAAATTATCACACCAACCTTTCAATTGACTAGTGAATCCTTGTATTATGGCTATAGCAGTAGATTTATCACTACATCCTTTTGATTTATGGGCAGTAGCCGCCATGGTCATTTGACAAGTTAAATCTAATATTGCTTGTTCACTTAATCCATCTAAATTCCACTCATTTTTATCATTCCCTAAGAAGGAATTTTGTACTAACTCTCCTCTTTCTTCAAATTGTACATCAGCGAAGGTGGGTCTAGAATAATAATTTCTAAGTTTCGGATATGTTCTCATTTTATTTACTTCTATTGTATTTATAGAAGTATTTCCTATTTGTTCTATTTTCTTTTTTAATTCTTCTATTTGTATATCAGTACTACTTTTTAATCTTAATGAATCTAATTCTTTTTGTGGAACGTTGAACAATTTATATATTGGTTTTATAGGCTCTTTAGAACTACTAGGTATGTCTCTTAAAGGCTTAATTTCTATTCTAGTTAATTTTTTTGTCATTACTTCTAATATGGTGTTAGATTAATTAAGTTGAGAGTGTAATTTTTTTATATCTTTTAATTGTACTTGGTTTTTCTTCATTTTTGACATCTTTATAAGGACTTGCCTCAATTTCTAAGTCTTTTGTGGGTTTTATTATAATTCCCTGTTGTGGAGGATATTCGATATTATTAATTCATTATTAATAGTCTTCCAAGTATTTGATATTTTTTCTAAAGGATATATATATTTTTCTTGACTATAATTAAGAAACCAATCTAAAAAATATAAATTTATTTCATGTTGTTCTAAATAATCATAGAAATTTTTTCTATATTCTTACGTTTGTTGTTTTGTAAATGTTTTAAAATACCATTCTCTATTTTCTTTATTATATTCTGCTTCAAAGTCTTGTCTAATCTAATTTTTATCTATACAAAAGGATGCTTCTCTATTTACGAGTATTTAATATTTGTGAAGCGGTTGGAGAGTATTGAGGAGATTTTGTTCCTCTTGACTCTTCATATACGGGCTTTGTTACTCTAGGTGTAATATTGTTTAATCCTTTCAAATCTAAATTTATTGTTAAACCATCAACATAATGTCTTGATGATTGTCCTTTATATATCATTTGAGGTTCTCTATTTTTAAATGATAATGATCTATTCATTCTTAACCTAATATCAGTACCATCTTGAATTATTTCTCTAATTTGAGTATTATAAACTTTTGGTTCTTCTATAATATATTCTAATTTCCATTCCTCGGAATTTTACTTATTACCTCCTCGTGACTTAATCTCTTTGGTATCTGTACTTGATGATTTTCTAAGATTAGCTTCTACTAATATGGTTTCATCTTTTGGTGAGGATCTTAAGGCTTTATAATTGTAATCTATCCTAGTTACTTTATAATAAACTCTATAGATTATTTGTATTGGACCGGATTCTTCATCTACGATTTCCTCAGGAATTTGTACATATAATTTTATAGCATTGCTAGTCTTATCATTTTTAATATTCATCGAAAAATTTGGATAACGAGTTAAAAAGGCAGGGCCATCATGTAAATTACTTTCTAAAATCGCGATTATGGAATCATTAAATTTTTTAAGTCTTATATCTCTTAATAACATTAATATTGGACTATTTATTCCCATTTTGTAATTTGGTTTTGCTACTACTTGTATTAATCCTAAATGAATAAAATTATATCCATATTTTATATGTTGATCTAAAATTGATTGTTCTAAAATATTTATGATCTTATTATTTTTTGTTCCTGGATAACTATATTCTACTATATGAATTTCATCTAGATTTGTTGACCAAAATTTATGCTATTTATAAACTTCACATTTTCTTACTATAGGTATTGACCAGTTATGTAAAGAATTTTCTATCTCTGCGATTTGTAATTCCTTATCTTTATTATCTACAGAAGACGAAGAAGATGAAGCCTCTTGTTGCGGTGTTTTAACTACTATTTGTTTATCTTTGTTTCTTAATCTTAAATAACTTAAAGTTCTACGAGATATTTGGCATTCTCACTCTTTCTCGAGTCTCCATGCTACGGGACCACCTCTTTGCCTTAACGGCCTATCGGTCGACCAACGGTCTCACTACCTCTTCCCGGGTTTTGCTTGCCGGGACCACTAGACCTAAGGGCTGACCAACGTATAAGCACCTCTCGGTGCTACACGGATTCTTTCGAAGAGTTAAGAGTCCCAAAGACCCTTTAAACTCAAGGATTTAGGGTTAAGATACAAATCTAAACACCTAATAGTTTAAACTAAGCAACAAAATGACTTATATTCTTCGAGTTTTCCTTCTAATTATTTAATATTAATTTTATACCAAGTTATTCCCCAAGCATAATTGGCTGGGTTCTCTCTCATTAACCTCTCTTTTTGAGCGATACGTCTTGCTAACCTTCTTTTAAGTTTCTTAATTTTCTTTGTTAATTCTATTGTTGGGTTTGGACTAAAACTAGGGCTCGATACTTGGGGGTCGTAAGGGTCTAACTATAAATCCTAAACCAGGAATTGTCACATCTATTTGAACAAACTCATTTTAGTTATTCATAGTTTCTTCCCCCACAAGAAAACCAAATATGATTAATACTCCGAGCACTACGGCTCCGATACCAACTTTTATATGATCTAAAATAATAGGATTTAAAGAGATTCAGAATTTAAGACAATAATAGGATATATATTTTTATATTTTTATATCTTTATATCTTTATATATTTATATATTTATATATTTATATATTTATATATTTATATATTTATATATTCATATATTTATATATTTTTATATATTCATATATTTATATATTCATATATTTTTATATTCATAAATTTATATATTCATATATTTATATATTCATATATTTCTATATTCATATATTTATATATTCATATATTTTTATATTCATGTATTTATATATTCATGTATTTATATATTCATGTATTTATATATTCAAATATTTTTATATTTTTATATTCATATTTTTATATTTTTATATTTATATATTCATATATATTTTTATATTTATATATTTATATATTTATATATTCATATATTTTTATATTTTTATATTTATATTTTTATATATTCATATATTTATATTTTTATATATTTATATATTTATATATTCATATATTTATATGTTCATATATTTATATATTTATATATTCATATATTCATATATATATATATATATATATATATATGTTCATATATTTATATATTTATATATTTATATATTTGTATATTCATATATTTGTATATTCATATATTTGTATATTCATATATTTATATATTTATATATTTATATATAATTAAATATATTTTTTAAATTATTTAATTTAATAAATTATTATAAATTAATCTAAATATGATTAAATTAAATTATTAAATAAAAAATATTTAATTTTTTAATTAGGTGAATAATTAAATTATATTAAGTAATTATTATATAATTTTACCGACGAATATATCCGATCAATAACTAATTGTTAATTTACAGACAAAAATATCCGTCGATAAATAATTGTTAATTCTGAGATGAATTTACAGACAAATATATCCATCGGTAATTAATTGTTAATTTATCCGCGGATTTACTGAACCGGATATATCCGATCGGTAAATTCATCTATAAATTATCGACGGATTTATCAGCGGATATATCACGTCGGTAACTAATTATTATTTTATCGATCGGATATATTACGTTGGTAACATCAAATTCAACAAATATTTTATACCGTCGGTAATGATTATTTTACGTCGGCTACAAATTCATCGGTAAAAATCTTTCGAAAATACGCAATGTTCTTGTAGTGGCTTCCCTTTGGCTTTCATGAACTTGGTAAATTTCTTTATCATAAGACTCAATTGTTCTTCTTCTTCCTTCTTGTTCTTATTCTTGGAAATTTCGAGTTTTGAAGGCAAGGTTCCTCTTTTGGTGTTGACCTTCTTCATCATTTAGCCTTCCAAGTTCAAGTTCATGCTCTCTCAACTTTCGAAAGAGCACTACCATGGACATTATTGCAAGATTTTGTGACTCACGTGATGACGAGTCACCTTAGGTTGCCATTTCCTATCCAAAGATTTCAGAATTTTTACATTTAATTCATCAACATCAAAAATTTTACCTAACCTGGTGAGATGATTCACTATGTGCGTGAAACACTTTTGAACGTCAAAGATTTTTTCTCCTTGTTGCATCCGGAACATCTCATATTCTTGGATCAATGAATTCTTACTGTGCTCTTTTTACATCCTCGGTACCTTCGTGGGTTACTCTTAACATTTCTCACATTTCTTGAGCACTTTTACAAGTAGAGATCCTGTAAAACTCATCAAGGGTTAAAGCGAGATGAAATAATATTTCTAGCCCTAACATCATATTAGGTTTTTCTATTTTCCTCGATCGACCATCTAGAAAATGGTTTTGGTACATCTTCTACGTTTTCAGTAATTTTAGTAATAAAGGGACCATTTAAAATTGCATCCCAAACACCTCTATCAACGAGACTCCAAAAATATTTGCATTCTTACTTTCCAAAAGGGATAATTTTTCCTGGAAAAAGTGGGGGTCTATTGATAGAAGCACCCTCGGCAAAAGTTTGATTTTGTCCGTCCATTTTCAAAAATTGAATGACTATCAAAGCAAGCTCTAATACCACTTGTTAGAATCGCGCAAGCGGAATGTTTACATTTACGGACAAAAACCAAGAGGGGGGTGAATTGGTTTCTTAAACAAAAATTAGGGTTTTAAAATTTTCCCAAATTTCACCGATTAAAATGTTGTGTAAAGTAAATAGAGAAGGAATAGAAGATTACACAGTTGATTTATACTGGTTCGGATCAAAAGACCCTACGTCCAGTTGCTAATCACTCAAACAGAGGATTAACGTTGTCACTATAATCATAGTTTTACAAACAAATTACAAATGTAAACATAAGGTAAAGAATACACCTCTCTTGAGTCACACAAGAGATCAACACCTCCTTTGAATCCACAAAGGATGAAGAACAACTTTCCCTAGAGACTGAACAACACACAATCCACCAAGAAACCCACTCAGTGATTCTTATCGCTTCTAGCCCACACTAGGTTTCAAAAGCCCCTTTTTCCTCCGTACAAATAGTTCTCTCAGCGGTCATAGCTCTTAACTTTTGTATGAAAAAGGTTGTTCATTTTACGGAGAGCCTTAGAGAACCTTAAGTAGAAAGATTAGGGTTTGGGAATTGGGGATTTTCGAAAACAGATGAATTGGGAATAGGGTTTTTGAAACTTGGTCCAATTTTGAATTTCAAAGCACATATCTAACTGAAATAATCGATTATCTTGAGCGTTAATTTTTTATTCCAGAGCCAAATTCGCAGAGAACCCAAAACAACTCAAGTTAATCGATTAACAGGGCATTTAATTGATTAACAGCCCAGTTAATCGATTAACAGGGTGTTTAATTGATTATTCTAGAGAGCATATGCTGAAAATGGTTTTCTCTCTGTAATAATCGATTATCCTGCCATTTAATCGATTAATCCAGTATGTTTTTGATAAAAATGAGTTTTTAAAGCCTTTAAAGAGTAGATTATGTGCTGGCTATCTTGGACTCTAATATTACGGACTCAAAATCATAAAAGCGAGTTATTACATAATATTACAAGTCTTCAAATCTTTAAGTCCTTTATTCTTGAATCATCATCAAAATCTACAAGCTTCATATCCATGTATGTTCAACATTCATATCCTTGTATGTTCAACAAGAACAATTTAATCGATTATACCCTATTTTTAATCGATTATTACTCTGGAAAGAAAATTAAAGGCTTTAGTTAATGTCTATTCTTGTAACATGCTACTAAAGCATGGTTCCCTTATCTTTACACGTGTCTATTGTATTTATTACAAACGTGTTATAATGAAGATAAGTTTGAATCAACTTTAATTGGTTTTTAAAAGAGTAATACATCTCAATGGTGTCATAATTGTTTAAATACTATTTTCAAAATAAATTTTGTTATATGTCATGCATATTGTTTGATTTTCTTGTCTCTTCCCTATTTTTGATGAAGTCAAAGGGGAGAAATGATTGTTATGATTGTTTTTTATAATGATTGTTTTTATACTCACTATTTTAGGGGGAGTAGTAATCTAGGGGGAGAAATGATTAATTTTTGAATACTCACTAATCTATATATTCAAGTGACTTCTTCTGCAGAGATATTATTCAAAGAGGTGTTTGTCTTCATCAAATAGGGGGAGACTGAAAGTGATGAAGATCTTATTGAATCATTTGATTAAACAAAGATCTTGTTAATTTGTTGAAGTCAAAATGAAGTCAAAGTTTATTCTGTTGCAGTCAAGGTTACTTGGTTAAAAGGGTAGAGTGATTAGTGAGTCTGCATCTATACATAGGTATAATCATTCATATCTCTCTGCTGCATGAGTTTTCATCATTTAAAAGATTTTGCAAATGCCTCTAAATGTTTTTATCTGTTAGAAACCAAAGTAATCAGTTAAATGGTTTTTAAGTAATTGTTTTAACTAATATTATATGAGCTTTATCAGTTAAAATGTTCTTAACACTTACATAACAGGTTTTTAACTAATAGGTTTTCGAAATAATTGATTAAAACCTTTTAAAACATACACTAGAACTATTTTAATCGATATATCTTCAAATTAATCGATTGTTTTCATTAAAGGAGTTTTTGAAAACCTTCTGCTAGTATTTTTAACTAATGTAGAATCGAAATAATCGATTAAAATGACTTAAGATGTTTTGAAAAGTGTTTTGGCAGTATTTTAATCGATATAAACTCAAAATAATCGATTAAAATAACTTGAAGTGTTTTTTAAAGAAGTTACATCAGGATTTTAATCGATGTGTTATCAGTTAAAATAACTTAGAAAGTTTTATGAAACTATTTGGTAGGATTTTAATCGATTAAAATGCGAAATAATCGATTAAAAAAACTAAGAGATTTTTTCTAAAGTGTTTTAATCGATTAAAACATATTGTTATCGAGTTAAAATCACTTAGAAAGTTTTATGAAAACATTTGGCAGTATTTTAATCGATTAAAAGGTGAATTAGTCGATTAAAACAACTTAAGGGATTTTTAACAAAGTTTTTTAATTGATTGAAATGATGTCGCATCGAGTTAAAACAAATCTGGAAAATGATCAAGAACATTTTAATAGATTAAAAGAAGTTTTAACTGATTAATTCAAGACTTTTAACAGATTAAAAGATTGTTTTAATAGATTAATTAAACCAGCGGTTTGAACAATCTTCTATATAAACAGGATTGCTTGAGTCTTTTAAAATATACCTTTGAGCAATCAATCAAGCAATCATAAGAGCTACTTTCAAGAAAGAATCACGCAAGTTTTGTGAAGTTTTTCAAAGTTCATTCTTAAAGAATTTTCTGCATTTCTTTTGTGAAGAAACTCATTATGCGAGACAGCATAATCTGGGTTTGAGTGTTCTAGTTTTTTCTCCTTTGTTCTTTTATATTTCATTGAAAGTGATGAAGATCTTATTGAATTGCTTTGGCAAAGATCTTGTTGATTTGATGAAGTAAAAAATGAAGTCAAAGGCTACTTTGTGGCAGATCAAAGGTCACTTAGATAAAAGAGTAGTGGGTTTAGTGAGTCTGCGTCTCTCGCTTAGGTTTAATCATTTTTATCTCTCTGCTGCATGAGGTTTTTTCATATAAAATATTTTGCAAAATGCCTCTAAAAAGCGATTAAACGGTTAAAAACAATGTATTTTGATAAAAGGTTTTTAATTAACTATTTTAACTAATAGTATACAAGCTTTATCAACTAAAATGTTCTTAACACTTTTATAACAGGTTTTTAACTAATATGATTTCGAAATAATCGATTGTTTTCATTAGAAAGTGTTTTGAAAACCTTCTGTCAGTATTTTAACTGATATAGTTTCGAAAAAATCAGTTAAAATCACTTAAAATGTTCAAAGAAGTGTTCTGGTAGTATTTTAATCAATATAACTTCGAAACAATCGATTAAAACCACTTGGAGTATCATATGATCGGTCAGAATGAAGTTATGATCTATCGGAATGGGTTTATGATCGATCAGAATGAGTTTATGATCGATCAGAATAATTTTAATCGATTAAAATGCATTTCAATCGATTAAAATAACTAAGTGAACTTTTTCAAAGTGTTTTAATCGATTAAAATAGATTGTTATCAGTTAAAAACACTTAGAAAAGTTTATAAGAATAATTTGCGAGTATTTCAATCGATTGAAAGATGAATCAATCGATTAAAACACTTTAGAAGATTTTTTGCAAAGGGTTTTAATTGATATAAACGTTTTCGTATCGGTTAAAACAGATCTGGAAAATAATCAAGAACATTTTAATAGATTAAAAGAAGTTTTAACAGATTAAAACAAGACTTTAACAGATTAGAAGATTGTTTTTGGTGAAGGTTTGGTCAAGAACTGGAATTTAGGTCACGAGGTTGGTCAAGAACTGGAATTTAGTTCTTGGTGAAGGTTTAGGTGCGAGGAACTGGAATTGTGGTTCTTGTGGTAGATTGAGTGTGAGATTAAAGTTGTAATCTGTAAAACGTTCAATCTAGTGGAACCCAGCTAGAATTTGGCTAGAGACTGGACGTAGCCCTGGGATTGGGTGAACC
>OY731402.1:22993071-23045308 GCA_963425845.1 Sphenostylis stenocarpa | reverse complement strand
AGCGGCCAGTGGCACCATGCACCACGACCAAATATGGCCAGGTGCGAGAGGAACTTCAGCGGGACCGGCAAACACCATAGGCACCCGCGATCAACCGTGCTAACTTGACACCAAGACGAGGACCAGCCACCACCATAAGCACCGCGATCGGCACCATGTGCAACCCGACGCAAGACCAGGACCGACACCATAATAAGCACCCGCGATCAGCACCATGGCACGGCACCAAGGCCAGGGACTAGCACCGCAGTAGCGCAAACCGAGCACCACCAACGAAGCGAGTGGCACCATGCACCCGACCAAATCCCGATCGTGCTCAGAAACTCCACCAGGACCCGGCACCACCATAGGCACCACGATGAGCACGATGGCACCGGCGCTTCAAGACCAGGACCCGGCACCACCATAAGCACCACGATCAGCACCATGGCACGGCACAAAGACCAGGACGCAACACCCAGCGATAAGCACCCGCGACCAGCCACCATGCACGGCATCCAAGGTCAGGACTAGCACCTGACAGCGCAACCAGGACTAGCACCATAACTTCACCGCAGTGGCACCATGCACCGGCCAAATCACGCGGTGCCGGAGAACTCACACAGGACCCGACTACCACCATAGGCACCACACGATCAGCACATGATACACCGAGCGCCAAGACCGGGACCCGACACCACCATTAGCGCCATGACCAGCACCATGATAGCACCATGGCACCAACGCGAAGACCAGGACCGGCCTCACCAATAAGCACCACGATCAGCACCATGGCACCAGACACCAAGGCCGGGACTAGCACCCGCAGTAGCACCAAGACTAGCACCACCAACAACGGCTAGTGGCACCATGCACCGACCAAATCGGTAGTGCCAGGAGAACTCACCAGGACCCGACACCACCATAGGCACCACGATCAGCACTGATAGCACCGGCACCAAGACCAGGACCAGCTACCACCATAAGCACCACGATCAGCACCATGGCACCAGCACCAAGACCAGGACCAGCACCTGATAAGCACCACGATCAGCACCATGGCACCGGCACCAAGACCGGGACTAGCACCCGACGCGCACCAAGACTAGCACCACCAACAACGGCCAGTGGCACCATGCACCGGTAAATCGGCCGTGCCAGGAGAACTCACCAGGACCGACACCACCATAGGCACCACGATCAGCATAATGGCACCAGCACCAAGACCAGGACCAGCACCACCATAAGCACCACGATCAGCACCATGGCACCAGCACCAAGACCAGGACCAGCACCACGATAAGCACCACGATCAGCACCATAGCAGCCACCAAGGCAGGGACTAGCACCACAGTAGCGCCAGACTAGCACCACCAACAGCGCCAGTGGCACCATGCACCGACCAAATCGGTCAGTGCCGGGAGAACTCACCAGGACCGACACCACCATAGGCACCACGATCGAGCACCGATGGCATCCGCACCGAGACCAGGACCGGCACCACCATAAGCACCACGATCAGCACCATGGCACCGACACCAAGACCAGGACCGGCTTACCACATGCTGACCAAGACGACCTACGATCAGCACCAGTCGGCACCATGGCTGACACAAGGCGAGGACTAGCACCGCGACGCACCAAGACTAGCACCACCAACAACGTCAGATGGCACCATGCACGACCAATCGGCCAGTGCCAGGAGAACTCACCAGGACGACACCACCATAAGCACCCGCGATCGGCACCATGGCACCAGCACCAAGGCCAGGACCGACACCACATCGCACCAAGACCGGCACCACCAACAGCGGCCAGTGGCACCATGCACCGAGCAAAATCGGCCAGTGCCAGGAGAACTTACCGAGCACCGAGCACCACCATAAGCACCACGATCGGCACCATGGCACCGGCACCAAGACCAGGACCCGGCACCACCATAAGCACCACGATTAGCACCATGGCACCGGCACCAAGGCCGGGACCGACACCACGGCGCACCAAGACCGGCGGCACCAACAGCGATCGTGGCACCATGTACCCGACCAAATCGGTCAGTGCCGGAAAACTCACCGGCACCGGCACCACCATAAGCACCACGATCAACACCATGACACCAACATCAAGACCAGGACCAGCACCACCATAACCACCACGATTAGCACTATGGCACCGGCACCAAGGCCAGGACCGAGCACCACAGCAGCACCAAGACCGGCACATCCAACACGGCCAGTGGCACCATGCACCGACCAAATCGTCAGTGCCAGAGAACTCACCAGGACCGGCACCACCATAAGCACCACGATCGGCACCATGGCACCGAGCACCAAGACCAGGACCCGGCACCACCATAAGCACCACGATCAGCACCATGGCACCAGCACCAAGGCCGGGACTAGCACCACAGTAGCACCAAGACCGAGCACCACCAACAGCTGACAGTGGCACCATGCACCGACCAAATCGGCGAGTGCCGGAGAATTCACCAGGACCGAGTAACACCATAAGCACCACGATCGGCACCATGGCACCGGCACCAAGACCAGGACCAACACCACCATAAGCACCACGATCGGCACCATGGCACCGGCACCAAGGCGAGGGACCGAGCACCACAGTAGCACCAAGACCAGGCACCACCAACAGCTGGCAGTGACACCATGCACCGACCAAATCCGGCCAGTGCCGGAGAACTCAGCAGGACCGAGCACCACCATAAGCACCACGATCGGCACCATGGCACCGGCACCAAGGCCGGGACCGGCACCACAGTAGCACCAAGACTAGCACCACCAAAAATGAGCGTGGCACCATGCAACAACCAAATCCGGCCAGTGCCGGAGAACTCACCAGGCACCGGCACCACCATAAGCACCACGATCTGCACCATGACACCAGCACCAAGACAAGGACCAGCACCACGATTAGCACCATGGCACCAGCACCAAGACTAGGACCAGCACCACAGCGCACCAACACCAGCACCACCAACACTGACTGTGGTACCATGTACCAGCCAAATCTGACCGTGCCAGAGAACTCACCAGGACCAACACCACCATAAGCACCACGATCAGCACCATGGCACCAGCACCAAGACCAGAACCAGCACCACCATAAGCACCAAGACTAGCACCACCAACAGCGTACCGTGGCACCATGCACCAACCAAATCGGCCAGTGCCGGAGAACTCACCAGGACCAGCACCACGATCAGCACCATGGAACCATCACCAAGACCGGGACCAACACCACCATAAGCACCACGATTAGCACCATGGCACCGGCACCAAGACCAGGACCCGGCACCACAGCAGCACCAAGACCAGGCACCACCAACAGCGGCCAGTGGCACCATGCACCAGCCAAATCGGCCAGTGCCAGGAGAACTCACCAGGACCGAGCACCACCATAAGCACCACGATCGAGCACCATGGCACCAACACCAAGACCGGAACCAAGCACCACGACGCACCAAGACCGGCACCACCAACAGCGGCCAGTGGCACCATGCACCGACCAAATCGACCATACCAGAGAACTCACCAGCACCAACACCACCATAAGCACCACGATCAGCACCATGGCACCAGCACCAAGACCAGGACAAGACCACCATAAGCACCACGATTAGCACCATGGCATAAGCACCAAGACCGGGACCAGCACCACAGCGCACCAAGACCAGCACCACCAACACCGGCTAGTGGCACCATGTACCGACCAAATCGACCAGTGCCGGAGAACTCACCGAGCACCAGGCACCACTATAAGCACCACGATCAGCACCATGGCACCATCACCAAGACCAGGACCAGCAGCACCATAAGCACCACGACCAGCACCATGGCACCATCACCAAGACCTGGACCGGCACCATAGCGCACCAAGACCGAGCACCACCAACAACGACCAGTGGCACCATGCACTAGCCAAATCGATCGTCTCGGAGAACTCACTAGGACCAGGCACCACCATAAGCACCACGATCGAGCACCATGGCACCAGGCACCATGATCGGGACCCGGCACCACAGTAGCACCAAGACCGAGCACCACGAACAACTGGCCAGTGGCACCATGCACCGACCAAATCTGTCAGTGCCGGAGAACTCACCAGGACCGGCACCACCATAAGCACCACGATCGGCACCATGGCACCAACACCAAGGCCGGAACCGAGCACCACAGCAGCACCAAGACCAGCACCACCAACACTGACCATGGCACCATGCACCAGCCAAATCTGACCATACCAGAGAACTCACCAGCACCAACACCACCATAAGCACCACGATCAGCACCATGGCACCAGCACCAAGACCAGGACAAGACCACCATAAGCACCACGATTAGCACCATGGCATAAGCACCAAGGCGGGGACCGGCACCACAGCAGCACCAAGACCAGACACCACCAACAGCGGCCAGTGGCACCATGTACCGACCAAATCGACTAGTGCCAGGAGAACTCACCGGCACCGAGCACCACGATAAGCACCACGATCGGCACCATGGCACCAGGCACCAAGACCACGACCAGCGGCACCATAAGCACCACGACCGAGCACCATGGCACCGAGCACCAAGACCTGGACCAAGCACCATAGCGCGCAAGACCAGGCACCACCAACAGCTGGCCAGTGGCACCATGCTCCAGCCAAATCTGATCGTGCCAGAGAATTCACCAGCACCAACACCACCATAAGCATCACGATCAGCACCATGGCACCAGCACCATGATCGGGACCAGCACCACAGCGCACCAAGACCAACACCACCAACACTGACCGTGCCACCATGCACCAGCCAAATCTGACCATACCAGAGAACTCGCCAGCACCAACACAACCATAAGCACCACGATCAGCACCATGGCACCAGCACCAAGACCAAGACCAAGACCACCATAAGCACCATGATTAGCATCATGGCACCGGCACTAAGGCCGGGACCGAGCACCACAGTCGCACCAAGACCGAGCACCACCAACAGCGGCCAGTGGCACCATGTACCCGACCAAATCGGACAGTGCCGGAGAACTCACCAGACACCGAGCACCACCATAAGCACCACGATCGGCACCAAGACCAGGACCGGCACCACCATAAGCACCACGATCGGCACCATGGCACCGAGCACCAAGACCTGGACCAGGCACCACAGCAGCACCAAGACCGGCAGCACCAACACTAACTTTGGCACCACGCACCAGCCAAATCTGACCGTGCCAGAGAACTCACTAGGACCAGCACCACCATAAGCACCACGATCACCAACATGGCACCAGCACCAGGACCGGGACCAGCACCACAGCACACCAAGAGCAGCACCACCATCACTGACCGTGGCACCATGCACCAGCCAAATCTGGTTGTACCAGAGAACTCACCAGCACCAGTACCACCATAAGCACCACGATCAGCACCATGGCACCAACACCAAGACCAGGACCAAGACCACCATAAGCACCACGATTAGCGCCATGGCACCAGCACCAAGACCGGGACCAACACCACAGCGCACCAACACCAGCACCACCAACACTGACCGTGGCACCATGCACCAGCCAAATCTGACCGTGCCAGAGAACTCACCAGGACTAGCACCACCATAAGCACCACAGCGCACCAAGACCAGCACCACCAACACTGACCGTGGAACCATGCACCAGCCAAATCTGACCGTGCCAAAGAACTGACCAGGACCAACACCACCATAAGCACCACCATCAGCACCATGGCACCAGCACCAAGACCAGGACCAAGACCACCATAAGCACCACGATTAGCACCATGGCACAAGCACCAAGGCGGGACCCGGCACCACAGTAGCACCAAGACCGGACACCACCAACAGCGGCCAGTGGCACCATGTACCGACCATATCTGACCAGTGCCGGAGAACTCACCGAGCACCGAGCACCACCATAAGCACCACGATCGGCACCATGGTACCAGGCACCAAGACCAGGGACCAAGCACCACCATAAGCACCATGGCACCGAGCACCAAGACCACGATCGGCACCATGGCACCGAGCACCAAGACTCGGACCCGGCACCACAGCGCACCAAGACCCGGAACCACCAACATCGACCATGGCACCATGCACCGGCCAAATCGGCCGGTGCCGAGAGAACTCACTAGGACCCGGCACCACGATCACCACCATGGCACCGGAACCAAGGTCGGGACCCGGCACCACAGTGCACCAAGACCGGCACCACCAACACCGATCGTTGCACCATGCACCGACCAAATCTTACCGGTGCCGGAGAACTCACCAGGACCAGGCACCACCATAAGCACCACGATCGGCACCATGGCACCGAGCACCAAAACTAGGACCGGCACCACCATAAGCACCACGATTAGCACCATGGCACTAGCACCAAGGCCGGGACAAGCACCACAGTCGCACCAAGACCACCACATCCAACAGCGGCCAGTGGCACCATGCACCGACCAAATCGGCCAGTGCCGAGTCATCGACCAGGACCAGCACCACCATAAGAACCACGATCGGCACCATGGCACCAGCAACAAGACCAGGACCAAGCACCACAACGCACCAAGACCAGCACCACCAACAACGGCCAGTGGAACCATGCACCGACAAAATCGGCCAGTGCCGGAGAACTCACCAGGACCGAGCACCACAATAAGCACCACGATCGGCACCATGGTACCAGCACCAAGACCAGGACCCGGCACCACCATAAGCACCACGATCGGCACCATGGCACTAGCACCAAGGCTGGGACCAAGCACCACAGTCGCACCAAGACCGAGCACCACCAACAGCGACCGTGGCACCATATACCGACCAAATCCGGCCGTGCCGGGAGAACTCACCAGGACCAAGCACCACCATAAGCACCACGATCGGCACCATGGTAGCGAGCACCAAGACCGGGACGAGCACCACCATAAGCACCACGATCCGCACCATGGCACCGGCACCAAGACATGGACCAGGCACCACGGCGCACCAAGACCGGCACCACCAACACCGGCCGAGTGGCACCATGCACTAGCCAAATCGGCCGTGCCCGGAGAACTCACTAGGACCAGGCACCACCATAAGCTCCACGATCACCACCATGGCACTAGAACCAAGGTCGGGACCCGGCCACCACAGCGCACCAAGACCGAGCACCACCAACATCGAATGTGGCACCATGTACCGGCCCAATCGGCCAGTGCTAGAGAACTCACCGAGCACCGGCACCACCATAAGCACCACGATCGGCACCATGGCACCAGGCACCAAAACCAGGACCGGCACCACCATAAGCACCACGATTAGCACCATGACACTAGCACCAAGGCCGGGACAAGCACCACAGTGCACCAAGACCACCACATCCAACACTGACCGTGGCACCATGCACCGACCAAATTTGGCCAGTGCCGAGTGCTCGACCAGGACCGGCACCACCATAAGAACCACGATCGACACCATGGCACCGGCGACCAACACCTGGACCAGACACCACAACGCACCAAGACCAGCACCACCAACAGCTGACCATGGAACCATGCACCAGCCAAATCGGCCAGGTGCGAGAGAACTCACCAGGACCGACACCACAATAAGCACCACGATCGGCACCATGGCACCGGCACCAAGACCAGGACCGAGCACCACCATAAGCACCACGATCAGTACCATGGCACCGACACCAAGGCCGGGACCGAGCACCATAGCGCACCAAGACCAACACCACCAACAGCGACTGATGGCGCCATATACCGACCAAATCGGCCGGTGCCGGATAACTCACCAGGCACAGGGACCACCATAATCACCACGATCAGCACCATGGCACCAGGCACCAAGATCGAGACCCGGCACCACGATGCACCAAGAACGACACCACCAACACGGCCGTGGCACCTTGCACCGACCAAATATGGCCAGGTGCCGAGACAACTCACCAGGACCAACACCACCATAAGCACCACGATCAGCACCATGGCGCGAGCACTAAGACCGTGACCAACACCACGAGTGCACCAAGACAAGCACCACCAACAACGGCCAGTGGCACCATGCACCAACCAAATCCGACCAGGTGCCGGAGAACTCACCGGCACCGAGCACCACCATAAGCACCACGATCAGCACCATGGCACCGGCACCAAGGCCGGGACCGAGCACCACCATAAGCACCACGATTAGCCCCATGGCACCGGCCACCAAGACCGGGACCAGGCACCACAGTAGCACCAAGACCAGCACATCCAACAACGACCAGTGGCACCATGCACCACCCAAATCGGCAGTGCCGGAGAATTCACCAGGACCGACACCACCATAAGCACCACGATCGGCACCATGGCACCGGCACCAAGACTAGGACCAAGACCACCATAAGCACCATGATCGACATAATGGCACCAGGCACCACGACCGGGACTAGCACCACAGCGCACCAAGACCAACACCACCAACATCGAGCGTGGCACCATGTACCGACCAAATCGGCCAGTGCCAGGAGAACTCACCAGACCTGACACCCCATCGAGCACCATGGCACCGAGCACCAAGACCAGGGCCGGCACCACCATAAGCACCACGATTAGCACCATGGCACTAGCACCAAGACCGGGACAAGCACCACCGCGCACCAAGACCGACCACATCCCACAGCGACCGTGGCACCATGCACCGACCAAATCGGCAGTGCGCAGGACCGACCAGGACCGGAACCACCATAAGCACCACGATCAGCACCATGGCACTAGCCCCAAGACCAGGACCAACACCACGGTAGCACCAAGACCGGCACCACCAACAGCGGCCAGTGGAACCATGCACCGACCAAATCGGCAGTGCCGGAGAACTCACCAGGACGAGCACCACCATAAGCACCACGATCGAGCACCATGGCACCAACACCAAGACCAGGACCACCACGACCATAAGCACCACGATCGGCACCATGGCACCGGCACCAAGACCAGGACCAGGCACCACAGTAGCACCAAGACCAGGCACCACCAACAGCGGTCAGTGGCACCAAGCACCGACCAAATCGGCTAGTGCTAGAGAACTCACCAGGACCGGCACCACCATAAGCACCACGATCGGCACCATGGCACCAACACGAAGGCCGAAACTAGGACCACGGCAGCACCAAGACCAGGCACCACCAACAACGGCCAGTGGCACCATGCTCCAGCCAAATCTGACCGTGCTAGAGAATTCACCAGCACCAACACCACCATAAGCATCACGATCAGCACCACGGCACCAGCACCATGACCGGGACCAGCACCACAGCGCACCAAGACCAGCACCACCAACACTGACCGTGCCACCATGCACCAGCCAAATCTGACCATACCAGAGAACTCACCAGAACCAACACCACCATAAGCACCACGATCAGCACCATGGCACCAGCACCAAGACCAAGACCAGCACCACCATAAGCACCACGATTAGCACCATGGCACCAGCACCAAGACCGGGACCAGCACCACAGCGCACCAAGACCAGCACCACCAACACTGACCGTGCCACCATGCACCAGCAAAATCTGACCATACCAGAGAACTCACCAGCACCAACACCACCATAAGCACCACGATCAGCACCATGGCACGAGCACCAAGACCAAGACCAGCACCACCATAAGCACCATGATCAGCACAATGGCACCAGCACCAAGACCTGGACCAACACCGCAGCACACCAAGACCAGCAGCACCAACACTGACTGTGGCACCACGCACCGACCAAATCGGCCAGGTGCCAGGAGAACTCACTAGGACCGAGCACCACCTTAAGCACCACGATCACCACCATGGCACCAGGCACCAGGATCGGGACCCGGCACCACAGTCGCACCAAGACCAACACCACCAACAGCGGCCAGTGGAACCATGCACCCGACCAAATCGGCAGTGCCGGAGAACTCACCAGGACCGAGCACCACCATAAGCACCACGATCAGCACCATGGCACCGAGCACCAAGACCAGGACCAACACCACCATAAGCACCACGATAAGCACCATGGCACCAGCACCAAGACCAGGACCAACACCACCATAAGCACCATGATCAGCACCATGGCACCAGCACCAAGGCCAGGACCGACACCACAGTAGCACCAAGACCAGCACCACCAACAGCGATCGGTGGCACCATGCACAAGTCAAATCTGACCAGTGCCAGGAGAACTCACCAGGACCAGGCACCACCATAAGCACCACGATCAGCACCATGGCACCAGGCACTAAGACCAGGACCGAGCACCACCATAAGCACCACGATCAGCACCATGGCACCAGGCACCAAGACCAGGACCAGGCACCACCATAAGCACCATGATCAGCACCATGGCACCAGCCACCAAGGCCGGGACCAGCACCACAGTAGCACCAAGACCAGCACCACCAACACCGGCCAGTGGCACCATGCACCGAGCCAAATCGGCCAGTGCTAGAGAACTCACCAGGACCAGGCACCACCATAAGCACCACGATCAGCACCATGGCACCAACACCAATACCGGAACCAGCACCACAGCGCACCAAGGCCAGCACCACCAACACTGACCGTGGCACGATGCACCACCCAAATCTGACCGTGCCAGACAACTCACTAGGACCAGCACCACCATAAGCACCACGATCACCACCATGGCACCAGAACAAGGGCCGGGACCAGCACCACAGCACACCAAGACCAGCACCACCAACACTGACCGTGGCACCATGCACCAGCCAAATCTGAACGTGCCAGAGAACTCACCAGGATCAGCACCACCATAAGCACCACGATCAGCACCATGGCACCAGCACCAAAACAAGGACCAGCACCACCATAAGCACCACGATTAGCACCATGGCACTAGCACCAAGATCGGGACAAGCACCACAGCGCACCAAGACCACCACATCCAACAGCGACCAGCGGCACCATGCACCGACCAAATTTGGCCGTGCCAGATGCTTGACCATAACCAGGCACCACCATAAGAACCACGATCGGCACCATGGCACCGGCACCAAGACCTGGACCAGGCACCACAACGCACCAAGACCAGGCACCACCAACAGCGACCAGTGGAACCATGCACCAGGCAAAATCGGCCAGTGCCAGGAGAACTCGCAAGGACAAGCACCACAATAAGCACCACGATCAGCACCATGGCACCAGCACCAAGACCAGGACCAGGCACCACCATAAGCACCACGATCAGCACCATGGCACCAGGCACCAAGGCCGGGACCGAGCACCACAGCAGCACCAAGACCGAGTACCACCAACATTGGCCAGTGGCACCATATACCATCCAAATCGGCCAGTGCCGGAGAACACACCGAGCACCAGGCACCACCATAAGCACCACGATCGAGCACCATGGTACCAGGCACCAAGACCAGGACCGAGCACCACCATAAGCACCACGATCAGCACCATGGCACCAGGCACCAAGACCTGGACCCGGCACCACAGTCGCACCAAGACCAGGCACCACCAACACTGGCCGGTGGCACCATGCACTAGCCAAATCTGGCCAGTGCCAGGAGAACTCACTAGGACCGAGCACCACCATAAGCACCACGATCACCACCGTGGCACCGGAACCAAGGCGGGACCGAGCACCACCAACACCGAACGTGGCACCATGTACCAACCCAATCGACCAGTGTCGGAGAACTCACCGACACCGAGCACCACCATAAGCACCACGATCGAGCACCATGGCACTAGCACCAAAACCAGGACCGAGCACCACCATAAGCACCACGATTAGCACCATGGCACTAGCACCAAGGCCGGGACAAGCACCACAGTAGCACCAAGACCACCACATCCAACACCGGCCAGTGGCACCATGCACCGACCAAATTTGGCCAGTGCCGAGTACTTGACCAGGACTAGCACCACCATAAGAACCACGATCGGCACCATGGCACCAGCACCAAGACCTGGACCCGACACCACAACGCACCAAGACCTGCACCACCAACAGCGGCTAGTGGAACCATGCACCGGCAAAAATCGGCCGTGCCAGGAGAACTCGCCAGGACCGAGCACCACAATAAGCACCACGATCGGCACCATGGCACCAGCACCAAGACCAGGACCGAGCACCACCATAAGCACCACGATCAGCACCATGGCACCGAGCACCAAGGCCAGGACCAGGCACCACGAGTAGCACCAAGACCAGGCACCACCAACAACTGGCCAGTGGCACCATATACCGACCAAATCTGGCCGTGCCAGAGAACACACCAGGCACCAGCACCACCATAAGCACCACGATCGGCACCATGGTACCAGGCACCAAGACCAGGACCAGGCACCACCATAAGCACCTCGATCGGCACCATGGCACCAGCACCAAGACCTGGACCGGCACCACAGTCGCACCAAGACCAGGCACCACCAACCCCGGCCAGTGGCACCATGCACTAGCCAAATCGACCTGCCAGAGAACTCACTAGGACCAGGCACCACCATAAGCACCACGATCACCACCGTGGCACCGAGAACCAAGGCAGGGACCGGCACCAGCAGCGCACCAAGACCGGCACCACCAACACCGAACGTGGCACCATGTACCGGCCCAATTTGGCCGTGTCGAGAGAACTCACCGACACCGAGCACCACCATAAGCACCACGATCGGCACCATGGCACCGAGCACCAAAACCAGGACCAGGCACCACCATAAGCACCACGATTAGCACCATGGCACTAGCACCAAGGCGGGACAAGCACCACGGCGCACCGAGACCACCACATCCAACAGCGACAGTGGCACCATGCACCGGCCAAATTTGGCCAGTGCCGAGTATCGACCAGGACTAGCACCACCATAAGAACCACGATCGGCACCATGGCACGAGCACCAAGACCTGGACCGGCACCACAACGCACCAAGACCTGCACCACCAACAGCGACCAGTGGAACCATGCACCGGCAAAATCGGCCGTGCCGGAGAACTTCGCCAGGACCAACACCACAATAAGCACCACGATCGGCACCATGGCACCAGCACCAAGACCAGGACCGAGCACCACCATAAGCACCACGATCAGCACCATGGTACCAGCACCAAGACCAGGACCAGCACCACCATAAGCACCACGATCAGCACCATGGCACCGGCACCAGGACCTAGACCGAGCACCACAGCGCACCAAGACCGAGCACCACCAACATCGGCCAGTGGCACCATGCACTAGACAAATATGACCGTGCCAGAGAACTCACTAGGACCAGCACCACCATAAGCACCACGATCACCGCCATGGCACTAGAACCAAGGCGGGACCAGGCACCACGACGCACCAAGACCGGCACCACCAACACCGAGCGTGGCACCATGTACCGGCCCAATCTGGCCGGTGCCGGAGAACTCACCAGGACCGACACCACAATAAGCACCACGATCGGCACCATGGCACCAGCACCAAGACCAGGACCAGCACCACCATAAGCACCACGATCAGCACCATGGCACCAGCACCAAGACCGGACCAGCACCACAGCGCACCAAGACAAGCACCACCAACACTGACCGTGGCGCCATATACCAGCCAAATCTGACCGTGGCAGATAACTCACCAGCACCGGCACCACTATAATCACCACGATTAGCACCATGGCACCAGCACCAAGATCGGGACCAGCACCACAGTGCACCAAGAACAGAACCACCAAAACTGACCGTGGCACCATGCACCAGCCAAATCTGACTATGCCAGAGAACTCACCAGGACCAACACCACCATAAGCACCACGATCAGCACCATGGCAGCAGCACCAAGACCGTGACCAACACCACAGTGCACCAAGACAAGCACCACCAACACTGATCGTGGCACCATGCACTAGCCAAATCTGACCGTGCCAGAGAACTCACCAGCACCAGCACCACCATAAGCACCACGATCAGCACCATGGCACCAGCATGAAGACCAGGACCAGCACCACCATAAGCACCACGATTAGCACCATGGCACCAGCACCAAGACCGGGACCAGCACCACAGCGCACCAAGACCAGCACATCCAACACCGACCGTGGCACCATGCACCACCCAAATCGACCAGTGCCAGGAGAATTCACCAGGACCAAGCACCACCATAAGCACCACGATCGAGCACCATGGCACCGAGCACCAAGACCAGGACCAGGCACCACCATAAGAACCACGATAAGCACCATGGCACCAGCACCAAGACCTGGACCAGACACCACAGCGCACCAAGACCGAGCACCACCAACACCGACCGGTGGCACCATGCACCGGCCAAATGCTGGTCGTGCCGGAGAACTCACCAGGACCAAGCACCACCATAAGCACCACGATCGGCACCATGGCACCGAGCACCAAGACCAGGACCAAGCACCACCATAAGCACCACGATTAGCACCATGGCACCAAGCACCAAGACCTGGACAAGCACCATAGCGCACCAAGACCGAGCACCACCAACACCGGCCGGTGGCACCATGCACCGACCAAATCGTGACCGTGCTAGAGAACTTACCAGGACCGAGCACCATAATAAGCACCACGATCAGCACCATGGAACCGAGCACCAAGACCAGGACCAGGCACCACCATAAGCACCACGATCAGCACCATGGCACCGAGCACCAAGACCGGGACCAGCACCACAGCGCACCAAGACCAGCACCACCAACACTGACCGTGGCACCATATACCAGCCAAATCTGACCGTGCCAGAGAACTCACCAGCACCAGCACCACCATAAGCACCACGATCAGCACCATGGTACCAGCACCAAGACCAGGACCAGCACCACCATAAGCACCACGATGAGCACCATGGCACCAGCACCAAGACCTGGACCAGCACCACACACTACTAGAAAATATACTTTCAACGTCGCTGTTTAACGTCGCTGTTTAACGTCGGTTACATCTTAGCCGACGTTGAACATGCTTTCAACGTCGGTTGGTCAACAACCGACATCGAAAGTTGACTTTCTACGTCGTTTTAGCATGCACGACGTGGAAAGTAGGCTTTCGACGTCGGTTATGCCCTCACCCGACGTTGAAAACCCTTCTGAACTCATTATGACCGATCAGAATACAAATATGACCGATCAGAATCAAATGTGATCGATCAGATTTTAATTATGAGCGATCAGAATTTTTTCAATCGATTAAAAACACGTTTCAATCGATTAAAATCTCTTAAAGGGTCAGGATGATCGATCAGAATCCAGTTATGACCGATCAGAACTATTTTAATCGATTAAATCTCGTTTCAATCGATTAAAACATATGACTGGAGATAAATCGAGTTTCAACGTCGGTTATGTATAACCGACGTTGAATTCCCAAAAGCGTTATCCACGTCGGGTTTTTTAATAACCGACGTTGAATGTCCTATCCAAGGCGCGCGCTTATTCAACTTCTTCTTCGTCCCACATATTCCCTCCTTCTACTTCTTCTTCGCTGTGCCTCAGTCCTCACTGCTGCCCCCTCGCCGCCCCCTCGCCGCCCCTTCGCCGCCCCCTCGCTCTGCCCCCTCGCCGCTGCTACCTCATTCGCTGTTGTCTGCTGCCCACTCACCGCCCACTCGCCGTGCTCTGCCCCCTCGCCGCTGCTACCTCCTTCGCCGCCCACTCGCCGCGCTCTCATCAGGTTAGATTAAGTTGTATGGATGATTTACAGCATGCATTTACCATAAATATGGATTATTTAGAGCATTTCCTGCGTATGAACATTAGAAAGATGATGGATGATTTTGTATATATGGTTTGATTTGATCTAGGTTCATTTAGGTTTCGAAGTGGTATATGGAACATTAGAGCATGTATGGAACATTAGAGCATTGTTAGGCAATGTACACGTTTTTTTTGTATTGTTTTGTTAAACCTTTTCTAATAAACCTTGAATATCTAGGCAAGCCTTCTTGTGTAGTTAGATGGATCGAACTTGGGTCAATGCAAGTCGTATGTCGAGAAGAGTATGAGAATGGAGTTGACTCCTTTTTGAAATTTGCCGAACAAAATGCTCCCAAAATGAATGGAAAAATCTACTGCCCATGCGTTAATTGTGTAAATGGCAGAGTACAAGAGATGGACACAACGCGGGAGCATCTTATTTGCGATGGGATGATGAAGAATTACACCATATGGACATGGCACGGTGAAGTGGTTGATATTCCAACAGTATCACAAACTATTGAGGATGATGTAACCTGCGAAGATCGAATAGAGGACATGCTTTGTGATGTGGGTCAAGAGAGGTTTCTTGAAGCACATGCATCTATATATGATACATTGAGGACCGATTCGGAGACACCTTTGTATTCGGATGTACAACTTTCACACGGTTGTCATACTGTGTTAAGATTGGTCAATCTAAAAGCAAAATTTGGTTGGAGTGATACAAGTTTTAATGAATTACTCCAACTTTTGAAGGAGATGCTCCCGAGACAATAACACCTTGCCGGACCGTATGTATGAAGCGAAGAAGATACTATGTCCGATGGGTTTAGAATATAGGAAGATACATGCTTGCCCTAATGATTGTGTGTTATACGAGGAAAGAATTCTCATCTTTAGACCAATGTCCAACATGTGGTGTATCACGTTACAAAGCGAAGGATGGTGATGATTGTAGTCGGGAGAGTGGTAAAAAACGTCCTCCTGCAAAAGTTTTATGGTATCTTCCAATTATTCCAAGATTTAGGCGGTTGTACGCTCACGAAGATGCTTGAAAATTTAATTTGGCATTCAAAGAGAAAAACATGTGATGGGCAAATGCGACATCCATCGACTCTCCCCAATGGAAGAATTTTGACCGTCTATTTCCAAGTTTTGGTAGTGATGCAAGAAACCTTAGACTTGGATTAGCAACGAGATGGGATGAATCCTTTTGGAAATTTAAGTAGTAACCATAGTTCATGGCCCGTTTTATTGATGATTTACAATCTTCCACCATGGTTATGCATGAAGCGCAAATATGTCATGTTGTGTATGATGATTTCAGGTCCAAGACAGCCAGGAAATGACATAGATGTGTATTTGAGTCCTTTGATAGAAGACTTAACACTATTATGGGAGGAAGGAGTAGATGCATTTGATGGGTATCGGCAGCGAAGTTCAAGTTGCATGCAATGTTATTTTGCACCATTAATGACTTCCCTGCCTATGGAAACTTGAGTGGGTATAGTGTGAAGGGGCATTATGCTTGTCCTATTTGTGAAGAAGAGACCAGTTATATACAATTGAAACATGGAAAGAAGGCAGGTTTATAACGAGGCACTGAGAAAATTTCTCCCGCATGACCATCCATACCGTAGGCTGAAGAAAGCTTTTAATGGCATACAGGAGGATGAAATTGCCGAGAGAACCATTGACTGGTTTAGAAGTTAACGATCGAGTGAAGAACATAAGCATTACATTTGGAATGACCCAAAAAAGGTCTTCGACAAGAACATGTGGAAGAAGAGATCAATTTTCTTTGATCTTCCATATTGGAGCCATTTAGAAGTACGACATTGTATTGATGTTATGCATGTGGAGAAGAATGTATGTGATAGTCTCATTGGCACATTGTTAAACATTCAAGGAAAGTCAAAGGATGGGATCAAAGCACGTCAAGACCTTTGTGAGATGGGAATACGTCACTGAATTACATCCAAGGCACGAAGGCAATAGAACATATCTACCACCAGGCATGTCACACCTTGTCAAAGAAGGAGAAACGTAGTTTATGTCATTGTCTTGCAAGTATTAAAGTGCCACAAGGATACTCTTCAAATATTAAGAGTCTTGTATCCATGAAAGATCTGAAGTTAATTGGATTAAAGTCTCATGATTGTCACGTTTTGATGCAACGGTTGTTACCGTGGCTATACGTAACATATTGCCTAAGAATGTTAGACATGCCATTATGCGACTATGTTTTTCTTCAATTCTATTTGTGCCAAGGTTATCGATGAAAAATCACTAGATGAGTTGGAAAATGAGGCTAAAGTTGTGCTATGTCAATTGGAGATGTATTTTCCTCCATCATTCTTTGATATAATGATTCACTTAATCGTTCATGTTGTGAGGGAGATACGAATTTGTGGGCCGGTTTATTTGAGGTGGATGTACCCAATTGAGCGATACATGAAGATCTTCAAAGGGTATTCTAAAAATCCATATAGACCTGAAGCTTCAATTGTTGAGCGGTATATTGCGAGAAGAAGCCATAGAATTTTGTTCGGATTACTTGGCAAGAGTCGTACCTGTGGGTGTACCTAGAAATCGTCATGATGATAGGCTAAATGGTAAGGGAACTCGTGGTATTAGAATTCAAACAAAAGATCATGTTGAGTTGAGCACCGCCCACTTGTATATTTTGAACAATACAGAAGAGGTTATTCCTTACATAGATGCGCATAAAGCAATGTTAAAGGACCTAAACCCCAAAATGGGTGAAAGGTGGTTGATGAAAGAGCATAACAACAACTTTATCAATTGGTTTCAAAGCAAAATATTTTCAAGTGACAATGCCTCCGATACACTTGAAATGGCTAGCACATGGGCCTAGATATAATGTTATAACTTGGCAAGGGTATGACATTAACAAATACTCATTCTATACGAAGGCACAAGATGACAAAAGTACGGTCCAGAATAGTGGAGTATCTATTGAGGCAACATCTATGCACTTTTCTAGTGCAAAGGACAAAAACCCCATCATGGCATCAATTAGTTACTTTGGAGTGATTGAGGAGATTTGGGAGGTTGACTATACTAAATTCAAAGTGCCTTTATTTAAATGTAAATGGGTTGATAGCAATACTTGGTGTCCAAAGAGACCAAATGGGATTTACTTTGATTGATATAAACAAGATTGGTCATAAGGAAGAACCCTTCATAATGGCATACCAGGCAAAACAAGTGTTTTATGTCACTGATCCATCAAATGATAGGTGGTCAGTTGTCCTCAAAGGAAAAATGATTGATGTCACAAATGAGAATGGAGAAGAATTAGATGATTTTATTAACATTCAAAGTTCACCACGGTTGCCTATTGCTATATCCCAATTGGAAGAGGACTTTGTTCATGCTACTCGCAATGACCATGATGAAGGCATATGGGAAAATATTAATACAATCTAAGTTATGTTTCTATTTATTTATTTTTTTAACATGTAATTGAGGAGACTTTGCATGTGTATTGATATAATTCTATGTTTTTTTCATTACGGGTAAATGGCATCTCCTCCACCATCTCCTCCACCATCTCCTCGAGGCATCCGGAAAGACATTTTCTAGTAAGAGGAGTCGACAATCTACACGGTTGAAAGGCTTGACCATTAGACACATATCTGGCCGGAAGTTATCCGTTTCTGTTGATCCTAGGGCTGGCAAGGTGTCGGGTCCCTTCAGTACCCAATTTAGAAGCTACTTGGGTACACTAGCTAGAGAGAAGGTATTTATTCTATTTCAAAGTTAATTTCATTTCAAATATATTGTTGATACTTATGTTGTTTATGTTGTGTAGATATCTATTCTCCATCCTACTTGGGATCATGTGGAGGAAACTGTGAAGAACTTGTTATGGCAAGATCTTCTTGTAAGTATGTGTATTTAGTTGTTTATATTGTTTATACATTATTATCAATTGATTAACTAAAACTTGTTTGCTACTTGTAGGAACACTTTGATTTAGTTAATTCGAGGATGTGAGGAGGAAGATAATGACGAGCCATAGCAAAAATGTGGAGACAGTTCAAGTCCACATTGACCACTAAATGGGTGTATGCTGAGGACAAAGTTAGCAAGGGATTAACCCCTTGCCAAAGATATGGCATAGATGAGGACACTTGGAAGAAGTTTGTACATAGTAGGACTTGGTTCGAGTGGGAGGTAATAGCTTATGGCTTAATTGACTTGAATATTTCATAATGAGTTGTGTATCTAATATTGTGTTCAATTATGTTGCGAGGAAAGAAGACAAAAAGCAAAAGACATTCGGAGGAAGAATTTCGCCCCCACCTTCTGTCTCGTGGGGGTACGACTTATTGACTAAGAAGATGATGGAGGAGAAGAGTAGACTTCGACGGTCGGAGTTAGCCTCTTCGGGTTTAAGCGAAGAGCAGATTCCTCCACCATCTCCTCCAAAACGTCACCAGAAGTGGAAGAGGGCGCGTACAAAGCCTTCTGGTGACATGACGTCACTGGAAGCCCGACAAATTGCTGCTCGGATTGTAAGTAAAAGAAGTTAATTTACTTTGAATTAGTTATATGTAACATGTTCATTAATACAATTAACTTTTATAATGTAGGATGCCTTGGAGGAGCAGTGTACACAGGGAACTTTCATCCCTTCTGGTCGTCAGGATATCTTGACCACTGCTATTGGACGACCAGAACATCCAGGTCGTGTTCGAGCTGTTGGCCAAGGTGTGGGTGTCCGACAGTATTTTGGACCACCATCACAGGATATCCGCACCTCCACATCCCTGAGCCAAGAAGATATTGCTGCCCTGGAGATGGCTCTCACAGAGAAATTGACACCAGCCATCAGGGCAAAATTGGAGGAAGAGTTGACTCCTGCCATCAGCGCACGACTTGAGGAGACCATCACTGCACGTGTGCAGGAGCAGTTCCTGCGTATGACCTCCATGGGTACTTCATTTGCTGATGCTCATCCTCCATCAGGTGCATTTTCAACCACAAATTGGTACTTGACTTGTGTTTCTAAAATCTTAGTCCTTATTGGAATTTATTGTATTTGTAGGTCCAAGAGTTAGCACAAAGGGCAGTTGTGCTGAAGCCACTATCGAGGTCATACCTGAGGTGGCATCTATTCATCCTGAATCCACAAAGGATGATCGATATGGCTTGTGGGTTGAGGTAGATGAAGGTCTAAGACTAGTGGCCCATGGATCAGTTCATGAAGGGGCTTCAACCATCCACAATGTGTCTTTGGATCCTAACTTGGTCAAAGTAGTGGTTGAAAAGGTGGTTGACGCTGCGACTAGTGTCCCTATCCCCACTGATGAGGTGCAGACAGTGGGCCAAGCCCTTCAGACCTTCATTACTTGGCCCCAACATTTAGTTAAGTCAATCATGGCAAAGGTATGTATATGTATGGTTATAATACATCTAACACATAAAAAATTGATTTATTGTTTATGATTATATTTTATAAAATATGTAGGATGTTCGGCGGCCAAAAGACTTGGGTAAAGCTATTGCCACTTCTTACGCATCTAAGGAGAAGACACCAGGTTGTGGAGACTTCTCCAAATCCAATTTTTGATCTCTTGTCTCTTTCCCCACAATTATATATGCAGTCATTCCAAGTTCCATAGGATTGTACATTATTTGGGATGGCTTCTAGAAATATCCCCCTATACATTTCCCACACTGATGCCCTGGAGATTGGGATGGGCAATCAATGTCTAAATATAGCTGTTTTACAATTTTGGACATTGTAAGTTCATATCTTTCATGACTCTTTTCATTTTAGTAAATATATAAGCTATAAGTTCACTTAAATTGGCATATTTTAGGATGATGCACGAAATGATAGTGGAGCGGGGCATTGGTCATGTGTATGGATTCTTCGAGCCTCAATGCATACAAAAGTCCGGGAATAAGCGTGATCAAATTCTCGGTTACATCCAGAATTTGATGACTTGTTTCTAAAAGAGATATTTACCTTGGAGCATACCATCATTCGTAAGTTATCCCAGCCTCTTCTGGTTTTACACAAGTTTTTTTAATAGATTCTAATCATGTGTATATACAGAAACCACTGGCAGCTATTAGTTATTTGTCCAAAGAAGAATCTTGTGTGTTGGTTCTGCTCATTGGGAAGAAAACCGGACATGGAGCTAAAAAATATTGTAAACGAGTAAGTATTTATTATATTATGTCTAAACATCTTGATTATTCTATTTCTAATCCCCTTATTTTCAATATATAGTGCTTTAAAGGTTTGTAGTACATTAGATGGAAAACACACAAGTAAAAGCACGACTCAAATTGGAATTTTATCAAAGTAAGTAGCCTTTATGTATATTATACTATCTATTAATTTATGTTCAAATTTAATAGTTATTTTTAACATATTTACTCATTTTTAGTGTAACAAACAAAATGGAGGCTATGAGTGTGGCTACTACGTAATGTATTGGATGTGGCTCATCATTTTTGGTTGCATTCAGGATAGTTGGGACGAGGTAAGTTGACATTTCCTATTATATTCAATTCCTTTATTTTTATTGCTTAGGGTTTACCATTCTATTATTGTGAACTTCTTACAGGCATTTAAAGATATAGAACCTTTGCCTATGGATACTATAGACATGGTTCGAAACAAATGGGCAGAAAAGTTTGTACAAGTAGTTAGGAATAATAGGATTGATTGATAATTTTTGTGTATTATGTACATAATGTGGCTGGACTGAGATTTTTGTGTATTGTGTAAATATATAGTGATTATGTGAAAAGACCTGGCTCAGATTTTTGTACATTGTGTATATATTGTGTAAATCTGGCTGGACTGAGATTTATATAGCAGGTCGTGTATGGTAGCACAAAAACAAACCAAAATTTTTTTTAAAAAAGGGATATTCTACGTCGGTTATTGCATTAACCGACGTTGTAACGTCAGTCGCTTGAGCGAAACGTTGGTCGCTTGAGCGAAACAGCACCCGCGAGCACCCTTTGTTTGAAGGCTTCGTCGCTCAAGCGAGTACACTGGTCGCTTGAGCGAGAAAGGACTTTCAACGTCGGTTAGTTCAATAATCGACGTAGAATTTACTCATTTCTACGTCGGATTTGTATTAATCGACGTTGTAACGTCGGTCGCTTGAGTGAAACGTGGGTCGCTTGAGCGAAGCAGCACCCGAGAGTCCCCTTTGTTTGAAGGCTTCGTCGCTCAAGCGAGTACATCAGTCGCTTGAGCGAGTTCAACGTCGGTTAATTCAAGAACCGACGTAGAATTTAGTCACTTTCAACGTCGAGTATGATGAACCGACGTAGAAGCCTTTGACATTCAACGACGCCTGATTCAACGACGTCATTGGAACCGACGTTGAAAGCCTTCTACACCCGACGTTGAATGCTCATTCTGCAGTAGTGACAGCGCACCAAGACCAGCACCACCAACACTGACCGTGGCACCATGCACTAGCCAAATCTGACCGTGCCAGAGAACTCACTAGGACCAGCACCACCATAAGCACCACGATCACCACCATGGCACCAGAACCAAGGCCGGGACCAGCACCACAGCGCACCAAGACCAGCACCACCAACACTGACCGTGGCACCATGCACCAGCCAAATCTGACCGTGCCAGAGAACTCACCAGGACCAGCACCACCATAAGCACCACGATCAGCACCATGGCACCAGCACCAAAACCAGGACCAGCACCACCATAAGCACCACGATTAGCACCATGGCACTAGCACCAAGACCGGGACAAGCACCACAGCGCACCAAGACCACCACATCCAACACTGACCGTGGCACCATGCACCAGCCAAATTTGACCGTGCCAGAGTACTGACCAGGACCAGCACCACCATAAGAACCACGATCAGCACCATGGCACCAGCACCAAGACCTGGACCAGCACCACAACGCACCAAGACCAGCACCACCAACACTGACCGTGGAACCATGCACCAGCAAAATCTGACCGTGCCAGAGAACTCGCCAGGACCAGCACCACAATAAGCACCACGATCAGCACCATGGCACCAGCACCAAGACCAGGACCAGCACCACCATAAGCACCACGATCGGCACCATGGCACCGGCACCAAGGCCGGGACCGAGCACCATAGCGCACCAAGACCAGGCACCACCAACATCGACCAGTGGCACCATATACCGACCAAATCGACCGTGCCAGGAGAACTCACCGGCACCAACACCACCATAAGCACCACGATCGGCACCATGGTACCAGGCACCAAGACCAGGACCAGGCACCACCATAAGCACCACGATCGAGCACCATGACACCAGGCACCAAGACCTGGACCAGGCACCACGAGCGCACCAAGACCAGGCACCACCAACATCGACCAGTGGCACCATGCACTAGCCAAATCTGGCCAGTGCCAGGAGAACTCACTAGGACCGAGCACCACCATAAGCACCACGATCACCACCATGGCACGGAGACCAAGGCCGGGACCGGCACCACAGCGTACCAAGACCCGGCACCACCAACACTCAACGTGGCACCATGTACCAGCCCAATCTGACCGTGTCAGAGAACTCACCAGCACCAGCACCACCATAAGCACCACGATCAGCACCATGGCACCAGCACCAAAACCAGGACCAGCACCACCATAAGCACCACGATTAGCACCATGGCACTAGCACCAAGACCGGGACAAGCACCACAGCGCACCAAGACCACCACATCCAACACTGACCGTGGCACCATGCACCAGCCAAATTTGACCGTGCCAGAGTACTGACCAGGACCAGCACCACCATAAGAACCACGATCAGCACCATGGCACCAGCACCAAGACCTGCACCAGCACCACAACGCACCAAGACCAGCACCACCAACACTGACCATGGAACCATGCACCAGCCAAATCTGACCGTGCCAGAGAACTCACCAGGACCAACACCACAATAAGCACCACGATCAGCACCATGGCACCAGAACCAAGACCAGGACCAGCACCACCATAAGCACCACGATCAGCACCATGGCACCAGCACCAAGACCGGGACCGAGCACCACAGCAGCACCAAGACCAGGCACCACCAACACTGACCAGTGGCGCCATATACCGACCAAATCGGCCAGTGCCGGATAACTCACGAGCACCAGCACCACCATAATCACCACGATCGGCACCATGGCACCAGCACCAAGATCGGGACCGAGCACCACGAGTGCACCAAGAACGACACCACCAACAGCGACCAGTGGCACCATGCACCAGCCAAATCGATCGTGCCGGAGAACTCACCAGGACCAACACCACCATAAGTACCACGATCAGCACCATGGCAGTGACACCAAGGCCGTGACCAACACCACGAGTACACCAAGACAAGCACCACCAACACCGACCAGTGGCACCATGCACCATCCAAATCGACTAGTGCCGGAAAACTCACCAGGCACCGACACCACCATAAGCACCACGATCGAGCACCATGGCACCGGCACCAAGACCAGGACCAACACCACCATAAGCACCACGTTTAGCACCATGGCACCGGCACCAAGGCCAGGACCAGGCACCACAGCAGCACCAAGACCGAGCACATCCAACAGCGATCGTGGCACCAAGCACCACCCAAATCCGGCCAGTGCCGGAGAATTCACCAGGACCGAAGCACCACCATAAGCACCACGATCGGCACCATGGCACCAGGCACCAAGACCAGGACCAGGCACCACCATAAGAACCACGATAAGCACCATGGCACCAGACCAAGACCTGGACCGAGCACCACGAGCGCACCAAGACCAGGCACCACCAACACCGGCCGTGGCACCATGCACCGGCCAAATGCGGCAGTGCCAGAAGAACTCACCAGGACCGAGCACCACCATAAGCACCACGATCGGCACCATGGCACCGAGCACCAAGACCAGGACCGGCACCACCATAAGCACCACGATCAGCACCATGGCACCGGCACCAAAACCCGCACCGAGCACCACAGACGCACCAAGACTAGCACCACCAACACTAACCTAGTGGCACCATGCACCGGCCAAATACGGCCAGGGCCGGATAACTCACCAGGACCAACACCACCATAAGCACCACGATCGGCACCATGGCACCAGCGCCAAGACCAGGACCGGCACCACCATAAGCACCACGATCATCACAATGGCACCAACACCAAGGCCGGGACCAGGCACCACAGTAGCACCAAGACTAGCACCACCAACATCGACCATGGCACCATGCACCGGCCAAATCCGGCCAGTGCTAGAGAACTCACCAGGACCAGCACCACCAAAAGCAACACGATCGAGTACCATGGCACCACCACCAAGGCCGGGACCAGGCACCACGGTGCACAAAGACCAGACACCACCAACAGCGACCGTGGCCCCATGCACCGGCCAAATCGACTAGTGCCAGGAGATCTCACAAGCACCGAGCACCACCATAAGCACCAAGATCGGCACCATGGCACCGGCACCAAGACCAGGACCAGGCACCACCATAAGCACCACGATTAGCACCATGGCACCAACACAAAGACCGGGACCGACACCACAACGCACCAAGACCCGGCCAACCAACACCGATAGTGGCACCATGTACCGACCAAATCGTGACCGTGCCAGAGAATCACCAGTACCAGCACCACCATAAGCACCACGATCCGCACCATGGCACCAACACCAAGACCAGGACTAGCACCACCATAAGCACCACGATTAGCACCATGGCACCAGCACCAAGACCGGGACCAGGACCACAGCGCACCAAGACCAGCACCACCAACACTGGCCAGTGGCACCATGCACCGGCGAAATCTGATGCGCGAAGAGAACTCGCCAGGACCAGCACCACCATAAGCACCACGATCGGCACCATGGCACCGGCACCAAGACCAGGACCAACACCACCATAAGCAACACGATCCGCACCATGGCACCGGCACCAAGGCCGGGACCGGCACCACAGCAGCACCAAGACCGGCTCCACCAACATTGGCCAGTGGCACCATGCACCAGCCAAATCGGTCAGTGCCAGGAGAACTCACAAGCACCAGCACCACCATAAGCACCAAGATCAGCACCATGGCACCAGCACCAACACCAGGACCAGCACCACCATAAGCACCACGATTAGCACCATGGCACCGACGCCAAGACCAGGACCGGCACCACGAGTGCACCAAGACCAAGCACCACAAACAATGGCCAGTGGCACCATGTACCGGCCAAATCCGGCAGGTGCCGGAGAACTCACCGATACCGGCACCACCATAAGCACCACGATCGAGCACCATGGCACCGGCACCAAGACCAGGACCAGGCACCACCATAAGCACCACGATCAGTACCATGGCACCAGCAACAAGGCCGGGACCGGCACCACGAGTGCACCAAGACCGGCACCACCAACAACGTGACGTGGCACCATGCACTAGCCAAATCGGCCGGTGCCAGGAGAACTCACAAGCACCGGCACCACCATAAGCACCAAGATCAGCACCATGGCACCAGCACCAAGACCAGGACCGGCACCACCATAAGCACCACGATTAGCACCATGGCACCGGCACCAAGACCAGGACCGGCACCATAGTGCACCAAGACCGAGCACCACCGAACAATGACCAGTGGCACCATGTACCAGCCAAATCTGGCCAGTGCCGGAGAACTCACCGATGACCAGCACCACCATAAGCACCACGATCAGCACCATGGCACCAGACACCAAGACCAGGACCAGGCACCACCATAAGCACCACGATCGGTACCATGGCACCAGGCACCAAGACCTGGACCAGGCACCACGAGCTCACCAAGTCCGGCACCACCAACAGCGGCCGTGGCACCATGCACCAGCCCAATCTGACCTTGCCAGAGAACTCACAAGGACCAGCACCACCATAAGCACCACGATCAGCACCATGGCACTAGCACCAAGACCAGGACCAGCACCACCATAAGCACCACGATCAGCACCATGGCACCAGCACCAAGACCTGGACCAGCACCACAGCACACAAAGACCAGCACCACCAACACTGACCATGGCACCATGCACCAGCCAAATCTGACTGTGCCAGAGAAATCACCAGGACCAACACCACCATAAGCACCACGATCAGCACCATGGCACCAGCATCAAGACCCAGACCAACACCACCATAAGCACCACTGTAGACCCCAAATCTTGCCCGACCTCCAAATAAAGTCAAAAAGCTTCCTATTTGAAGACGGTCGAAGCCTAACAAGCCATTAGGAGAGACTATTAGGCCCCCGTACTAAGATAGGAAGGTTTTTGGCCCGAAAATAAGGTTTCTCGCCCTGAAGGGACGAGACCGCCGTCTGGAAGGACCAGACCGCTGTCTCGTCTCAACGCTAGGGACGAGACCGCCGTCTCGCTTGTCCAGACGGCGGTCTCGTCACCTGCAAAAGTCGAGACGGCGGTCTGGGTTTTCCAGACGGCGGTCTCGATTCCTGCCTAGTCGAGACGGCGGTCTCGACCCCCTGCCATGAACGAGACGGCGGTCTGGATTGTCCAGACGGCGGTCTCGACCCTGTCAGAGGAGACGACAGTCTCGACCTGTCAGGCGCAAAAAACTATAAATAGGGGCGCCATTTCCCCTTTTTCCACACACCTCACACGGTTTCTCCTCCTTCTCTCTAGAATTTCTCTCTCTAGAACCCCTCAGAAGCATTTCGGAGTTTACGAGTGTCTTTAGGAGTATTTTGAGCGTTCTAAATCTTCTTTAGAATCCCTACGAGGCATTTCGGAGTTTCGAGAGTTGTAGAGTGAAGGGCTGCCACAAAGCACCCTCCTTCAAAGAATTAATATAAAAAGCTTGCTTCGAAGGTTCATAAACCTCTTTCTTTACTTTACCGTTTTCATTTAAATTACGCAATAGAAGTTAGGGCCATGTAGTCATAATCTTTAAATACCGCATAATAAAAGGGTAAAAGCGCAATATTCCAGTTTAATTATTTATCCAAAGTAGCCGGCCTATCATAGGGAACCCGAAAGGGGCGTCGTAAAGGAACTAACACTTCCTTTACACGTAACTAACTCCCTTACCCAACTCTGGTTCTAATGACCAAAGTTGGTTTTCGAAAACCAACGCCTTTTTAAACTCCTTTTCAGATGTTTCAGGTAAAAACATCGGTGGCGGCTGTCGCCGCCGTCCCTTCCGACGTCCTGGGGACGTCTTAGAAGCGTTTATGCGAGCGGTCGCGAAAAGATGGTTTAGACTCGCGTTATTGTTTTAAAAGGTTTTCGAAAAGGGGTTCTTATGGAGTCGCCACCAATGTTTTGACCATAAACATTGGAAAAGGAAAAAATGTTGATTTTAAGAAAAACCGCACTTGGCCATTATAACCAGAGTTGGGTAAGGGAGTTAGTTACGTGTGGGGAAGGTGTTAGCACCCCACAACGCCCCTTTCGGGTTCCCTATGACAGATTAATTCATTTAAATAAAGACTACGAGAAATTACGCGATTACCCTATTTTATTACATAATATTAAATGGCTATCTACATGATTTTATTCTATGTTGCATGCATAAAATGATGAATAAAGTTAAATAAAGCAATAAAAGAGATATTAAAATAGCTATCTACATGATCCTATTCTACATGACATAATAAAGCTAAATAAAACAATAAAACAATAAATAAAACTATAAAAGAGAAGGGAATTGAAAAGAACCTCCGTAGCAAGCTTTATATTGAGAATCTCGAGCTGTGAGGATGCGTTTTGGCAACCCTCTCTCTACACGGTCTCTCCTCACCAATACAAGATCGACTCCACTAAAAATTTAAAGAAGAATCGAATGCCGGAATATAATTCCTTAACCGATTGTTACCTCTTTAAGGCAATCGGAAAGATCATTCGAGAGAAGGAGAGAAGTAGACAAGTGCTCTAAAGTGTTTCGAGCTCTCTGGAGTGTCACGTGGTGTGAAAAAGTGGCAAATGAGCCTCCTATTTATAGTTTTCGCAGTTGGCGCACTTTGGGACGGCCGTCCGGGTCGGGACGGCCGTCTGGGCTCAGGATGGCCGTCCCAAATGGCAAATTTACACGAGCGGGACCCCGGGAAGGCCGGGACGGCCGTCCCACTTAAAATGGGTTTGGGACGGCCGTCCCAGCCTTTGGGACGCGCGTCCCAGCTGGATTTAAGGGGTTGGGACGGCCGTCCCAACCTGGGACGGCCGTCTCAACCTGTTCAGCCGGTTCGCGCGTTTCGGGACTCCGGAAGCTTTCCTTGCACTGTTTTGGACGTCGAGTTGATGCCGATATGTGTCCGTTGAAGCTTTATCTTCATGTAGGAAGTCTTCTTGGCCTTTATTTGAAATGTCGGGCGAGTTTTATCTCTCGTATAGGAAGTCTCCTTTGTCCTTTATCGTGTGAATGAGTGAACTCCGTGTTTGTTGCGGGAGGTCTTTCTCGGTTTTTCTTTGATATGAAGCCGGGTGAACTGTATGAAGTTTCCCTAGCTTTTATTTTGAGAGGTCGGGCAAAATTAGGGGTCTACAGCTGCCCCCCTTCACCTGCCTAGCTAATTGGTCGGCTGGATATGTCGATAAAATTAGTTGGTAGGGGAAGGAGTTAACCCTTTTGCCCGGTCATCCTTCGGATCTTGCTCTTTGCTTGATCCTTCGGATGATAAATATTTTGTGTTGTTGTCTTCGGGATGCTTCCTTGCTAGGGAGGCTGATCCTTCGGTGTGCGGGATGCTCCTTTGGTGAGGTAGCCGATCCTTCGGTGTGCGGGATGCTCCTTTGGAGAGGTAGCCGATCCTTCGGTGCGCGGGATGCTCCTTTTGTGAGGTAGCCGATCCTTTGGTGTGCGGGATGCTCCTTTGGAGAGGTAACCGATCCTTCGGTGTGCAGGATGCTCCTTTGGTGAGGTAGCCGATCCTTCGGTGTGCGGGGATGCTCCTTTGGAGAGGTAGCCGATCCTTCGGTGTGCGGGATGCTCCTTTGGAGAGGTAGCCGATCCTTCGGTGTGCGGGATGCTCCTTTGGTGAGGTAGCCGATCCTTTGGTCTGCGAGGATGCTCCTTTGGTGAGGTAGCCGATCCTTCGGTGTGCGGGATGCTCCTTTGGTGAGGTAGCCGATCCTTCGGTTTGGAGGATGCTCCTTTGGAGAAGTAGCCGATCCTTCGGTGTGCGGGATGCTCCTTTGGAGAGGTAGCCAATCCTTTGGTGCTGCGGGATGCTCCTTTGGAGAAGTAGCCGATCCTTCGTTTTGCGGGATGCTCCTTTGGAGAGGTAGCCGATCCTTCGGATGATGAATAGTTTTGATAGGTACCAACCCCTATCTGGTTTGATGAGAATGAACCCTCATCGATTCGAACCTTCTTTTGTAAGGCTCTTGTGAGTACAAACCCCCACCCGGTTTGAGTACGTATTTGCTAGATTTTTGTGGGTACTTTCCCCCACTATGTTTGAGTTCGCGTTTGCTAAACTCTGCGACGAGCCTCGTTTTGCAAGGCTCTTAGGATTCTCTTTTTGGCGGTCAATCTTTTGATGAGTACAAACCCTCACCCGGTTTTTGGATATGTGTTGGCGGCTTATTGTCTACGATCATGCGCCTGCTGGGAGTAATTGATTTTTCTTTTTGACTTTTACTGTTTTAGTCATCTGGTTTTACCGAGGATTGCTTGTATTTTGGCTTTTCTTGTTAACCATCCGGTATTGGCCAGGGATTACGTCGATTGCCTCTTTTTAGGCGGGAATCCTTTGGGGATTTTGAATTCTCTCATTGATTGTGCCTCTTGATTAGGCGAAGATCCACTTGGGGATTTTGTTGTGCCTCTTGATTAGGCGGGAATGCACTGGGGATTTGTTGATTTTTGATTGTGCCTCTTGATTAGGCGGGTGCTTCGATAGTGGTGAAGGCTTTTTACTTGTTGTTCGCCTCTGAATAGGCTGATGTTCTACTTGAGGATATTTGTTCTTGATAATACCTACTGAGTAGGTAGATGTTTCTTGAAAGCTTTGCTTGTATTACCTCTTATAGGTTGATTTCCCGTTTCTTGGGGATATCGGCTCTTTGCTTGCGAGTGGCCTTAGTTAGAGGATGAAAGGCTTTTCTCTTCCTTCTTTTTGTTGCCCCCGGTGATGTAGGGGATTTTGACTCTGTTTTTTTTTTTTTTTTTTTTTTTTTTTTTTATGGACTCCTTGAGGCGGCGACTCTCTAATGAGTGTGCTTGATGACTCACGCAGTGATGTCTTCGAGTCGTGAGGTAATCTTTTTGTCTTGCCTCTAGAGTAGACAAGGATCCTCTTGGGGATAATTGAGCCTTTACGTTAGCTTTCTGTTTTGATGACTTCCTTCTTTTTGGATGGAAAGATGTTGATTGAGGCTTCAAATGATTATGGTCAACGACTCATATGATGATGAGGATGAGTCATGAAGTAATTTTTGCTTTGCCTCCGGAGTAGGCAAGGGTGCCGCTTGGGGATCATCAAGTCTTTCCGTTGGCTCTTTTCCGTTTTTGATGTACCTTCTTTTATTGTTGTAGATGGTTGGAGCTAGTCTCTTTGAAGCTCCTTATTCTGCTGAAATGGTTTTTGGTTTTGTCTTTTGCGATTTTGATTTTCATATGGAGACTAGATTACGGCGCCTCCTGTTTTCAATCACGAGTATGGAGACTAGCCTCCTTATATGCATGTTTAATATTCTTGTTTGAAGAAAATTATTTTTTCTTAATTTTGACAAAGTCGTATTATGCAACTATTTTGTGTGTGGATGTCCTAAATGCAATCTAATGTTTATTTATTTTTGATGCATTTAGAAAGTAACTGGCCTTCTCCTGTTGGCTTCTCATGAATACGCCGATGGGCTCCTATCTATGATCATGATGATGGACTTCTCTTTTTATCCATCTCTTGTTTTTAGCCCTATCTTTTGCCTAGATCGCCCTTTACGGGTTTTCAATCTAGCGGGCTGCCTTAATTTTTGCCTAGAATATCTTAGGGGGCTTCAGATCTAGCAGGCTACCCTAGTTTTTACCTAAGAAAAAGTCTTTGCGCATATTTATGATTTATCAATAAAGAGGCATTTCCATAATATTTGGTCAAGAGAAAGGAAATGAAAGGGAATTTTATTGATAAATGAGCAAAAGTTTTATTTCTTTTATAGAAGGATTTCAAAAGGTATTTAGAAGAATGGGTGGTCGGGGTTGGCTTGTACTTGTTTAGGCTTATACGAGTCATGTCTATGATATCTGCTCCCTGGTTCTCCTAATTGCTTCAGTTGAGATGCCTGAGCTCGAGTGAAGATCATGCAGGTACTTGCTTACGGAAGAATGCTACCTTAGCCGCCTTTCGGTTTTCGACTAAAGTAACCATTGCTCTTAGTTAGTTTTTTTTATATACTTTTATTTTTTACCTCTTCTTTTTGCCTAGGACGTATCCTAGCAAGGAATATGGACCCTATCTTTTGCCCAAGAATGTCCTTTGCAGATTTTCATTCTGACGGGTCTTGAGCAATGTCTTCAAGCATAATACTTCTTCATCGTACCGGAGTTGATTAGGTGTCACGGTTCTTTTCCATCCATACTAACGAGGATAAGAGCCCCTTCCGAGAAAGCTCATTTGACCACAAGGGGTCCTTCATAGTTCACTGCCCATTTTCCAATTTTATTATTACGGATTGGAAGCAACTTATTTACCATTAAGTCCTTCTTATGGTAAATATGAGGGTTGACCTTTTTTGTAAGCCTTTTTTCTTTTCCTTTGATAGGCTTGTCCATGACATATCATATTCAATTGTTCTTCTTCAATAAGGTTTAGGCTGGTCATATCGGCTTTGAACCCATTCAGCTTACTGTTAAGTTGAATTCCATCATCATGTGCTTTTGTCAACATGATTAGCTGTACCGATTTTTCGTCTCGGATCTTTGTTGTAACCGAAGAGTAATTCTTTTGAATGTAGAGCAATTGTCATGTCAATGTCCCTCTTCCTTTCCTTAGGGATTTCAATCCTCCTATTGATCACTATATTTCCACATTTCCCAGTCAATTACTTGAATGCTTTACAATGAATGGTCAAGAGAAGAGAAAGAAAAGGGATTTATTGCAAAGGCTTGTGTTTTAGTGGGATTTTTTTTTGAAATAATAGTTTTTGTAAGAATGGCTAGCCAAGGTTGGTCGGTGTTTAGGCTAGTTTAAACAAACGTTTTGTTTTAATGATGTGGCGTCATCAACTGCCTATTTGTGGCTGATCAACTTTCCTAGTCTGCCTAGGATTTTGCCCTTTTATCTTTTTGTCTTGGTCTTTGACCTTGACGGGCTTCTTTTAATAATAATTTCTTTTCTCAAACATTGTCGAAACACGATTTTCTTATTTGTGTCTCTAGCTAATCAATCATGTTAACTTTGACTTCATTTTGTCTATGGCATTTTGACGCATTTTGGAACAAAACGTTTGTCTAAACATTGGTTATTTAATGGGGTATAGAAATGTTTAGCTAGAAGAGAAGCGAGATAGTAAGAATAGCATTCTTTTGTAATTCAAAGGGAAATGCGTGCCCTAAAGATGCTCGGGGTTCGGGCCTACCCGAGGAGTGATCTCTAACAGTCATTGGGTTTACGTCCCTTAAAATCGGAAGAAGGACATCTAATGACTAATGCTGCCCTTGATGCTAATATCCCTCCTTTTCGGAAGATCGTCTTTTTAAGGTACGGAGGGAGACTTCCCTTTTCATCGTATAACTTGTTCTTTTGTAGGGTTGTTCTTTAAAGGGTTATCCTTAAAATCTGGTGGCTCTCTTATTCCTTGAGCATCCTTTCCAAGCCCTCGTCCTGGGCTATATCCATTAAGCTTATTTTTTCAATAGTCTTTGCATGTCCGGGAAATGGTCCCCTCCTCACCTTGTCGACTTAGTCCATTCGCCTTCGGCTTTTAGATCCCGAGAGAGTTTTCAATCACGAGACATGATTGTTTATATGGTATATATTTGGGTGTAGATGTTATTCAATTATTTTGGAATGAGAGAGAAAAGAATGAGAAGCATATGAATATTATGAAAATGCCTCATTGTATTGATGAAAAGAGAAATATATATAAAGCCCACTTTAATCGAAATCTCGTGATCAAGGGCGAGGATCACGAGAGATACATCGGAAGCTTGAATTATTTCTTTATGTTTATTGCAAAAAATGGTAAAAATGATGAGCCCTAATCTGCTTGGTCTCCCTTATCCTGTCTTTTACTCGGGCTTCGATAAGGGTTGGTCGTCCACCTTTGGAGTAGATGCGTCAAAGGTAATCCATCCCGCATTCAACAATTCTTGAACCCTATATTTTAAGTTGATGCAATCTTCCACGAATGACCGAGGAGCGCCGAGTGGTAATCACATTTTTCGTTGAGCTTGTACCAACCGGGGTAAGGTGGATCTTTCTTCTTTGGAGGGATACGTGTTAGGAGCTTGGCCTCTAACGGTTTTGGCAACAGAACTCCCATAAGAGGTTGGAATGGGGGTAAATTTCTTCTCTTGTCTGCGTGATTGCCCGGCTGGTGGCGAAGAGGGAGAAGGAGTAGCAAGGTTGATGGCATTTACGCTTCCTTCCTTCTTCGGCCAAAACCTTTTTAACGTCGGGAGTAGAGGAATTAGAGGAAGTATGTTGTGCAATTCTTCCGCTTTTTAGACCTTGCTCTACTCTTTCTCCTATAGTGACCACATCCGCAAAGAGTGTTGATGTGTTCCCTATCATTTTGTCATAATAGGGACCGAGTCGGAGAATTGATGAACATGGACGTAGTTTCCTTGTCGGACGAGAGGAGGTTCCACTTGTGCTTGCCAATTCCCTCCATCTTTGAGCATATGCTTTAAAAGATTCATCGTTTTTCTTGCTTAGTAGTTGTAGATCTGCTCTTTCGGGGTCAGATCGATATTGTATTTATAACGACGAAGAAACGCATCCGCCATATGTCTCCAGGTTTGGATTTGCCCTCCTTCCAGTTGCATATACCGGTTTAAGGCTGATTCGACCAGGCTCTCCTGAAGCGAGTGGATCAAGAGTTTTTCATTATCGGCATGTGCAGCCATCTTACAGCAGTACATTGTAAGATGGCTTCTTGGGCAGGTTGTTCCCATGTATTTTGGGAAGTCCGGAGTTTTGAACTTGTTAGGGAATTGGATGTTTTTGACGAGGCACATATCAGCTAGCCTCTTTAACATCAAAATTATGCCCCTCCATGGCTCTCAATCGCTCTTCAAGAGGCGATCAGTGTTGTTTTGATACTTCGGTGCATGAATATGCACTTGCCCTTGTATCAGATTGATCGTGCTCATTTTGAGGTTCCTCTTCTTCTTCCTGGTGAGAGGCTTGTCCATTCGAGGACCCTCTCGATGAAGATTCTGTTGATGCATCATTTCTAACATTTGAGCCATTTGTTCTTTCGGCGTAGTAAGCTCGGCGGTGAACTTTCGGTTTTGTTCTTCTAGTTGTTCCATCTTCTTAGCCTTTTGAGCACGAGTGAGGACGGGCGGAAGACCAGCCACCTTCTAAATGATTTTAAAGATTTTTATTATTATTCTTTTTTTATTATGAATGATCGAGTGTGGGATAGATATGCCTTAGACAATAGTTTTGGTATCTTCTCAAAAGCCTATGTTTTAAGGAATACCATACCCACTTCAGTGTGATGGTTCCCTTTTTTCAAAGGTTGCCAACATACCTTAGCGCACTCATCTCTTCTAGGAAGGTGATAAACGCACTTGGGTCTCTTTCGCTATTGTCTAAGGATATCTAATGCATCCTAGAATAAATGTGCTTTATGCATGCAGTACAAAAATATTTTTTATGACAGCAGATATTGAAAGTGGCATAACTTTTGACTGGGTTGTCCGATTTGGACGCACAACATGTCAAAACGAAGAGAAAAGGGTGAAGAACCAAGCTGCAAATGCCGTAGGCGATTTGGCCCAGTAATTTTCCCAATAAACGTCTCTAAGACCCATTTTTTAGGGGTTTATTAAAATGATGAGCATGCTGTAATTATTTTATCTCTTAATTTTACCACTTATTGGATGATATGGTATGAATGATACGACTTTGCCAAGAATTTTGTAAAAAGGTATTTTTATTTCTTTAACTTGTTTTTATATTTTTTTTATGACCCTTTAGGGTTTTTTCATTATTTTATGATTTTTAGGGTTTTTCACTTTTTTATGATTTTTAGGGTTTTTCATTTTTTTGTCTGTTATATGATTACCCTATGCTAATGCATCAATACAAATGCAGCAAACGTATGCACACACAATTCATACATCCACGAGCAGAGCCACGCTTATTTAATCACGAGGTAGGGTTTTCCTGCAGAAACGTGCTTGGTTTAGGTGGTTCTAACTGTTCTCACCAGGCCAAAGGTCCCCAAGGTGCCCCCATTATAGGGACCTCTCAATCTCTCAATCCTCGGGTCATGCACGGAACTCCGTGGCGACACCCTTAGACCAAAAGAAGAGAGTTATCACCTTGAGTTGGTGGTTTTCCGACAACGGCGGTAGCCCGTGTGCCAACTAACCGATCGTATCCGCCACCCACTCCTTATAGATATTCACTCTTGCCCCCGGGTATAGAGGGACTGTTGTGTGCAAGGGTTTTGTGTGCAATTTATATTTCAAACAATTTGCAGAAAATAATCATACAGCAGTTATTAAAGCCATACAGTAGAAAACATACGAAGGGTAAAGGCGTAATTTCAAATCTTTACTTAGTTTGAATTTATCTGTCACTAAATGGGATCAACTCTCTAGCTTCCCCATTGGAGTCGCCATCTGTCGCCGCCGTCCCTTTCCGACGTCCTGGGGACGTCTTAGAAACGTTTATGCGAGCGGTCGCGAAAAGATGGTTTAGACTCAACGCTAGGGACGAGACCGCCGTCTCGCTTGTCCAGACGGCGGTCTCGTCACCTGCAAAAGTCGAGACGGCGGTCAGGGTTTTCCAGACGGCGGTCTTGATTCCTGCCTAGTCGAGACGGCGGTCTAGATTATACAGACGGCGGTCTCGACCCCCTGCCATGAACGAGACGGCGGTCTGGATTGTCCAGACGGCGGTCTCGACCCTGTCAGAGGAGACGACAGTCTCAACCTGTCAGGCGCGAAAAACTATAAATAGGGGCGCCATTTCCCCTTTTTCCACACACCTCACACAGTTTCTCCTCCTTCTCTCTAGAATTTCTCTCTCTAGAACCCCTCCGAAGCATTTCCGGAGTTTCTGAGTGTCTTTAGGAGTATTTTGAGCGTTCTAAATCTTCTTTAGAATCCCTCTGAGGCATTTCCGGAGTTTCTGAGAGTTGTAGAGTGAAGGGCTGCCACAAAGCACCCTCCTTCAAAGAATTAATATAAAAAGCTTGCTTCGAAGGTTCATAAACCTCTTTCTTTACTTTACCGTTTTCATTTAAATTACGCAATAGAAGTTAGGGCCATGTAGTCATAATCTTTAAATACCGCATAATAAAAGGGTAAAAGCGCAATATTCCAGTTTAATTATTTATCCAAAGTAGCCGGCCTATCATAGGGAACCCGAAAGGGGCGTCGTAAAGGAACTAACACTTCCTTTACACGTAACTAACTCCCTTACCCAACTCTGGTTCTAATGACCAAAGTTGGTTTTCGAAAACCAACGCCTTTTTAAACTCCTTTTCCGATGTTTCCGGTAAAAACATCGGTGGCGACTGTCGCCGCCGTCCCTTTCCGACGTCCTGGGGACGTCTTAGAAACGTTTATGCGAGCGGTCGCGAAAAGATGGTTTAGACTCGCGTTATTGTTTTAAAAGGTTTTCGAAAAGGGGTTCTTATGGAGTCGCCACCAATGTTTTGACCATAAACATTGGAAAAGGAAAAAATGTTGATTTTAAGAAAAACCGCACTTGGCCATTATAACCAGAGTTGGGTAAGGGAGTTAGTTACGTGTGGGGAAGGTGTTAGCACCCCACAACGCCCCTTTCGGGTTCCCTATGACAGATTAATTCATTTAAATAAAGACTACGAGAAATTACGCGATTACCCTATTTTATTACATAATATTAAATGGCTATCTACATGATTTTATTCTATGTTGCATGCATAAAATGATGAATAAAGTTAAATAAAGCAATAAAAGAGATATTAAAATAGCTATCTACATGATCCTATTCTACATGACATAATAAAGCTAAATAAAACAATAAAACAATAAATAAAACTATAAAAGAGAAGGGAATTGAAAAGAACCTCCGTAGCAAGCTTTATATTGAGAATCTCGAACTGTGAGGATGCGTTTTGGCAACCCCTCTCTCTACACAGTCTCTCCTCACCAATACAAGATCGACTCCACTAAAAATTTAAAGAAGAATCGAATGCCTGGAATATAATTCCTTAACCGATTGTTACCTCTTTAAGGCAATCGGAAAGATCATTCGAGAGAAGGAGAGAAGTAGACAAGTGCTCTAAAGTGTTTCGAGCTCTCGGAGTGTCCGTGGTGTGAAAAAGTGGCAAATGAGCCTCCTATTTATAGTTTTTCGCAGCTGGCGCACTTTGGGACGGCCGTCCGGGTCGGGATGGCCGTCCGGACTGGGATGGCCGTCCCAAATGGCAAATTTACACAGAGCGGGACCCCCGGGAAGGCCGGGACGGCCGTCCCACTTAAAATGGGTTTGGGACGGCCGTCCCAACTTTGGGACGCGCGTCCCAAGCTGGATTTAAGGGGTTGGGACGGCCGTCCCAAGCTGGGACGGCCGTCTCAACCTGTTCTGGCCAGTTTCGCGCGTTTCGGGACTCCGGGAAGCTTTCCTTGCCTGTTTTGGACGTCAGTTGATGCCGATATGTGTCCGTTGAAGCTTTATCTTCATGTAGGAAGTCTTCTTGGCCTTTATTTGAAATGTCGGGCGAGTTTTATCTCTGTATAGGAAGTCTCCTTTGTCCTTTATCGTGTGAATGAGTGAACTCCGTGTTTGTTGCGGGAGGTCTTTCTCGGTTTTTCTTTGATATGAAGCCGGGTGAACTGTATGAAGTTTCCCTAGCTTTTATTTTGAGAGGCCGGGCAAAATTAGGGGTCTACAGCGACTCCACGAACCCTTCAAAATTTGTTCTTGGGTTAGCCCGGTTATCGGACAACCCAAGAACACTTTTCGAAAACCTCATCTATAGGTTAGCCCGGTTATCGGACAACCTAAGGACGTTGTAACCACCCATAAAAAACGCGAAAACAAGAGGGTCGAAAAACCATTACGTCGCTCCGACCGCCCCTTCATTTCGGGAGGCGGCGACAGATGGCGACTCCACTGGGGAAGCCTAGAGAGTTGATCCCATTTAGTGATGGGCCGGCTTAAAAATAATTAAACCAAGAAAATAGCGCTTTTACCCTACCTTGTATTATAACATGCTTTATTGTTTGGCTTTCAAATAACTGTTGCTTGTTTATACTTACGCAATTGATTGAAATATAAATTGCACACAAACCCTTGCACACTACAGTTCCCTCTATACCCGGGGGCAAGTGAGAAAATCATAGGGAGTGGGTGGCGGGTACGGTTCAGCTGCGGTTAGGGCCTTGTGCCCACCCGGTGTGATCGGAAACCACCACTCAAGGTGATAACCTTCCTCTTTTGGCAACAAGACCGACTACGGCCTTAGTGCTGAGTATGGTTGGACGAGCTGGAGAGTGGGGACCCTATAATGGGGGCACCTTGGGGGCCTTAGCCTGGTGAGAACAGTTAGAACCTACCCTAACCAATGCACTTTTCTGCAGGAAAACCCTACCTCGTGATAAAAACGAATTCTCGCCTGTTCGCGGATGATCGAATTGTGTGTGCATATGTTTGCTGCATTTGTCTGTTGCATAGCATAAACAAACAACAAAAAATCACAAAAACTTTCGCAAATAAACACCCTTATCTCGGACAGTCTGCCTTTTAGCTAGCCTGGTTTCAGGTTCTTTGCAAGCTAAGTAGCCACGCAGTTCCGACAGAAGAGATAAAAGGCTATAAAATAATAAAAATCCAAAATAAATAAAATAATAACAAAATCAAAACATTTATAATTTTGACAAAGTCGTATCATTCATATCATATCATGTCATAAGTGGAAAAAACCAAGAGAGAAAATAAATGCATAAGGAAAGTATGCATACGCATCATTTTAATAAATCCCTAAAAAAATGGGTCTTAGAGGCGTTTTTTTGGGAAAATTACTGGGCCAAATCCCCTTTGGATATTTGCAACCTGATTCCTCACCTCTTTCTCTTCGTTTTGATATGTTGTGCGTCCAAATCGGACATCTCAGTCAAAAGTTATGCTACTTTGAACATCTACCGCCCTTTTGCACTGGTGCATGCATAAATACATTCATTCTAGGGAGCACTAGATATCCCTAAGACAATGGCGAAAGAGGCCCCAAGCACATTTGTGATCTTCGCGACAAGGAAGGGACAAGTGGTGACCCCCATTATACTTGTCAAACCTGTGATGGGGAAGGAACCATTACACCGAGGTGGGTATGGTACCCCGCAAAGCGTATGCTTTAAGAAGGATACCTAAGTCATTGTCTTAAGGAATATCCATCTCATAAATCATTTGTTTTAAACAATAAAAATCTTTTTGCATTCTAGAAAGTGGCTAGTATTCTTCATGCCCTCATCCGCATACAAAAAAAAAAAAAAAAAAAAAATCCCAAACACTATCATACATCATGTTAGAAAATAAAACATGATAATGTTTAAAAAAAAAAAAAAACACTTGCATACATGCATCCACCAAACTTCATCCTCATAACATACATCTAACAATAGACAGTGAACATTCCTCAATACCATGAAAAGAGGGTAGGGCATTCGCATGCCATGCACAAAAAAAAGAGAGAAATTAAATAGAAATTCTAACCCGCCTATTTAGGCTTCGAAACATTGCATTGAAGAATGTACACTGTTTGGATGAAATAAATAAAATTGTTTGTTTTCATCATCTCTCAACCGTCTATTGCATTGCATTCATAAATTGCATTCATTCTCACTTTAATAATAATAAGATAATAAAAAGAGAGGATTAATCGATGTGCTTTCCACGAATCGGAATAAGATGAAGAGCAAACCTTTTGTCGTCAAGTTATCTCCAACGGTTGATCCGCCTAAGAAGGATAATAAGCCTCAACCGTTGGTCATCTGAGTAAATAAAGGAGAGGGGGCAAGGGCGTCATCGCGTTTGTTCATGCCTCCCACCTCAAATAAAGTTGTACCATGGAGATACGCAAAAACATCGTCCATCAACGAAGATATCTCCAGCTTATCTGGCATTGGGGGAGAAATTAGAAGTAGAAGAATCTACTCCCCCGAGGAGCTATAAGATGACGCTCCTAAGAATAAAGAAAAAAATAAAAAGACCGAAGAAAAAACATAATCCAAAGAGAAAACTGAGTAGACTTTGGATTCACAACGCTGAGGCAATTCTTTCAATGCGTTGCCAAAGAGACAAACTCAGGGTAGGCGACAAACTAGTCACAGTTTGAGCTAGAGACGACATTCAGATCAGCAAATTGTCTGCCCTACCTTGAATGGATGTGGCAAGACCTTAGAAATATGAAAAGACTTCCCCAACGATATGAAGGTGACTCACGTGATGAGAAAATATGGATGCCGCCCAAACCAAGGGCTCATTAGAAACTCTCAAGGAATAAGGGAGCCACCAAATTTTAAAAACAATCATTTAAAGCATCACCCTACAAAGGATCAAGTTGCACGGAGAAAAGGGAAGTCTTCCCTCCACACCTTGAATCAGATTTTCCCATATAGAGGGGTTCAAGCGTCAAAAGCGACTTTAGTCATTAGGTGATCTCCTTCTAATTCTTAGGGTTTGTAAATCCAATGACTATTAGAGATTACTCCTCGGGGCTAGCCCGACCCCCGAGCATTGTAGGGCACATATTTCCCTATTAATTACAAAGAATGTCATTCTTACTATCTGCTTCTCTTCTTATTATTCATGTCTAAACCTCATTAATAACCATGTTTAAGCAAACGTTTTCAAAAGTGCGTCAAAGTGATCAAAATGCGCCATTGACCAAAATAAAAGTCAAATTCATCATCACTGATTGACTAGAAACACAAAATAAAGTTTTACATCGTCATAAGTAAAGTCGTGTTTCGCCAATGTTGTGCAAAAAAGAAAACAAAAATCAAAGGAAGCCCATAGAAGCTAAAGGCAAAAAAAAAAAAAAGAGGCAAGATACCCGGTAGGAAACCCACCAAGGGGGCTACGCAAAAGTTAGGGTAAACCCGCTAGGAAACCCGAACAACCATAAAGGGTAGCCTAGGCAAAAACTAGGGTTACAAAATAAAGTCCACTAGGTTTCCCAAAACAAGAAAAAAGAAACCTATACAAAAGTTAGGACAAAACACAACATCCTAAGCTGAAAACCCAAAGGGCAGACTAGGGAAGTCAATCAGTCATAGCAAGCGCCATAGAATAAGACGCCACTCCATAAACAAAACGTATGTTTAAACTAGCCTAAACACTCTAACCAACATTGGCTAGCCATTCTTACAAATAAAAAAATTCTAAAACACAAGCCTTTGAATTAAATATCCCCTTCCTTCTTTTCTCTTGACCCTTACTACTACAACATTCTAGTAATTAGTAGGGAAATGTGGAGATAGTAATCAATAGGAGGATTGACATCCCCAAGGAAAGGGAGGGGCGCACTGACATGGCAAGTCACTCTGCAATCAACACAATCATTCTTCGATCACGGCAAAGTCAAGACGGGAAAATCGGTACAACCTATCCTGTCGACGAAAGCACATAATGAAGCTCATCAGAAGTAAAAGCACATTGGTTAATCCTTTTGAAAAATTAATTGAAATAGTATTATACGATGCATATCACAAACATTGCATGCATATGATAGGGTCCTATCTCTCAAAGAAGAAGAAAAAAAAAGGGAATAATGCAAAAGAATAATGCCTGCTAGGAGATTCTTAAGCAAAAGTTAGGGTAGCCTGCTAGATCGAAAACCTGCAAAGGGCGGTCTAGGCAAAAGTTAGGGCATTCATAAAAAAGGAAAAAACCCGCTAAGGTATCCTAGGCAAAAATTAAGGCAGCCCACTAGACCGAAAACCCCAAAAAGGGGCGATCTAGGCAAAAGATAGGGCTAAACCAAAAATGAATAAAAGAGAGGGGCCCTTCATCATAATCATAAAAAGTCCAGCAGGAGAATGCCAGTCACTTTTCCAGATGCATCAATAAAAAAGAATAGATTGCATTTAGGGCATCCACACACAAATAATCGCACAAAACGACTTTGTCAAGATCAAAAATGAAAAAATAATAATAAAATAAAAATCACTTCAGATAAATAACAAAAAAACGAAAATCATTCATGCATATAAGGAGACTAGCTCCATGTTTGTGATTGAAAACAGGATCACTGAGACTGAGTCTCCAAATAATGCCCTCAAGAAAGCGGAGCAAGTCGTCAATCAAGCGACTCAGCAGAATAATAACTTCTGAAAATCAAGAGCTCCAGCTACCATCCTTCTACCCGAGAAAAGAAGGCACATATAAGAAGAAGAGCGAGTTGTCATCATCAAATAAGCTCGGAAGAAATAAGAAGCTTCCGAAGCCAAAACCCCAGATCATCATTTTTCTATCCAATAAAAGAGGGCACAATCATCAGACATCATAAAAGAAAAGCCGACGGAAAGGCTTAGTCATCCCCAAGAGGATCCCTGCCTACTCCGAAGGCAACACAAAAATTACCCCATGGCTCAGCACCGCCATCACATGAGTCATCGAGCACACTCACCCAAAGTCTCCTCCACACTCCCCAATGGAGAATAAAGGCTTCAAGAGCCCATCATCATCAACAGTCAAAAGAGTCCAAACCATCAAGGGCTCAACAAAAAGAAAGAAGAGAAAAGAAGAGAAAACCCTTCATCTCCAGCAGATGACAAAAAAGGCCATGACAGAGAAGGCCATGACAGAGAAGGCCAAATAAAAATCCTCAAGTGGATCTCCCAAAATTCTACAAAAAAGGAATTAGAAATTCGCATCCCCCAGTGGAATAAGAGCTTCACAAGTATAGCTTGCATCACATTAATGAAGGAGACAGGACTCCATCCCTTGAAAAGAAAAGATCCCCAGGAAGTCAACTAATTCCCTGGTGGATCACCAAAAAAAAAGAAAACTTCCTCACTAGTGGACCCTCCAAAAAAGGAAAAAAGCCAGCGTAATAAAAAGAGACTAAAAAGTAAAAAGGCTTACGCATTATCCTAAAAAAGCCAGATTTCAAAATCGCGTTAAAAAAGAGATAAATTGCGAAAAAAAAGGCGAAATCAACCCTAACTTTTAGGCAATCAATAAAATTTCTAAGTGGGTCACCTCAGAAAAGGGAAAATCAACGAAAAAGAAGGAATTGGAAATCCCAATGAAACAAGAGTATCGGCAAAGCTATCTCATACCAACAACATCCAACAAGGAGTCAAAACTCCATTCCCTCAAGGGGGAAAATCAAAATTAGATCCCCGGGAAGGCAATCAATTCCCCGGTGGATCACCAAAAGGAGAAAGATCATCCCTAGTGAGCCTACTGCAAAGGCAAAACTTCAGATTCATCCTCAGAATGTCATTTGCCTACGCATAGGCAAGACCTGACAAGCAAGAGCGAGCATCCCCATAAGGGAATATCAGCCTAGTCAGAGGCAAAACAAATGCAGCCAAAAGTCTTCACTTTCGATGAAGCATCTGCCTACTCAGAGGCATTACCAGAAACTCAATGGAGTATCTGCCTGCCCAGAGGCACCATCAAAATCAACAAATTTTCAATGGATATCCGCCTACTTAAGAGGCGTCCCCAAGATTAACAAATCCCTAGAGGATTCCTGCCTACCTATGAGGCACTCACCAAAAATCCCCGACAACCAGCAGAGTCGGGTGATCACCCCAAAGAGATCAAAAACAAGAATCCCCAGCAACCAACGAAGCTGGATGAACACCGACAATCCCCGGCATAACCCGGATGACCATTCCAAAAAGGTCCGAGCACATCTACCAACACAGAGATCACTCCCCAGGGAGTCAGCGCATGGTCAGAATCAGTAAGCCGCCACCAACGCCAAAGGATCAGCCACCGCAAGAAAGGGCATCCAGAGGCACATAACCAGACGGGGGTTCATACTCGTCAGCCAAGGGGTCAGCTACCGCGTCAAAGGAGCATCCCAAGGTTTCACATCGGCGCATGAGCTAGAGCAGTAAGCCGCCACCACAGCCAAAGGATCAGCTACTGCAAGAAGGGGCATCCAGAGGCACATAACCAGACGAGGGTTCATACTCGTCAGCCAAGGGGTCAGCTACCGCGTCAAAGGAGCATCCCAAGGTTTCACATCGGCGCATGGTCAGAATCAGTAAGCCGCCACCACGGCCAAAGGATCAGCTACCGCAAAATGGAGCATCCGGAGGCTTAACACCAGATGGGGGTACGTACTCATCGGGCCTTACAGAAGAGGGCTTACCAGGCGGGGGTTCATACTCGTCAAACACCAGATGGGGGTGTGTACTCATCAGGCCTTACAGAAGGGGGCTTACCGGGCGGGGGTTCATACTCGTCAAACCAGATGAGGGTTCGTACTCATCAGCCGAAGGGGTCAGCTACCGCGTCAAAGGAGCATCCCAGAGGCGCACAACACAACATCTCCCCAGAAGATAACCCGCCGCAAAGACGGAATATCTGAAGGGAAACCGGGCAAGAGGGTCAACTCCTTTACCCTCCAGTCGATCACCTCGGCACAAAAGGCCAGTAGTCGACTGGTCAAGTAAAGGGGGGGGCAGCTGTAGACCCCAAATCTTGCCCGGCCTCCAAATAAAGTCAGAAAGCTTCCTATTTGAAGACGGTCGAAGCCTAACAAGCCATTAGGAGAGACTATTAGGCCCCCGTTCTAAGATAGGAAGGTTTTTTGGCCCGAAAATAAGGTTTCTCGCCCTAAAAGGACGAGACCGCCGTCTAAAAGGACCAGACCGTCGTCTCGTCTCAGCGCCAGGGACGAGACCGTCGTCTCGCTTGTCCAGACGGCGGTCTCGTCACCTGCAAAAGTCGAGACGGCGGTCTGGGTTTTCCAGACGGCGGTCTCGATTCCTGCCTAGTCGAGACGGCGGTCTGGATTATCCAGACGGTGGTCTCGACCCCCTGCCATGAACGAGACGGCGGTCTGGATTGTCCAGACGGCGGTCTCGACCCTGTCAGAGGAGACGGCGGTCTCGACCTGTCAGGCGCGAAAAACTATAAATAGGGGCGCCATTTCCGCTTTTTCCACACACCTCACACAGTTTCTCCTCCTTCTCTCTAGATTTTCTCTCTCTAGAACCCCTGCGAAGCATTTCCGGAGTTTCTGAGTGTCTTTAGGAGTATTTTGAGCGTTCTAAATCTTCTTTCGAATCCCTCCGAGGCATTTCTGGAGTTTCTGAGAGTTGTAGAGTGAAGGGCTGCCACAAAGCACCCTCCTTCAAAGAATTAATATAAAAAGCTTGCTTCGAAGGTTCATAAACCTCTTTCTTTACTTTACCGTTTTCATTTAAATTACGCAATAGAAGTTAGGGCCATGTAGTCATAATCTTTAAATACCGCATAATAAAAGGGTAAAAGCGCAATATTCCAGTTTAATTATTTATCCAAAGTAGCTGGCCTATCATAGGGAACCCGAAAGGGGCATCGTAAAGGAACTAACACTTCCTTTACACGTAACTAACTCCCTTACCCAACTCTGGTTCTAATGACCAAAGTTGATTTTCGAAAACCAACGCCTTTTTAAACTCCTTTTCTGATGTTTCCGGTAAAAACATCAGTGGCGACTCCACGAACCCTTCAAAATCCGTTCTTGGGTTAGCCCGGTTATCGGACAAACCAAGAACACTTTTCGAAAACCTCATCTCTAGGTTAGCCCGGTTATCGGACAACCTAAGGACGTTGTAACCACCCATAAGAAACGCGAAAACAAGAGGGTCGAAAAACCATCGCGTCGCTCCGACCGCCCCTTCATTTCGGGAGGCGGCAACAACCACGATTAGCACTATGGCACCAGCACCAAGACCGGGACCAGCACCACAGCGCACCAAGACCAGCACCACCAAAACTGACCGTGGCACCATGCACCAGCCAAATCTCACCGTGCCAGAGAACTCACCAACACCAGCACCACCATAAGCACCACGATCAGCACCATGGCACCAGCACCAAGACTAGGACCAACACCACCATAAGCACCATGATTAGCACCATGGCACCAGCACCACCAACACAGACCGTGGCACCATGCACCAGCCAAATCTGACCGTGCCAGAGAACTCACCAGGACCAGCACCACCATAAGCACCACGATCAGCACCATGGCACCAGCACCACGACCAGGACCAACACCACCATAAGCACCACGATCAACACAATGGCACCAGCACCAAGACCGGGACCAGCACCACAGCGCACCAAGACCAGCACCACCAACACTGACCATGGCACCATGCACCAGCCAAATCTGACCGTGCCAGAGAACTCACCAGGACCAACACCACCATAAGCAACACGATCAGCACCATGGCACTAGCACCAAGACCGGGACCAGCACCACAGCGCACCAAGACTAGCACCACCAACACTGACCGTGGCACCATGCACCAGTAAAATCTGACCGTGCCAGAGAACTCACAAGCACCAGCACCACCATAAGCACCACGATCAGCACCATGGCACCAGTACCAAGACCAGGACCAGCACCACCATAAGCACCACGATTAGCACCATGGCACCAGCACCAAGACCAGGACCAGCACCACAGCGCACCAAGACCAGCACCACCAACACTGACCGTGGCACCATGTACCAGCCAAATCTGACCGTGCCAGAGAACTCACCAGCACCAGCACCACCATAAGCACCACGATCAGCACCATGGCACCAACACCAAGACCAGGACCAGCACCACCATAAGCACCACGATCAGCAGCATGGCACCAACACCAAGACGGGGACTAGCACCACAGCGCACCAAGACCAGCACCACCAACACTGACCGTGGAACCATGCACCATCCAAATCTGACCGTGCCAGAAACTCACCAGGACCAGCACCACCATAAGCACCACGATCAGCACCATGGCACCAACACCAAGACCGGGACCAGCACCACAGCAGCACCAAGACCGAGCACCACCAACACCGACCAGTGGCACCATGCACCAGCCAAATCTGACCGTGCAGTGGAACTCACCAGGACCAGGCACCACCATAAGCACCACGATCAGCACCATGGCACCAAGCACCAAGACCAGGACCAAGCACCACCATAAGCACCACGATCAAGCACCATGGCACCAACACCAAGACCGGGACCAAGCACCACAGCAGCACCAAGACCAGGCACCACGAACACCGATCGTGGCACCATGCACCGACCAAATCGACCGGTGCCGGAGAACTCACCAAGCACCAAGCACCACCATAAGCACCACGATCAGCACCATGGCACCAATACGAAGACCAGGACCAGCACCACCATAAGCACTACGATAAGCACCATGGCACCAGCACCAAGACCGGCACTAGCACCATAGCGCACCAAGACCAGCACATCCAACACTGACCGTGGCACCATGCAGCAACCAAATCTGACCGTCCCAGAGAACTCCCCAGGACCAGGTACCACCATAAGCACCACGATCGGCACCATGGCACCAAGCACCAAGACCAGGACCGAGCACCACCATAAGCACCACGATCGGCACCATGGCACTAGCACCAAGACCGGGACTAGCACCACGGTGCACCAAGACCAAGCACCACCAACACCGACCGTGGCACCATGCACCGACCAAATCGGCCAGTGCCGGAGAACTCACCAGGACCAAGCACCACCATAAGCACCACGATCGGCACCATGGCACCAACAACAAGACCAGGACCAACACCACCACAAGCACCATGATCAGCACCATGGCACCGGCATCAAGACCTGGACCAGCCACATAGCGCACCAAGACCAAGCACCACCAACACCGACCGGGGCACCATGCACCGACCAAATCCGACAGTGCTAGAGAACTCACCAGGACCAAGCACCACCATAAGCACCACGATCGGCACCATGGCACCAACACCAAGACTAGGACCGAGCACCACCATAAGCACCGCGATCAGCACCATGGCACCAAGCATCAAGACCAGGACCAAGCACCACAACGCACCAAGACCAGGCACCACCAACACCGACCGTTGCACCATGCACCGAGCACCACCATAAGCACCACGATCGAGCACCATGGCACCAAGCACCAAGACCAGGACCAGGACTAGCACCACCATAAGCACCACGATCAGCACCATGGCACCAGCACAAAGAGCGGGACCAGCACCACAGAGCACCAAGACCAGCACTACCAACACTGATTGTGGCACCATGCACAAGCCAAATCTGATCGTGCCAGAGAACTCACGAGGACCAAGCACCACCATAAGCACCACGATCGAGCACCATGGCACCGAGCACCAAGACCGGGACTAGCACCACGACAAGCACCAAGACCAAGCACCACCAACACCGACCAGTGGCACCATGCACCAGCCAAATCTGATCGTGCCAAAAAACTCACCAACACCGAGCACCACCATAAGCACCACGATCAGCACCATGGCACCAGGCACCAAGACCAGGACCAAGCACCACCATAAGCACCACGATTAGCACCATGGCACCAAGCACCAAGACCGGGACCGAGCACTCACAGCAGCACCAAGACCGAGCACAACCAAAAAGGACCGTGGCACCATGTACCAGCCAAATCTGACCGTGCCAGAGAACTGACCAGCACCAGCACCACTATAAGCACCACGATCAGCACCATGGCACCAACACCAAGACTAGGACCAGCACCACCATAAGCACCACGATTAGCACCATGGCGCCAGCACTAAGACCGGGACCAGAACCATAGCGCACCAAGACCAACGACATCCAACACCGACCAGTGGCACCATGCACCGACCAAATCGACCGTGCCAGGAGAACTCACCAAGACCAAGCACCACCATAAGCACCACGATCAAGCACCAAGACACCAAGCAGCAAGACCAGGACCAAGACCACGATCAACGAGCATGGCACCGAGCATTAAGACTGGGACTAGCACCATAGCGCACCAAGACCAAGCACCACCAACACCGATCAGTGGCACCATGCACCATCGAATCCGACCGCATGCCGAAACTCACCAGGAACACCACCACCATAAGCACTATGATCGAGCACCATGGCACCGAGCACCAAGACCAGGACCAGGCACCATTATAAGCACCACGATCAGGCACCATGGCACCGAGCACCAAGACCGGACCAAGCACCACAACGCACCAAGACCAAGCACCAAGCAACACTCACCGGGGCACCATGCACCAGCCAAATCGACCAGTGCCGGAGAACTCACCAAGCACCAAGCACCACCATAAGCACCACGATCAAGCACCATGGCACCAACACCAAGACCAGGACCAAGCACCACCATAAGCACCACGATCAAGCACCATGGCACCAAGCACCAAGACCAGGACCAAGCACCACCATAAGCACCACGATCAGCACCATGGCACCAAGCACCAAGACCGGGACCGAGCACCACAGCGCACAAAGACCGACACCACCAACACTAACCGTGGCACCATGCACCTGACCAAATATGACCGTGCCAGAGAACTCACAAGCACCAGCACCACCATAAGCACCACGATCAGCACCAAGGCACCAGCACCAAGACCAGGACCAGCACCACCATAAGCACCACGATCAGTAGCATGGCACCAACACCAAGACAGGGACTAGCACCACAGCGCACCAAGACCGAGCACCACCAACACCGACCAGTGGCACCATGCACCAGCCTAAATCGACCAGTGCCGAAACTCACCAGGACCAGCACTAGCATAAGCACCACGATCAGCACCATGGCACCAGCACCAAGACCAGGACCTGCACCACCATAAGAACCATGATCAGCACCATGGTACCAGCACCAAGACCGGGACCAGCACCACAACGCAACAAGACCAGCACCACCAACACTGACCGTAGCACCATGCACCAGCCAAATCTGACCGTGCCAGGGAACTCACCAGGACTAGCACCACCATAAGCACCACGATCAGCACCATGGCACCAGCACCAAGACCGGGACCAGCACCACATCGCACCAAGACCAGCACCACCAACACTGACTGTGGCATGTCGCCGCCGTCCCTTTCGACGTCCGGGGGACGTCTCGAACGTTTATGCGAGCGGTCGCGAAAAGATGGTTTAGACTCGCGTATTTGTTTTAAAAGGTTTTCGAAAAGAGGTTCTTATGGAGTCGCCACCAATGTTTTGACCTTAAACATTGGAAAAGGAAAAAATGTTGATTTTAAGAAAAACCGCACTTGGCCATTATAACCAGAGTTGGGTAAGGGAGTTAGTTACGTGTGGGGAAGGTGTTAGCACCCCACAACGCCCCTTTCGGGTTCCCTATGACAGATTAATTCGTTTAAGTAAAGACTACAAGAAATTACGT
>OY731402.1:22978560-22992971 GCA_963425845.1 Sphenostylis stenocarpa | reverse complement strand
GTGGCACGAAGCGTTGGCGGGTGGCGTGACGAGCAAATGTGGGTGCGGAGAAACGTATACAAGGGAACGGGGAGCTCGGTATGGGTGAACTGATGAAAGGAAATGGAGCGTAGGGAGAAACGTACGGGGAGCTCGCTATGGGGGGAAGTGATGAAATGAAATGGAGCGCGGGAGGAGGGTAAAACAGAAGATACTATGTCGGTTGCCCTAACACCCGTCATCAAAGACACTTTCTACGTCGGTTAAAATTTACCCGACATAGAAAGTTCACTTTCTACGTCGGGTAAATGTTACCCGACATAGAAAGTTAACTTTCTATATCGGGTAAATTTTAACCGACGTAGAAAGTGACCTTTCCACTTACTATGTCGGTTAAAACTTACTCGACATAGAAAGTTTATGATTTTATTACAAAATTGCCACCGCGCCACATACTATGACGGGTGGATTACGACCGTGATAAAAACCCGTCATAGAAAGCTATTTTTCCACTAGTGGCTTGTGCAGGTCTTGGTGTTGGTGCCATGGTGCTGATCGTGGTGCTTATGGTGGTGCTGGTCCTGGTCTTGGTGCTGGTGCCATGGTGCTGATCGTGGTGCTTATCTTGGTGCTGGTCCTGGTGAGTTCTCTGGCACGGTCAGATTTGGCTGGTGCATGGTGCCACGGTCAGTGTTGGATGTGCTGGTCTTGGTGTGGTCCCGATCTTGGTGCTGGTGCCATGGTGCTAATCGTGGTGCTTATGGTGGTGCTGGTCTTGGTGCTGGTGCCATGGTGCTGATCGTGGTGCTTATGGTGGTGCTGGTCCTGGTGAGTTCTCTGCCACAGTCAAATTTGGCTGGTGCATGGTGCCACGATCGGTGTTGGTGGTGCTTGGTCTTGGTGCTGACTGTGGTGTCTGGTCCAGGTCTTGGTGTTGGTGCCATGGTGCTGATCGTGGTGCTTATGCTGGTGCTGGTCCTGGTCTTGGTGTTGGTGCCATGGTGCTGATCGTGGTGCTTATGGTGGTGCTAATCCTAGTGAGTTCTCTAGCACGGTCAGATTTGGCTGGCGCATGGTGCCACGGTTAGTGTTGGATATGCTGGTCTTGGTGCACTGTAGTGCTGGTCCAGGTCTTGGTGCTAGTGCCACGGTGCTGATCGTGGTGCTTATGGTGGTGATGATCCTGGTCTTGGTGCTGGTGTCATGGTGCTGATCGTGGTGCTTATGGTGGTGCTGGTCCGTGTGAGTTCTCTGGCACGGTCAGATTTGGCTGGTGCATGGTGTCACGGTCAATATTGGATGTGATGGTCTTGGTGCGCTGTGGTGTTGGTCCCGGTCTTGGTGCTGGTGCCATGGTGCTAATCGTGGTGCTTATAGTGGTGCTGGTCCTGGTCTTGGTGATGGTGCCATGGTGCTGATTGTCGTGCTTATGGTGGTGCTGGTGCTGGTGAATTCTCTGGCACGATCAGATTTGGCTGGTACATGGTGCCACGATCAGTGTTGGTGGTGCTTGGTCTTGGTGTGCTTGTGGTGCTTATGGTGGTGCTTGGTGCTAATGGTGGTGCTTATGGTGGTGCTTGGTCCTGGTCTTGGTGCTTGGTGCCATGGTGCGACCATGGTGCTTATGGTGGTGCTTGGTCTTGGTCGGTTCTCCGGCACGGTCAGATTTGGGTGGTGCATGGTGCCACGGTCGGTGTTGGTGGTGCTGGTCTTGGTGCGTTGTGGTGCTTGGTCTCGGTCTTGGTGCTCGGTGCCATGGTGCTCGATCGTGGTGCTTATGGTGGTGCAGGTCCTGGTGAGTTCTCTGGCACGGTCAGATTTGGCTGGTGCATGGTGCCACGATCGGTGTTGGTGGTGCTGGTCTTTGTGCGCTGTGGTGCTGGTCTCGGTCTTGGTGCTGGTGCCATGGTGCTGATCGTGGTGCTTATGGTGGTGATGGTGCTGGTGAGTTCTCTGGCACGTTCAGATTTGGCTAGTGCATGGTGCCACGGTCAGTGTTGGTGGTGCTGGTCTTGGTGCGCTGTGCTGCTGGTCCCGGTCTTGGTGCTGGTGCCATGGTGTTGATCGTGGTGCTTATGGTGGTGCTAGTCCTGGTCTATGTGCTGGTGCCATGGTGCTGATCATGGTGCTTATGGTGGTGCTGGTCCTGGTGATTTCTCTGGCACGGTCAGATTTGGCTGGTGCATGGTGCCACGGTCAGTGTTGGATGTGCTGGTCTTGGTGTGTTGTGGTGCTAGTCCCGGTCTTGGTGCTGGTGCCATGGTGCTAATAGTGGTGCTTATGGTGGTGCTGGTCGTGGTGCTGGTGCCATGGTGCTGATCGTGGTGCTTATGGTGGTGCTGGTGTTGGTGAGTTCTCTGGTACGGTCAGATTTGGCTGGTGCAGGGTTCCACGGTCAGTGTTGGTGGTGCTAGTCTTGGTGCGTCTGTGGTGCTTGGTGGCATGGTGCTCGATCGTGGTGCTTATGGTTGTGTTGGTCCTGGTGAGTTCTCCTGGCACGGTCGGATTTGGTCGGTGCATGGTGCCACGGTCGGTGTTGGTGGTGCTTGGTCTTGGTGCTGCTGTGGTGTCGGTCCGGTCTTGGTGCCGGTGCCAAGGTGCCGATCATGGTGCTTATGGTGGTGTTGGTCCTGGTCTTGGTGCTTGGTGCGATGGTGCCGATCGTGGTGCTTATGGTGGTGCTTGGTCCTGGTGAGTTCTCCGGCACGCGTCGATTTGGCTGGTGCATGGTGCCACGGTCGGTGTTGGTGGTGCTCGGTCTTTGTGCGCTGTGGTGCTAGTCCGGTCTTGGTGCTCGGTGCCATGGTGCTGATCGTGGTGCTTATGGTGGTGTTGGTCCAGGTCTTGGTGCTAGAGCAATGGTGCTGATCGTGGTGCTTATGGTGGTGCTGGTCCTGGTGAGTTCTCTGGCACGGTCAGATTTTGCTGGTGCATGGTGCCACGGTTAGTGTTGGATGTGCTGGTCTTGGTGCGCTGTGGTGCTGGTCCCGGTCTTGGTGCTGGTGCCATGGTGCTAATAGTGGTGCTTATGGTGGTGTTGGTACTGGTCATGGTGTTGGTGCCATGTTGCTGATCGTGGTGCTTATGGCGGTGCTGGTCCTAGTGAGTTCTCTAGGACGATCAGATTTGGCTGGTGCATGGTGCGACGGTCCGTGTTGGTGGTGCTGGTCTTGGTGCACTGTGGTGTTGGTCTTGGTCTTGGTGCTGGTGGCATGGTGCTGATCGTGGTGCTTATGGTGGTGCTGGTCTTGGTGAGTTCTCTAGCACGGTCAGATTTGGCTGGTGCATGGTGCCACGGTCAGTGTTGGTGGTGCTGATCTTGGTGTGTTGTGGTGTTGGTCCCGATCTTGGTGCTGGTGCCATGATGCTTGATCGTGGTGCTTATGGTGGTCCTAGTCCTGGTCTTGGTGCTTGGTGCCATGGTGCTGATCGTGGTGCTTATGGTGGTGCTTGGTCTTGGTGAGTTCTCCGGCACGCGTCAGATTTGGTCGGTGCATTGTGCCACTGATCGGTGTTGGTGGTGCTTGGTCTTGGTGCGCTTGTGGTGCTAGTCCGGTCTTGGTGCTTGGTGCCATGGTGCTCGATCGTGGTGCTTATGGTGGTGTTGGTCCTGGTCTTGGTGTTGGTGCGATGGTGCTGATCGTGGTGCTTATGGTGGTGCTTGGTCCTAGTGAGTTCTCCGGCACTGATCAGATTTGGCTCGGTGCATGGTGCCACGGTCAGTGTTGGTGGTGCTTGGTCTTTGTGCGTCTGTGGTGCTAGTCCGGTCTTGGTGCCTGGTGCCATGGTGCTTGATCGTGGTGCTTATGGTGGTGTTGGTCCAGGTCTTGGTGCTAGAGCCATGGTGCTGATCGTGGTGCTTATGGTGTTGCTGGTCCTGGTGAGTTCTCTGGCACGGTCAGATTTGGGTGGTGCATGGTGCCACGGTCAGTGTTGGTGGTGCTGGTCTTGGTGCGCGGTGGTGCTGGTCTCGGTCTTGGTGCTGGTGCCATGGTGCTGATCGTGGTGCTTATGGTGGTGCAGGTCCTGGTGAGTTCTCCGGCACGGTCGGATTTGGCTGGTGCATGGTGCCACGATCGGTGTTGGTGGTGCTTGGTCTTTGTGCTGCTGTGGTGCTTGGTCTCGGTCTTGGTGCTTGGTGCCATGGTGCTAATCGTGGTGCTTATGGTGGTGATGGTGCTTGGTGAGTTCTCCGGCACGTTCGATTTGGCTAGTGCATGGTGCCACGGTCGGTGTTGGTGGTGCTTGGTCTTGGTGCTGCTGTCTGTCGCTGGTCCGGTCTTGGTGCTTGGTGCCATGGTGTTGATCGTGGTGCTTATGGTGGTGCTAGTCCTGGTCTATGTGCTTGGTGCCATGGTGCTGATCATGGTGCTTATGGTGGTGCTTGGTCCTGGTGATTTCTCCGCACCGGTCAGATTTGGCCGGTGCATGGTGCCACGGTCGGTGTTGGATGTGCTGGTCTTGGTGTGTTGTGGTGCTAGTCCCGGTCTTGGTGCTGGTGCCATGGTGCTAATAGTGGTGCTTATGGTGGTGCTGGTCGTGGTGCTGGTGCCATGGTGCTGATCGTGGTGCTTATGGTGGTGCTGGTGTTGGTGAGTTCTCTGGTACGGTCAGATTTGGCTGGTGCAGGGTTCCACGGTCAGTGTTGGTGGTGCTAGTCTTGGTGCGCTGTGGTGCTGGTGCCATGGTGCTGATCGTGGTGCTTATGGTTGTGTTGGTCCTGGTGAGTTCTCCGGCACGGTCGATTTGGTCGGTGCATGGTGCCACTGGTCGGTGTTGGTGGTGCTCGGTCTTGGTGCGTCTGTGGTGCTGGTCCCGGTCTTGGTGCTGGTGCCAAGGTGCTGATCATGGTGCTTATGGTGGTGTTGGTCCTGGTCTTGGTGCTGGTGCGATGGTGCTGATCGTGGTGCTTATGGTGGTGCTTGGTCCTGGTGAGTTCTCCGGCACCGGTCAGATTTGGCTGGTGCATGGTGCCACGGTCGGTGTTGGTGGTGCTCGGTCTTTGTGCTGCTCGTGGTGCTAGTCCCGGTCTTGGTGCTCGGTGCCATGGTGCTCGATCGTGGTTCTTATGGTGGTGTTGGTCCAGGTCTTGGTGCTAGAGCCATGGTGCTGATCGTGGTGCTTATGGTGGTGCTGGTCCTGGTGAGTTCTCTGGCACGGTCAGATTTTGCTGGTGCATGGTGCCACGGTTAGTGTTGGATGTGCTGGTCTTGGTGCGCTGTGGTGCTGGTCCCGGTCTTGGTGCTGGTGCCATGGTGCTAATAGTGGTGCTTATGGTGGTGTTGGTACTGGTCATGGTGTTGGTGCCATGTTGCTGATCGTGGTGCTTATGGCGGTGCTGGTCCTGGTGAGTTCTCTAGGACGATCAGATTTGGCTGGTGCATGGTGCGACGGTCCGTATTGGTGGTGCTTGGTCTTGGTGCACCGTGGTGTTGGTCTTGGTCTTGGTGCTTGGTGGCATGGTGCTCGATCGTGGTGCTTATGGTGGTGCTGGTCTTGGTGAGTTCTCTAGCACGGTCAGATTTGGCTGGTGCATGGTGCCACGGTCAGTGTTGGTGGTGCTGATCTTGGTGTGTTGTGGTGTTGGTCCCGATCTTGGTGCTGGTGCCATGATGCTGATCGTGGTGCTTATGGTGGTCCTAGTCCTGGTCTTGGTGCTTGGTGCCATGGTGCTGATCGTGGTGCTTATGGTGGTGCTTGGTCTTGGTGAGTTCTCCGGCACTGGTCGATTTGGTCGGTGCATTGTGCCACGGTCAGTGTTGGTGGTGCTTGGTCTTGGTGCTGCTGTGGTGCTAGTCCGGTCTTGGTGCTTGGTGCCATGGTGCTCGATCGTGGTGCTTATGGTGGTGTTGGTCATGGTCTTGGTGCTTGGTGCGATGGTGCTCGATCGTGGTGCTTATGGTGGTGCTTGGTCCTGGTGAGTTCTCCTGCACGGTCGATTTGGTCGGTGCTTGGTGCCACGATCGGTGTTGGTGGTGCTCGGTCTTTGTGCTGCTGTGGTGCTAGTCCCGGTCTTGGTGCCTGGTGCCATGGTGCTGATCGTGGTGCTTATGGTGGTGTTGGTCCAGGTCTTGGTGCTAGAGCCATGGTGCTGATCGTGGTGCTTATGGTGTTGCTGGTCCTGGTGAGTTCTCTGGCACGGTCAGATTTTGCTGGTGCATGGTGCCACGGTTAGTGTTGGATGTGCTGGTCTTGGTGCGCTGTGGTGCTGGTCCCGGTCTTGGTGCTGGTGCCATGGTGCTAATAGTGGTGCTTATGGTGGTGTTGGTCCTGGTCATGGTGCTGGTGCCATGTTGCTGATCGTGGTGCTTATGGTGGTGCTGGTCCTGGTGAGTTCTCTTGGACGGTCAGATTTGGCTGGTGCATGGTGCGACGGTCCGTGTTGGTGGTGCTGGTCTTGGTGCGCTGTGGTGTTGGTCTTGGTCTTGGTGCTGGTGGCATGGTGCTGATCGTGGTGCTTATGGTGGTGCTGGTCTTGGTGAGTTCTCTAGCACGGTCAGATTTGGCTGGTTCATGGTGCCACGGTCAGTGTTGGTGGTGCTGGTCTTGGTGCGTTGTGGTGCTGGTCCCGGTCTTGGTGCTAGTGCCATGGTGCTAATGGTGGTGCTTATGGTGGTGCTGGTCTTGGTCTAGGTGCTGGTCCATGGTGCCACGGTTAGTGTTGTTGGTGTTGGTCTTGGTGCGCTGTGGTGCTGGTCCCGGTCTTGGTGCTGGTGCAATGGTGTTGATCGTGGTGCTTATGGTGGTGTTGGTGCTGGTGTGTTCTCTGGCACGGTCAGACTTGGCTGCTGCATGGTGCCACGGTCAGTGTTGGTGGTGCTAGTCTTGGTGCGCTGTGGTGCTGGTCTAGGTCTTGGTGTTGGTGCCATGGTGTTGATCGTGGTGCTTATGGTGGTGCTCGTCCTGGTGAGTTCTCTAGCACGGTCAGATTTGGCTGGTACATAGTGCCACGGTCAGTGTTGGATGTGCTGGTCGTGGTGCACTGTGGTGCTGGTCCCAGTCTTGGTGCTGGTGCCATGGCGCTAATCGTGGTTCTTATGGTGGTGGTGGTCCAGGTCTTGGTGCTGGTGCCATGGTGCTGATCGTGGTGCTTATGGTGGTGTTGGTGCTGGTGAGTTCTCTGGCACGGTCAGATTTGGCTGGTGCATGGTCCACGGTCAGTGTTGGTGGTGCTGGTCTTGGTGCGCTGTGGTGCTGGTCCCGGTCTTGGTGCTAGTGCCAAGGTGCTGATCGTGGTGTTTATGGTGGTGCTGGTCCTGGTGAGTTCTCTGGCACGGTCAGATTTGGTTGGTGCATGGTGCCACGGTCAGTGTTGGTGGTGCTGGTCTTGGTGCGTTGTGGTGCTGGTCCAGGTCTAGGTGTTGGTGCCATGGTGCTGATCGTGGTTCTTACGGTGGTGCTGGTCCTGGTCTTGGTGCTGGTGCCATGGTGCTGATCGTGGTGCTTATGGTGGTGTTGGTCCTGGTGAGTTCTCTGGCACGGTCAGATTTGGTTGGTGCATGGTGCCACGATCAGTGTTGGATGTGCTTGGTCTTGGTGCACCGTGGTGCTCGGTCCCGGTCTTGGTGCTCGGTGTCATGGTGCTAATCGTGGTGCCGATGGTGGTGCTCGGTCTTGGTCTTGGTGTTGGTGCCATGGTGCTCGATCGTGGTGCTTATGGTGGTGCTCGGTGCTTGGTGAGTTCTCTAGCACGGTCCGATTTGGTTGGTACATGGTGCCACGATCGGTGTTGGTGGTGCTTGGTCTTGGTGCGTCTGTGGTGCTTGGTCCCGGTCTTGGTGCTTGGTGCCATGGTGCTAATCGTGGTGCTTATGGTGGTGCTTGGTCCTGGTCTTGGTGCTTGGTGCCATGGTGCCTGATCGTGGTGCTTCGGTGGTGCTTGGTGAGTTCTCCGGCACGATCAGATTTGGCTGGTGCATGGTGCCACTGGCCAATGTTGGTGGTGCTCGGTCTTGGTGCTGCTCGTGGTGCTTGGTCCCGGTCTTAGTGCTAGTGCCAAGGTGATGATCGTGGTACTTATGGTGGTGCTGGTCCTGGTGAGTTCTCTGGCACGATCAGATTTGGCTTGTACATGGTGCCAAGATCAGTGTTGGTGGTGCTGGTCTTGGTGCGCTGTGGTGTTGGTCCCACTCTTGGTGCTGGTGCCATAGTGCTAATAGTGGTGCTTATGGTGGTGCTGGTCCTGGTCTTGGTGCTAGTGCCATGATGCTCGATCGTGGTGCTTATGGTGGTGCCTGGTCCTGGTGAGTTCTCCGGCACCTGGTCGATTTGGCTAGTGCATGGTGCCACGGTTAGTGTTGGTGGTGCTTGGTCTTGGTGCTGCTCGTGGTGCTTGGTCCCCGTCTTTGTGCCTGGTGCCATGGTGCTTGATCGTGGTGCTTATGGTGGTGCCTGGTCCTGGTCTTGGTGCTTGGTGTCATGGTGCCGATCGTGGTGCTTATGGTGGTGCTTGGTCCTGGTGAGTTCTCCGGCACTGGCCAGATTTGGCTGGTGCATGGTGTCACTGGTCGGTGTTGGTGGTGCTTGGTCTTGGTGCGTTCGTGGTGCTCGGTCCAGGTCTTGGTGCCTGGTGCCATGGTGCTCGATCGTGGTGCTTATGGTGGTGCTTGGTCCTGGTCTTGGTGCTCGGTGCCATGGTGCTGATCGTGGTGCTTATGGTGGTGCTTGGTCCTAGTGAGTTCTCCGGCACGGTCGGATTTGATTGGTACATGGTGGCACGGTCAGTGTTGGTTTTGGTCTTAGTGCGCTGTGGTGCTGGTCCCGGTCTTGGTGCTGGTGCCATCGTGCTAATAGTGGTGCTGGTCCTGGTCTTAGTGCTGGTGCCATGGTGCTGATCATGGTGCTTATGGTGGTGCTTGTGCTGGTGAGTTCTCTGGCACGGTCAGAATTTGCTGGTACATGGTGCCACGGTCAGTGTTGGTGGTGCTGGTCTTGGTGCGTAGTGGTGCTGGTCCAGGTGTTGGTGCTAGTGCCATGGTGCTGATCGTGGTACTTATGGTGGTGCTGGTCCTGGTGAGTTCTTTGGCACGTCAGATTTGGCTGGTGCATAGTGCCACTGTCAATGTTGGATGTGCTGGTCTTGGTGCACTGTGGTGCTGGTCCCGGTCTTGGTGCTGGTGCCATGGTGCTAATCGTGGTGCTTATGGTGGTGCTAGTCCTGGTCTTGGTGCTGGTGCCATGGTGCTGGTCGTGGTGCTTATGGTCGTGCTGGTGCTGGTGAGTTCTCTGGCACGGTCAGATTTGGCTGGTACATGGTGCCACGGTATGTGTTGGTGGTGCTGGTCTTGGTGCGCAGCGGTGCTGGTCCCGGTCTTGGTGATGGTGCCATGGTGCTAATCGTGGTGCTTATGGTGGTGCTGGTCCTGGTCATGGTACTGGTGCCATGGTGCTGATCGTGGTGCTTGTGGTGGTGATGGTGCTGGTGACGTCTCTGGCACGGTCAGATTTGGCTGGTGCAAGGTGCCAGGGTCAGTACTGGATGTGATGGTCTTGGTGCGCTGTGGTGCTGGTCCTGGTCTTGGTGCTGGTGCCATGGTGCTAATCGTGGTGCTTATGGTGGTGCTGGTCCTGCTCTTGGTGCTGGTGCCATGGTGCTAATCGTGGTGCTTAAGAGGGTGCTGGTGCTGGTGAGTTCTCTGGCACGGTCAGATTTGGCTGGTACATGGTGCCACGGCAGTGTTTGTGGTGCTGGTCTTGGTGCGCTGTGGTGCTGGTCCAGGTGTTGGTGCTAGTGCCATGGTGCTGATCGTGGTACTTATGGTGGTGCTGGTTCTAGTCTTGGTGTTGGTGCCATGGTGTTGATCGTGGTGCTTATGGTTGTGATGGTCCTGGTGAGTTCTCTGGCACGGTCAGATTTGGTTGGTGCATGGTGCCACAGTGAGTGTTGGATGTGCTGGTCTTGGTGCACTGTGGTGCTGGTCCCGGTCTTGGTGCTGGTGCCATGGTGCTAATCGTGGTGCTTATGGTGGTGCTGGTCTTGGTCTTGGTGTTGGTGCCATGGTGCTGATCGTGGTGCTTATGGTGGTGCTGGAGCTGGTGAGTTCTCTAGCACGGTCTGATTTGGTTGGTACATGGTGCCACGGTCAGTGTTGGTGGTGCTGGTCTAAGTGCGCTGTGGTGCTGGTCCTGGTCTTGCTGCTGGTGCCATGGTGCTAATCGTTGTGCTTGTGGTGGTGTTGGTCCTTGTCTTGGTGTTGGTGCCATGGTGCTAATCGTGGTGCTTATGGTGGTGTTGGTCCTGGTGAGTTCTCTGGTACGGTCAGATTTGGCTATTGCATGGTGCCACGGTCAGTGTTGGTGGTGTTGGTCTTGGTGCGCTGTGGTGCTGGTCCCGGTCTTGGTGCTAGTGCCAAGGTGCTGATCGTGGTGCTTATGGTGGTGCTGGTCCTGGTGAGTTCTCTGGCACGATCAGATTTGGCTGGTGCATGGTGCCAAGATCAGTGTTGGTGGTGCTTGGTCTTGGTGCTGCTGTGGTGTTGGTCCCGGTCTTGGTGCTTGGTGCCATGGTGCTCGATTGTGAGTGCTTCGGTGGTGCTTGGTCCTAGTCTTGGTGCTGGTGCCATGGTGCTCGATCGTGGTGCTTATGGTGGTGCTTATGTTTGTGCTTGGTCCTGGTGAGTTCTCCGGCACTGGTCGATTTGGTCGGTGCATGGTGCCACTGGCCGGTGTTGGTGGTGCTGGTCTTGGTGCTGCTCGTGGTGCTAGTCCAGGTCCTGGTGCTTGGTGCCATGGTGCCGATCGTGGTGCTTACTGGTCTGCCTGGTCCTAGTCTTGGTGTTGGTGCCATGGTGCCGATCGTGGTGCTTATGGTGGTACTCGGTGCTTGGTGAGTTCTCCGGACCTGGCCAGATTTGGCTGGTGCATGGTGCCACGGTCGATGTTGGTGGTGCTTGGTCTTGGTGCGCTGTGGTCCTGGTCCCGGCCTTGGTGCTTGGTGCCATGGTGCTGATCGTGGTGCTTATGGTGGTGCTTGGTGCTTGGTGCTTGGTGCTTGGTGAGTTCTCCGGCACCTGGTCAGATTTGGCTGGTACATGGTGCCACGGTCGGTGTTGGTGGTCCTGGTCTTGGTGCGTTGTGATGCTGGTCCGATCTTGGTGCTGGTCCCATGGTGCTAATAGTGGTGCTTATGGTGGTGCTGGTCCTGGTCTTGGTGCTGGTGCCATGGTGCTGATCGTGGGGTTTATGGTGGTGCTGGTGCTGGTGAGTTCTCTGTCACGGTCAGATTTGGCTGGTGCAAGGTGCCACGGTCACTGTTGGTGGTGCTGGTCTTGGTGCGCTATGGTGCTGGTCTCGGTCCTTGTGTTGGTTCCATGATGCTGATCGTGGTGCTTATGGTGGTGCTGGTCCTGGTGAGTTCTCTGGCACGGTCAGATTTTGCTAGTGCATGGTGCCACGGTTAGTGTTGGTGGTGCTGTTCTTGGTGCGTTGTGGTGCTGGTCCCGGTCTTGGTGTTGGTGCCATGGTGCTGATCGTGGTGCTTATGGTGGTGCTGGTCCTGGCCTTGGTGTTGGTGCCATGGTGCTGATCGTGGTGCTTATGGTGGTGCTGGTCCTGGTGAGTTCTCCTGGCACTGGCCGATTTGGCTAGTGCATGGTGCCACTGGCCAGTGTTGGTGGTGCTTGGTCTTGGTGCTGCTGTGGTGCCTGGTCCAGGTCTTGGTGCTTGGTGCCATGGTGCTTATGTTGGTGCTTGGTTCTGGTCTTGGTGCTTGGTGCCATGGTGCCGATCGTGGTGCTTATGGTGGTGCTGGTCCTAGTGAGTTCTCTGGCACGGTCCGATTTGGCTGGTACATGGTGGCACGGTCAGTGTTGGTTTTTGTCTTGGTGCGCTGTGGTGCTGGTCCCGGTCTTGGTGCTGGTGCCATCGTGCTAATATTGGTGCTTATAATGGTGCGAGTCCTGGTCTTAGTGCTGGTGCCATGGTGCTGATCATGGTGCTTATGGTGGTGCTTATGCTGGTGAGTTCTCTGGCACGGTCAGAATTTGCTGGTACATGGTGCCACGGTCAGTGTTGGTGGTACTGATCTTGGTGCGCAGTGGTGCTGGTCCAGGTGTTGGTTCTAGTGCCATGGTGCTGATCGTGGTGCTTATGGTGGTGCTGGTCCTGGTGAGTTCTCTGGGACGGTCAGATTTGGCTGGTGCATAGTGCCACTGTCAGTGTTGGATGTGCTGGTCTTGGTGCACTGTGGTGCTGGTCCCGGTCTTGGTGCTGGTGCCATGGTGCTAATCGTGGTGCTTATGGTGGTGTTGGTCCTGGTCTTGGTGCTGGTGCCATGGTGCTGGTCGTGGTGCTTATGGTCGTGCTGGTGCTGGTGAGTTCTCTGACACGGTCAGATTTGGCTGGTACATGGTGCCACGGTCAGTGTTGGTGGTGCTGGTCTTGGTGCGCAGTGGTGATGGTCCCGGTCTTGGTGCTGGTGCCATGGTGCTAATCGTGGTGCTTATGGTGGTGCTAGTCCTGGTCATGGTGCTGGTGCCATGGTGCTGATCGTGGTGCTTGTGGTGGTGCTGGTGCTGGTGAGGTCTCTGGCACGGTCAGATTTGGCTGGTGCAAGGTGCCACGGTCAGTGTTGGATGTGCTGGTCTTGGTGCGCTGTGGTGCTAGTCCCGGTCTTGGTGCTGGTGCCATGGTGCTAATCGTGGTGCTTATGGTGGTGCTGGTCCTGCTCTTGGTGCTGGTGCCATGGTGCTGATCGTGGTGCTTATGAGGGTGCTGGTGCTGGTGAGTTCTCTGGAACGGTCAGATTTGGCTGCTACATGGTGCCACGGCAGTGTTGGTGGTGCTGGTCTTGATGCGCTGTGGTGCTGGTCCAGGTGTTGGTGCTAGTGCCATGGTGCTGATCGTGGTGCTTATGGTGGTGCTGGTCCTGGTCTTGGTGTTGGTGCCATGGTGTTGATCGTGGTGCTTATGGTTGTGATGGTCCTGGTGAGTTCTCTGGCACGGTCAGATTTGGCTGGTGCATGATGCCACGGTCAGTGTTGGTTGTGCTGGTCTTGGTGCACTGTGGTGCTGGTCCTGGTCTTGGTGCGCTGTGGTGCTGCTCCCGGTCTTGGTGCTGGTGTCATGGTGCTAATCATGGACCTTATGGTGGAGCTGGTCCTGGTCTTGGTGCTGGTGCCATGGTGCTGATCGTGGTGCTTATGGTGGTGCTGGTGCTGGTGAGTTCTCTGGCACGGTCAGATTTTGCTGGTACATGGTGGCACGGTCAGTGTTGGTGGTGTTGGTCTTGGTGCGCTGTGGTGCTCGTCCCGATCTTGGTGCTGGTATCATGGTGCTGATCGTGGTGCTTATGGTGGTGCTAGTCCTGGTGAGTTCTCTGGCACGGTCAGATTTGGCTGGTGCATGGTGCCACGGTTAGTGTTGGTGGTGCGGGTGTTGGTGCGCTGTGGTGCTGGTCTCGGTCTTGGTGCTGGTGCCATGGTTCTGATCGTGATGCTTATGGTGGTGTTGGTCCTGGTCTTGGTGCTGGTGCCATGGTGCTGATCTTGGTGCTTATGGTGGTACTAGTCTTGGGGAGTACTCTGGCTCGGTCAGATTTGGCTGGTGCATGGTGCCACGGTCAGTGTTAGTGGTGCTGGTCTTGCTGCGCTGAGGTGCTGGTCCCGGTCTTGGTGTTGGGTGTCATGGTGCTCATCGTGGTGCTTATGGTGGTTGTGGTCCAGGTGAGTTCTTTGGCATGGTCAGATTTGGCTGGTGCATGGTGCCACGGTCAGTGTTGGTGGTACTGGTCTTGGTGCGCTGTGGTGCTGGACCCGGTCTTTGTGCTAGTGCTATGGTGCTGATCGTGTTGCTTATGGTGGTGCTGGTCCTGGTGAGTTCTTTGGCACGGTCAGATTTAGCTGGTGCATGGTGCCACGGTCAGTGTTGGTGGTGCTGGTCTTGGTGCGCTGTGGTGCTCGGTCTCGGTCTTGGTGCTCGGGGCCATGGTGCCGATCGTGGTGCTTATGGTGGTGCTTGGTGCTTGTCTTGGTGCTTGGTGCCATGGTGCTCGATCGTGGTGCTTATGGTGGTGCTGGTCTTGATAAGTTCACGTGGCACTGCCAGATTTAGGTCGGTGCATGGTGCCACGATCAGTGTTGGTGGTGCTTGGTCCTGGTGCTTACTTGTGGTGCTTGGTCCAGGTCTAGGTGTTGGGGCCATGGTGATGATCGTGGTGCTTATGGTGGTGCTCGGTCCTGGTCTTGGTGTTGGTGCCATGGTGCTAATCGTGGTGCTTATGGTGGTGCTTGGTCCTGGTGAGTTCTCCTGGCACTGACCAGATTTGGCTGGTGCATGGTGCCACTGATCAGCTGTTGGATGTGCTTGGTCTTGGTGCAACGTGGTGCTTGGTCCCGTCTTGGTGCCGGTGCCATGGTGCTAATCGTGGTGCTTATGGTGGTGTTGGTCCTGGTCTTGGTGTTGGTGGTGCTGGTCCTGGTGAGTTCTCCTGGCAC
>OY731402.1:22965053-22978460 GCA_963425845.1 Sphenostylis stenocarpa | reverse complement strand
GTCTTGGTGCTGGTGCCATGGTGCTGATCGTGGTGCTTATTGTGGTGCTGGTCCTGGTCTGGTGCTGGTGCCATGGTGCTGATCGTGGTGCTTATGGTGGTGCTTGTCCCTGTCTTGGTGCTTGGTGCCATTGTGTCTGATCGTGGTGCTTATGGTGGTGCTGGTCCTGGTGAGTTCTCCTGGCACGCGCGAGCATTTTGGCTTGGTGCATGGTGCCACGGCCAGTGTTGGTGGTGCTAGTCTTGGTGCGCCGTGGTGCTAGTCCGCTTGGTGCTGGTGCCATGGTGCTGATCGTGGTGCTTATTGTGGTGCTGGTCCTGGTCTTGGTGCTGGTGCCATGGTGCTGATCGTGGTGCTTATGGTGGTGCTGGTCCTGGTCTTGGTGCTGGTGCCATTGTGCTGATCGTGGTGCCTATGGTGGTGCTTGGTCCTGGTGAGTTCTCCTGTACTGCCAGACTTTGGCTGGTGCATGGTGCCACGGCCGATGTTGGTGGTGCTAGTCTTGGTGCGCGTGGTGCTAGTCCCGCTTGGTGCTGGTGCCATGGTGCTGATCGTGGTGCTTATTGTGGTGCTTGGTCCTGGTCTTGGTGCTTGGTGCCATGGTGCTGATCGTGGTGCTTATGGTGGTGCTTGGTCCTGGTCTTGGTGTTGGTGCCATTGTGCTCGATCGTGGTGCTTATGGTGGTGCTTGTCCTGGTGAGTTCTCTGGCACGGCGAGATTTGGCTGGTGCATGGTGCCACGTCGAGTGTTGGTGGTGCTAGTCTTGGTGCGCGTGGTGCTAGTCCCGCTTGGTGCTTGGTGCCATGGTGCTGATCGTGGTGCTTATTGTGGTGCTGGTCCGGTCTTGGCGTTGGTGCCATGGTGCTGATCGTGGTGCTTATGGTGGTGCCTGTGCCCTGGTGATGTGCTCCTGGTATCCTGCACAGCATTTGGCTTGGTGCATGGTGCCATCGTTGATGCTTGGTGGTGCTAGTCTTGGTGCGCTGCTGGTGCTAGTCCGCTTGGTGCTGGTGCCATGGTGCTTGATCGTGGTGCTTATGGTGGTGCTGGTCCTGGTCTTGGTGCTGGTGCCATTGTGCTGATCGCGGTGCCTATGGTGGTGCTGGTCCTGGTGAGTTCTCTGGCACGGCGAGTACTTTGGCTGGTGCATGGTGCCACGGTCAGTGTTGGTGGTGCTAGTCTTGGTGCTGTCGTGGTGCTAGTCCCGTCTTGGTGCTTGGTGCCATGGTGCTGATCGTGGTGCTTATGGTGGTGCTTGGTCCTGGTCTTGGTGCTTGGTGCCATTGTGCTTGATCGTGGTGCTTATGGTGGTGCTTGGTCCTGGTGAGTTCTCTGCACGCGTCAGATTTGGCTTGGTGCATGGTGCCACGGTCGATGTTGGTGGTGCTAGTCTTGGTGCGCTGTGGTGCTAGTCCCGCTTGGTGCTGGTGCCATGGTGCTGATCGTGGTGCTTATGGTGGTGCTTGGTCCTGGTCTTGGTGCTTGGTGCCATGGTGCTGATCGTGGTGCTTATGGTGGTGCTTGGTCCTGGTGAGTTCTGCTGGCACGGTGCAGATTTGGTCTGGTGCATGGTGCCACGGTCGGTGTTGGTGGTGCTTAGTCTTGGTGCTTATTGCTGGTGCTAGTCCGGTCTTGGTGCTTGGTGCCATGGTGCTGATCGTGGTGCTTATGGTGGTGCTTGGTCCTGGTCTTGGTGCTTGGTGCCATTGTGCTTGATCGTGGTGCTTATGGTGGTGCTGGTCCTGGTGAGTTCTCCTGTGCACGGTCGAGATTTGGCTGGTGCATGGTGCCACGGTCAGTGTTGGTGGTGCTAGTCTTGGTGCGCTGTGGTGCTAGTCCCGGTCTTGGTGCTGGTGCCATGGTGCTGATCGTGGTGCTTATTGTGGTGCTTGTCCTGGTCTTGGTGCTGGTGCCATGGTGCTGATCGTGGTGCTTATGGTGGTGCTGGTCCTGGTCTTGGTGCTGGTGCCATTGTGCTGATCGTGGTGCCTATGGTGGTGCTGGTCCTGGTGAGTTCTCTGGCACTGGTCATATTTGGCTTGGTGCATGGTGCCACGGTCAGTGTTGGTGGTGCTAGTCTTGGTGCTGCTGTGGTGCTAGTCCGTCTTGGTGCTTGGTGCCATGGTGCTGATCGTGGTGCTTATGGTGGTGCTTGGTCCTGGTCTTGGTGCTTGGTGCCATGGTGCATCGAGTCTATGTGGTGCTTGATGGTGGTGCTTGGTCCTGGTGAGTTCTGCTGGACACTGTGACTCGCGAGATTTGGCTTGGTGCATGGTGCCACGGCCAGTGTTGGTGGTGCTAGTCTTGGTGCGCTGGTGCTAGTCCGGTCTGTCTTGGTGCCATGGTGCTGATGGTGGTGCTTATTGTGGTGCTGGTCCTGGTCTTGGTGCTGGTGCCATGGTGCTGATCGTGGTGCTTATGGTGGTGCTGGTCCTGGTCTTGGTGCTGGTGCCATTGTGCTGATCGTGGTGCTTATGGTGGTGCTGGTCCTGGTGAGTTCTCTGGCACGGTCAGATTTGGCTGGTGCATGGTGCCACGGTCAGTGTTGGTGCTGCTAGTCTTGGTGCGCTGTGGTGCTAGTCCTGGTCTTGGTGCTGGTGCCATGGTGCTGATCGTGGTGCTTATGGTGGTGCTGGTCCTGGTCTTGGTGCTGGTGCCATTGTGCTGATCGTGGTGCTTATGGTGGTGCTTGGTCCTGGTGAGTTCTCTGCACGCGTCGACATTTGGCTGGTGCATGGTGCCACGGCCATGTTGGTGGTGCTAGTCTTGGTGCGCTTGGTGCTGAGTCCGTCTTGGTGCTGGTGCCATGGTGCTGATCGTGGTGCTTATGGTGGTCTGGTCCTGGTCTTGGTGTTGGTGCCATGGTCTTGATCGCTGGTGCTTATGGTGGTGCTTGTCTGGTGAGTTCTGCATGGCTGAATTTGGCTGGTGCATGGTGCCATCGGTCAGTGTTGGTGGTGCTGGTCTTGGTGCTGGTGCTGGTGCTGGTCCTGGTCTTGGTGCTGGTGCCATGGTGCTGATCGTGGTGCTTATGGTGGTGCTTGGTCCTGGTCTTGGTGCTTGGTGCCATTGTGCTTGATCGTGGTGCTTATGGTGGTGCTTGGTCCTGGTGAGTTCTCTGGCACGTCGAGATTTGGTCGGTGCATGGTGCCACGATCAGTGTTGGTGGTGCTAGTCTTGGTGCTGCTGGTGCTAGTCCGTCTTGGTGCTTGGTGCCATGGTGCTGATCGTGGTGCTTATTGTGGTGCTGGTCCTGGTCTTGGTGCTGGTGCCATTGTGCTGATCGTGGTGCCTATGGTGGTGTTGGTCCTGGTCTTGGTGCTGGTGCCATTGTGCTGATCGTGGTGCTTATGGTGGTGCTGGTCCTGGTGAGTTCTCTGGCACTGTCAGATTTGGCTGGTGCATGGTGCCACGGTCAGTGTTGGTGGTGCTAGTCTTGGTGCGCTGTGGTGCTGGTCCCGGTCTTGGTGCTGGTGCCATGGTGCTGATCGTGGTGCTTATGGTGGTCTTGGTCCTGTCTTGGTGCTTGGTGCCATGGTGCTGATCGTGGTGCTTATGGTGGTGCTGGTCCTGGTGAGTTCTCTGCACGGTCAGATTTGGCTGGTGCATGGTGCCACGGTCAGTGTTGGTGGTGCTAGTCTTGGTGCGCTGTGGTGCTGTCCCGCTCTTGGTGCTGGTGCCATGGTGCTGATCGTGGTGCTTATGGTGGTGCTTGGTCCTGGTCTTGGTGCTTGGTGCCATTGGTGCTTGATCGCTGGTGCTTATGGTGGTGCTGGTCCTGGTGAGTTCTGCTGCACGGTCGAGATTTGGGCTGGTGCATGGTGCCACGGTCAGGTGTTGGTGGTGCTAGTCTTGGTGCACTGTGGTGCTAGTCCGGTCTTGGTGCTTGGTGCCATGGTGCTTGATCGTGGTGCTTATGGTGGTGCTTGGTCCTGGTCTTGGTGCTTGGTGCCATGGTGCTTGATCGTGGTGCTTATGGTGGTGCTTGGTCCTGGTGAGTTCTGCAGCACGGTCAGATTTGGCTGGTGCATGGTGCCACGGTCAGTGTTGGTGGTGCTTGGTCTTGGTGCGCTCGTGGTGCTGAGTCCGGTCTTAGTGCTTGGTGCCATGGTGCTGATCGTGGTGCTTATGGTGGTCTTGGTCCTGGTCTTGGTGTTGGTGCCATGTGTCTTGATCGTGGTGCTTATGGTGGTCTGTCTGGTGAGTTCTACGGCACGGTCGGATTTGGGCTGGTGCATGGTGCCACGATCGTGAGTGTTGGCTGGTGCTAGTCTTGGTGCGTTGTGGTGCTAGTCCCGATCTTGGTGCTTGGTGCCATGGTGCTTGATCGTGGTGCTTATTGTGGTGCCTGGTCCTGTCTTGGTGCTGGTGCCATGGTGTTGATCGTGGTGCTTATGGTGGTGCTTGGTCCTGGTCTTGGTGTCTGGTGCCATGGTGCTTGATCGTGGTGCTTATGGTGGTGCTTGGTCCTGGTGAGTTCTGCAGCGCGATCGAATTTGGCTGGTGCATGGTGCCACGGTCGGTGTTGGTGGTGCTAGTCTTGGTGCGCTTGGTGCTAGTCCCGGTCTTGGTGCTTGGTGCCATGGTGCTGATCGTGGTGCTTATGGTGGTCTTGGTCCGGTCTTGGTGCTTGGTGCCATGGTGCTGATCGTGGTGCTTATGGTGGTCTTGGTCTGGTCTTGGTGCTGGTGCCATTGTGATCGTGGTGCCTATGGTGGTCTTAGTCTGGTGAGTTCTCTGGCACGGTCATTTGGCTGGTGCATGGTGCCACGGTCGGTGTTGGTGGTGCTTGGTCTTGGTGCTGCTTGTGGTGCTTGGTCTCGGTCTTAGTCTTGGTGCCATGGTGCTAATCGTGGTGCTTATGGTGGTGCTTGGTCTGGTCTTGGTGTTGGTGCCATGGTCTTGATCGTGGTGCTTATGGTGGTGCTTGGTCTTGGTGAGTTCTACTGGCACGGTCAAATTTAGGCGGTGCATGGTGCCACGGTCGGTGTTGGTGGTGCTTAGTCTTGGTGCTTTGTGGTCTTTGGTCTCGATCTTGGTGCTTGGTGCCATGGTGCTGATCGTGGTGCTTATGGTGGTGCTTGCGGTCCTGGTCTTGGGGTTGGCTTGCCATGGTGCTGTGATCGTGGTGCTTATGGTGGTCTTGGTCTTGGTGAGTTCTACAGCACGGTCAGATTTGGCTGGTGCATGGTGCCACGGTCGAGTGTTGGTGGTGCTAGTCTTGGTGTATTGGTGCTAGTCGGCTTGGTGCTGGTGCCATGGTGTGATCTGGTCTTGTAGTGCTGGTAGTCGTCGGTGCCATGGTCTTGATCGTGGTGCTTATGGTGGTGCTTGGTCCTGGTCTTGGTGCTTGGTGCCATGGTGTTGATCGTGGTGCTTATGGTGGTGCTGGTCTGGTGAGTTCTACGTGCACGGTCAGATTTAGGCTGGTGCATGGTGCCACGATCAGTGTTGGATGGTGCTTTGGTCTTGGTGCTTGTGTGGTCTTGGTCTCGGTCTTGGTCTCTGGTGCCATGGTGCTGATCGTGGTGCTTATGGTGGTGCTTGGTCTGGTCTTGGTGCTTGGTGCCATGGTGCTTGATCGTGGTGCTTATGGTGGTGTTGGTCCTGGTGAGTTCTACGGCACGGTCAGATTTGGCTGGTGCATGGTGCCACGGTCAGTGTTGGTGGTGCTTGGTCTTGGTGCTGTGTGGTGCTAGTCCGTCTTGGTGTTGGTGCCATGGTCTAATCGTGGTGCTTATGGTGGTGCTGGTCTGGTCTTGGTCTTGGTGCCATGGTGCTTGATCGTGGTGCTTATGGTGGTGCTTGGTCCTGGTCTTGAGTGCTTGGTGCCATTGGTGCTGATCGTGGTGCTTATGGTGGTGCTTGGTCTTGGTGAGTTCTTGGCACGGTCAGATTTGGTGCTGGTGCATGGTGCCATGATCAGTGTTGGTGGTGCTTAGTCTTGGTGCTTGCTTGGTGCTAGTCTCGGTCTTGGTGTTGGTGCTATGGTGCCTGATCGTGTTGCTTATTGGTGGTGCTTAGTCGCTGGTCTTGGTGCTTGGTGCCATGGTGCTTGATCGTGGTGCTTATGGTGGTCTTGGTCCTGGTCTTGGTGCTTGGTGCCATGGTCTTGATCGTGGTGCTTATGGTGGTGTTGGTCCTGGTGAGTTCTCAGCACGATCAGATTTAGGTGGTGCATGGTGCCACGGTCAGTGTTGGTGGTGCTTAGTCTTGGTGTGCTGTGGTGCTTGGTCCAGTCTTGGTGCTAGTGCCATGGTGCTTGATCGTGGTGCTTATGGTGGTGCTTGGTCCTGGTCTTGGTGTTGGTGCCATGGTGCTTGATCGTGGTGCTTATGGTGGTCTTGGTCCTGGTCTTGATGTTGTGCCATGGTCTTGATCGTGGTCTTATGGTGATGTTGGTCTGGTGAGTTCTCTGCGGTCGATTTAGGCTGGTGCATGGTGCCACGATCAGTGTTGGATTAGTCTTGGTCTTGGTGCTAGTCGTGGTCTTGGTCCAGGTCATTGGTGCTTGGTGCCATGGTGCTAATCGTGGTGCTTATGGTGGTCGTTGGTCCTGGTCTTGGTGCTTGGTGCCATGGTGCTTGATCGTGGTGCTTATGGTGGTGCTTGGTCTTGGTGAGTTCTACGGCACGGTCGAGATTTAGGTCGGTGCTTGGTGCCACGGTCAGTGTTAGTGGTCTTGGTCTTGGTGCGTTCTGTGGTGCTTGGTCCGATCTTAGTGCTTGGTGCCATGGTGCTATCGTGGTGCTTATGGTGTTGCTGGTCTGGTCTTGGTGCTTGGTGCCATGGTCTTGATCGTGGTGCTTATGGTGGTCTAGTCCTGGTGAGTTCTCTGGCAGTCAGTTAGTGCTGGTGCATGGTGCCATGTCGGTGGTGGTGTGGTCTTGGTGAGTTGCTGGTGCATTGCACGGTCTTGATTTGGCTTGGTGCATGGTGCTCGATCGTGGTGCTTATGGTGGTCTTTGGTCTTGGTGAGTTCTTGCAGTCGATTTGGTTGGTGCATGGTTCCACGGTCGGTGTTGTGTCTGGTCTTGGTGTAGTGCTTGGTCCGGTCTTGGTGTTGGTGCCATGGTGCTTGATCGTGGTGCTTATGGTGGTGCTGGTCCTGGTCTTGGTCTTGGTGCCATGGTGCTGATCGTGGTGCTTAGGGTGGTCTTGGTCTGGTGAGTTCTCGGCACGATCAGATTTAGGTGGTGCAATGGTGCCACGGTCGGTGTTGGTGGTGCTTTGGTCTTGGTCGTGTTCGTGGTGCTTGGTCCAGGTCTTGGTGCTAGTTCCATGGTGCTGATCGTGGTGCTTATGGTGGTGCTGGTCCTAGTCTTCGTGCTGCTGCCATGGAGCTGATCGTGGTCCTTATGGTGGTGCTTGGTCCTGGTGAGTTCTACTGCGCGAGTCGGATTTAGGTCGGTGCATGGTGCCACGGTCGGTATTGGATGTCTTTGGTCTTGGTGCATTTGTGGTGCTTGGTCCGGTCTTGGTGCTTGGTCCCATGGTGTTGATCGTGGTGCTTATGGTAGTGCTGGTCCTAGGGAGTTCTGTGGCACAGTCAGATTTGGCTGGTGCATGGTGCCACGGTCAGTGTTGGTGGTGCTGGTCTTGGTGCGTTGTGGTGTTGGTCCCGGTCTTGGTCCTGGTGCCATGGTGCTGATCGTGATGCTTATGGTGGTGTTGGTCCTGGTCAGTTCTCTAGCACGGTCAGATTTGGCTGGTGCATGGTGCCACGGTCAGTGTTGGTGGTGCTAGTCTTGGTGCGCTGTGGTGCTGGTCCCGGTCTTGGTGCTGGTGCCATGGTGCTGATCTTGGTGCTTAGGGTGGTGCTAGTCCTGGTGAGTTCTCTGGCACTGTCAGATTTGGCTGGTGCTTGGTGCCACGGTCAGTGTTGGTGGTGCTAGTCTTGGTGCGCTGTGGTGCTCGTCCCGGTCTTGGTGCTGGTGCCATGGTGCTGATCGTGGTGCTTATGGTGGTGCTGGTCCTGGTCTTGGTGCTGGCGCCATGGTGCTGATCGTGGTGCTTATGGTGGTGCTGGTCCTGGTGTGTTCTCTAGCACGGTCAGATTTGGCTGGTGCATGGTGCACCGGTCAGTGTTGGATGTGCTGGTCTTGGTGCACTGTGGTGCTGGTCCCGGTCTTGGTGCTGGTGCCATGGTGCTAATCATGGTGCTTATGGTGGTGCTGGTCCTGGCCTTGGTGTTGGTGCCATGGTGCTGATTGTGGTGCTTATGGTGGTGCTGGTGTTGGTGAGTTCTCTGGCACGGTCAGATTTGGCTGATGCATGGTGCCACGGTAAGTGTTGGTGGTGTTGGTCTTGGTGCACTGTGATGCTGGTCCCGGTCTTGGTGCTGGTGCCATGGTGCTGATCGTGCTGCTTATGGTGGGGTTGGTCCTGGTGATTTTGTTGGTGCATGGTGCCACGGTCAGTGTTGGTGGCGTTGGTCTTGGTGCACTGTTGTGCTGGTCCTTGTCTTGGTGCTGGTGCCATGGTGCTGATCGTGGTTCTTATGGTGGTGCTGGTCCTGGTCTTGGTGTTGGTGCCATGTTGCTGATTGTGGTGCTTATGGTTGTGAGTTCTCTGGCATGGTCAGATTTGGCTGGTGCATGGTGCCACGGTCAGTGTTGGTTGTGCTGGTCTTGGTGCGCTGTGGTGCTGGTCCCGGTCTTGGTGCTGGTGCCATGGTGTTGATCGTGGTGCTTATGGTGGTGCTGGTCCTGGTCTTGATGCTGGTGCCATGGTGCTGATCTTGGTGCTTATGGTGGTGCTGGTCCTGGTGAGTTCTCTGGCACGATCAAATTTGGCTGGTACATGGTGCCACGGTCAGTGTTGGTGGTGCTGGTCTTGGTGCGCTGTGGTGCTGGTCTCGATGTTGGTGCTGGTGGCATGGTGCTAATCGTGGTGCTTGTGGTGGTGCTGGTCCTGGTCTTGGGGTTGGTGCCATGGTGCTGATCGTGGTGCTTATGGTGGTGCTGGTGCTGGTGACTTCTCTGGCACGGTCAAATTTGGCTGGTGCATGGTGCCACGGTCAGTGTTGGTGGTGCTGGTCTTGGTGCGCTGTGGTGCTGGTCTCGGTATTGGTGCTGGTGGCATGGTGCTAATCGTGGTGCTTATGGTGGTGCTGGTCCTGGTCTTGGGGTTGCTGCCATGGTGCTGATCGTGGTGCTTATGGTGGTGCTGGTGCTGGTGACTTCTCTGGCACGGTCAAATTTGGCTGGTGCATGGTGCCACGGTCAGTAGTGGTGGTGCTGGTCTTGGTGCGCTGTGGTGCTGGTCCCGGTCTTGGTGCTGGTCCCATGGTGTTGATCGTGGTGCTTATGGTGGTGCTGGTCCTGGTGAGTTCTGTGGCACAGTCAGATTTGGCTGGTGCATGGTGCCACGGTCAGTGTTGGTGGTGCTGGTCTTGGTGCGCTGTGGTGCTGGTCCAGGTCTTGGTGCTAGTTCCATGGTGCTGATCGTGGTGCTTATGGTGGTACTGGTCCTGGTCTTCGTGTTGCTGCCATGGTGCTGATCGTGGTCCTTATGGTGGTGCTGGTCCTGGTGAGTTCTCTGGCACGGTCAGATTTGGCTGGTGCATGGTGCCACGATCAATATTGGATGTGCTGGTCTTGGTGCGCTGTGGTGCTGGTCTCGATATTGGTGTTGGTGCCATGGTTCTAATCGTGGTGCTTATGGTGGTGCTGGTCCTGGTCTTGGTGCTGGTGCCATGGTGCTGATCGTGGTGCTTATGGTGGTGTTGGTGCTGGTGAGTTCTCTGGCACGGTCAGATTTGGCTGGTATTTGGTGCCACGGTTAGTTTTGGTGGTGCTGGTCTTGGTGCGCTGTGGTGCTGGTCCCGGTCTTGGTGCTGGTGCTATGGTGATAATCGTGGTGCTTATGGTGGTGCTTCGGTCCTGGTCTTGGTGCTTGGTGCTAGTGGTCTGATCGTGGTGCTTATGGTGGTGCTTGGTCTTGGTGAGTTCTCTTGCACTGATCGATTTGGCTGGTGCATGGTGCCACTGGTCGGTGTTGTTGGTGTGGTCTTGGTGCTGCTGTGGTGCTCGGTCCCGGTCTTGGTGCTTGGTGCCATGGTGCTGATCGTGGTGCTTATGGTGGTGCTTGGTGCTTGGTGAGTTCTCCGGCACGGATAGATTTGGCAGGTGCATGGTGCCACGATCAGTGTTGGTTGTGCTGGTCTTGGTGCGCTGTGGTGCTGGTCCCAGTCTTGGTGCTGGTGCCATGGTGCTGATCGTGGTGCTTATGGTGGTGCTGGTCCTGGTCTTGATGTTGGTGCCATGGTGCTGATCGTGGTGCTTATGGTGGTGCTGGTCCTGGTGAGTTCTCTGGCACGGTCAAATTTGGCTGGTGCATGGTGCCACGGTCAGTGTTGGTGGTGCTGGTCTTGGTGCGCTGTGGTGCTGGTCCAGGTCTTGGTGCTAGTTCCATGGTGCTGATCGTGGTGCTTATAGTGGTGTTGGTCCTGGTCTTCGTGTTGCTGCCATGGTGCTGATCGTGGTCCTTATGGTGGTGCTGGTCCTGGTGAGTTCTCTGGCACGGTCAGATTTGGCTGGTGCATGGTGCCACGGTCAGTATTGGATTTGCTGGTCTTGGTGCGCTGTGGTGCTGGTCCCGATATTGGTGCTGGTGCCATGGTGCTAATCGTGGTGCTTATGGTGTTGCTGGTCCTGGTCTTGGTGCTGGTGCCATGGTGCTGATCGTGGTGCTTATGGTGGTGCTGGTGCTGGTGAGTTCTCTGGCACGGTCAGATTGGGCTGGTACTTGGTGCCACGGTCAGTGTTGGTGGTGGTGGTGAGTTCTCTGGCACGGTCAAATTTGGCTGGTGCATGGTGCCACGGTCAGTGTTGGTGGTGTGGTCTTGGTGCGCTGTGGTGCTGGTCCCGGTCTTGGTGCTAGTCCCATGGTGCTGATCGTGGTGCTTATGGTGGTGCTGGTCCTTGTGAGTTCTCTGGCACGGTCATATTTGGTTGGTGCATGGTTCCACGGTCAGTGTTGGTGGTGCTGGTCTTGGTGTGCTGTGGTGCTGGTCCCGGTCTTGGTGTTGGTGCCATGGTGCTGATCGTGGTGCTTATGGTGGTACTGGTCCTGGTCTTGGTGCTGGTGCCATGGTGCTAATCGTGGTGCTTAGGGTGGTGCTGGTCCTGGTGAGTTCTCTGGCACAGTCAGATTTGGCTGGTGCAAGGTGCCACGGTCAGTGTTGGTGGTGCTGGTATTGGTTCGCTGTGGTGCTGGTCCAAGTCTTGGTGCTGGTGCCATGGTGCTGATCGTGGTGCTTATGGTGGTGCTGGTCCTGGTCTTGGTGCTTGTGCCATGGTGCTCATCGTGGTGCTGATTATGGGGCTGGTCGTGGTGAGTTTTCTAGCACGGTCAGATTTGGTTGGTGCATGGTGCCACGGTCAATGTTGGATGTGCTGGTCTTGGTGCTGGTGCCATGGTGCTAATCGTGGTGCTTATGGTGGTGCTGGTCCTGGTGAGTTCTCTGCCACGATCAGTGTTGGTGGTGCTGGTCTTGGTACGCTGTGGTGCTGGTCCAAGTCTTGGTGCTGATGCCATGGTGCTGATCGTGGAGCTTATGGTGGTGCTGGTGCTGGTCTTGGTGTTGGTGCAATGGTGCTGATCGTGGTGCTGATAGTGGTGCTGGTCCTGGTGAGTTCTCTAGCACGATCAGATTTGGTTGGTGCATGGTGCCACAGTCAGTGTGGGATGTGTTTGTCTTGGTACGCTGTGGTGCTGGTCCCGGTCTTGGTGCTGGTGCCATGGTGCTAATCGTGGTGCTTAAGGTTGTGCTGGTCCTGGTTTTGGTGTTGGTGCATGCTGCTGATCGTGGTGCTTATGGTGGTGCTTGGTCCTGGTGAGTTCTCCGGCACGGTCAGATTTGGTCGGTGCATTGTGCCACGGTCGGTGTTGGTGGTGCTTGGTCTTGGTGCTGCTGTGGTGCTTGGTCCGGTCTTGATGCTCGGTGCCATGGTGCTTATCGTGGTGCTTATGGTGGTGCTTCGGTCCTGGTCTTGGTGTTGGTGCCATGGTGCTGATTGTGGTGCTTATGGTGGTCAGTTCTCTGGCACGGTCAGATTTGGCTGGTGCATGGTGCCATGGTCAGTGTTGGTGGTGCTGGTCTTGGTGCGCTGTGGTACTGGTCCCGGTCTTGGTGCTAGTGCCATGGTGCTGATCGTGGTGCTTATGGTGGTACTGGTGCTGGTGAGTTCTCTGGCACTGGTCGATTTGGTCGGTACATGGTGCCACGGTCGGTGTTGGTTGTCGTTGGTCTTGGTGCTGCTGTGGTGCTCGGTCCCGGTCTTGGTCTTGGTGCCATGGTGCTCGATTGTGGTGCTTATGGTGGTGCTTGGTCCTGGTCTTGATGCGGGTGTCATGGTGCTTGATCGTGGTGCTTATGGTGGTGCTTGGTCCTGGTGCGTTCTGCGGCACGGTCAAATTTAGCTGGTGCATGGTGCCACTGATCAGTGTTGGTGGTGCTTGGTCTTGGTGCTTGCTGTGGTGCTTGGTCCAGGTCTTGGTGCTAGTTCCATGGTGCTTGATCGTGGTGCTTATGGTGGTGCTTGGTCCTAGTCTTCGTGTCTGCCGCCATGGAGCCGATCGTGGTCCTTATGGTGGTGCTTGGTCCTGGTGAGTTCTCCGGCACGTGTCGATTTGGTTGGAGCATGGTGCCACGGTCGGTATTGGATGTCTTTGGTCTTGGTGCTGTTGTGGTGCTTGGTCCCGATATTGGTGCTTGGTGCCATGGTGCTAATCGTGGTGCTTATGGTGGTGCTTGGTCCTGGTCTTGGTGCTTTGGTGCCATGGTGCTTGATCGTGGTGCTTATGGTGGTGCTTGGTCTTTGGTGAGTTCTGCTGCACTGGTCAGATTGAGGTCGGTACTTGGTGCCACTGGTCGGTGTTGGTGGTGCTTGGTGAGTTCTGCTGCACGGTCGGATTTGGCTGGTGCATGGTGTCACGGTCGGTGTTGGTGGTGTGGTCTTGGTGCGTTGTGGTGTTGGTCCCGGTCTTCGGTCTTGGTCCCATGGTGCTTGATCGTGGTGCTTATGGTGGTCTTGGTCCTGGTCTTGGTCTTGGTGCCATGGTGCTAATCGTGGTGCTTATGGTGGTCTTGGTCCTGGTGAGTTCTCCAGCACGATCAGATTTAGGTCGGTGCATGGTTCCACTGATCGGTGTTGGTGGTGCTTGGTCTTGGTTGCCGTGGTGCTTGGTCCGGTCTTGGTGCTTGGTGCCATGGTGCTGATCGTGGTGCTTATGGTGGTGCTTGGTCCTGGTCTTGGTCGTTGGTGCCATGGTGCTGATCGTGGTGCTTATGGTGGTGCTTTGGTCTGGTGAGTTCTGCGCACGGTCAGGTTTAGGTAGTGCATGTTGCCACGGTCGATGTTGGTGAGTGTTTGGTATTGGTTGACTTGTGGTCTTGGTCC
>OY731402.1:22947546-22964953 GCA_963425845.1 Sphenostylis stenocarpa | reverse complement strand
GGTGCTTATGGTGGTACTGGTCCTGGTGAGTTCTCTAGCACGGTCAGATTTGGCTGGTGCATGGTGCCACGATCAGTGTTGGATGTGCTGATCTTGGGGCACAGTGGTGCTGGTCCCGGTCTTGGTGCTGGTGCCATGGTGCTAATTGTAGTGCTTATGGTGGTACTGATCCTGGTCTTGGTCCTAGTGCCATGGTGGAGATCGTGGTGCTTATGGTGGTGCTGGTGCTGCTGAGTTCTCTGGCACAGTTAGATTTTGCTAGTACATGGTGCTACAGTTAGTGTTGGTGGCGCTGGTCATAGTGCGCTGTGGTGCTGGTCCCGGTCTTGGTGCTGGTGCCATGGTGCTAATCGTGGTGCTTATGGTGGTGCTAGTCCTTGTCTTGGTGCTGGTGCCATGGTGCTGATCGTGGTGCTTATGGTGGTGCTGGTGCTGGTGAGTTCTCTAGCACAGTAAGATTTTGCTGGTACATGGTGCCACGGTCAGTGTTGGTGGCGCTGGTCTTGGTGCGCTGTGGTGCTGGTCCTAGCCTTGGTGCTGGTGCCATGGTGCTAATCGTGGTGCTTATGGCGGTGCTGGTCCTGGTCTTGGTGCTGGTGCCATGGTGCTGATCGTGGTGCTTATGGTGGTCCTGGTGCCGGTGAGTTCTTCGGCACTGGCCGATTTGGTCGGTGCATGGTGCCACTGGCCGCTGTTGGTGGTGCCTGGTCTTGTTGCGCTGTGGTGTTGGTCCAGGTCTTGGTGCCTGGTGCCATGGTGCCGATCGTGGTGCTCATGGTGGTGTTGGTCCTGGTGAGTTCTCCGGCACTGCCAGCATTTGGTCGATGCATGGTGCCACCTGGCCGCTGTTGGTGGTGCCTGGTCTTGGTGCGCTGTGGTGCTCGGTCCCGCCTTGGTGCTAGTGCCACGGTGTTGATCGTGGTGCTTATGGTGGTGCCTGGTGCTGGTGAGTTCTTCTGGCACCGGCCGATTTGGCTGGTGCATGGTGCCACGGTCAGTGTTGGTGGTGCTGGTCTTGTTGCGTTGTGGTGTTGGTCCTGGTCTTGGTGCTGGTGCCATGGTGCTAATCGTGGTGCTTATGGTGGTGCCGGTGCCTGGTGAGTTCTCCTGGCACTGCCGATTTGGTCGGTACATGGTGCCACTGGCCGCTGTTGGTGGTGCTGGTCTTGGTGCGCTGTGGTGCTGGTCCTGGTCTTGGTGCTGGTGCCATGGTGCTGATCGTGGTGCTTATGGTGGTGCTGGTCCTGGTCTTGGTGCTGGTGCCATGGTGTTGATCGTGGTGCTTATGGTAGTGCTGGTCCTTGTGAGTTCTCTCGGCACGCTAGATTTGGCCGGTGCATGGTGCCACTGCGGCTGTTGGATGTGCCGGTCTTGGTGCACTGTGGTGTCGGTCCTGGTGTTGGTGCCGGTGCCATGGTGCTAATCGTGGTGCTTATGTCGGTGCCGGTCCTGGTCTTGGTGTTGGTGCCATGGTGCCGATCGTGGTGCTTATGGTGGTGCCGGTGTCTGGTTAGTTCTCTCGGCACTGCCGATTTGGCCGGTACATGGTGCCACTGGCCGCTGTTGGTGGTGCCGGTCTTGGTGCGCCGTGGTGCCTGGTCCCGGCCTTGGTGCTCGGTGCCATGGTGCTAATCGTGGTGTCTATGGTGGTGCCTGGTCCTGGTCTTGGTGCTCGGTACCATGGTGCTGATCGTGGAGCTTATGGTGGTGCTCGGTCCGGTGAGTTCTCTGGCACGGTCAGATTTGGCTGGTGCATGGTGCCACGGTCAGTGTTGGTGGTGCTGGTCTTGGTGCGCTGTGGTGCTGGTCCCGGTCTTGGTGCTTGTGCCATGGATCTGATCGTGGTGCTTATGGTGGTGCTGGTCCTGGTGAGTTCTCTGGCACGGTCAGATTTGGATGGTGCATGGTGCCACGGTCAGTGTTGGTGGTACTGGTCTTGGTGCGCTGTGGTGCTGGTCCCGGTGTTGGTGCTGGTGCCATGGTGCTGATCGTGGTGCTTATGGTGGTGCTGGTCCTGGTGAGTTCTCTGGCACGGTCAGATTTGGCTGGTGCATGGTGCCACGGTCAGTGTTGGTGGTGCTGGTCTTGGTGCGCTGTGGTGCTGGTCCCGGTCTTGGTGCTGGTGCCATGGTGCTGATCGTGGTGCTTATGGTGGTGCTGGTCCTGGTCTTGGTGCTGGTGCCATGGTGCTGATCGTGGTGCTTATGGTGGTGCTGGTCCTGGTGGGTTCTCTGGCATGGTCAAATTTGGCTGGTGCATGGTGCCATGGTCAGTGTTGGTGGTGCTGGTCTTGGTGCGCTGTGGTGCCTGGTCCAAGTCTTGGTGCTTGGTGCCATGGTGCCGATCGTGGTGCTTATGGTGGTGCTTGGTGCCTGGTTAGTTCTCCGGCACGATCGGATTTGGCCGGTACATGGTGCCACTGGTCGGTGTTGGTGGTGCTCGGTCTTGGTGCTGCTGTGGTGCCTGGTCCCGGTCTTGGTGCCTGGTGCCATGGTGCTAATCGTGGTGTCTATGGTGGTGCTGGTCCTGGTCTTGGTGCCTGGTACCATGGTGCCGATCGTGGAGCTTATGGTGGTGCTTGGTGCTGGTGAGTTCTCCGGCACCTGCCGATTTGGCTGATGCATGGTGCCACGATCAGAGTTGGTGGTGCTGGTCTTGGTGCGCTGTGGTGCTGGTCCCGGTCTTGGTGCTTGTGCCATGGATCTGATCGTGGTGCTTATGGTGGTGCTGGTTCTGGTGAGTTCTCTGGCACGGTCAGATTTGGCTGGTGCATGGTGCCACGGTCAGTGTTGGTGGTACTGGTCTTGGTGCGCTGTGGTGCTGGTCCCGGTCTTGGTGCTGGTGCCATGGTGCTGATCGTGGTGCTTATGGTGGTGCTGGTCCTGGTGAGTTCTCTGGCACGGTCAGATTTGGCTGGTGCATGGTGCCACGGTCAGTGTTGGTGGTGCTGGTCTTGGTGCGCTGTGGTGCTGGTCCCGGTCTTGGTGCTGGTGCCATGGTGTTGATCGTGGTGCTTATGGTGGTGCTGGTCCTGGTCTTGGTGCTGGTGCCATGGTGCTGATCATGATGCTTATGGTGGTGCTGGTCCTGGTGGGTTCTCTGGCATGGTCAAATTTGGCTGCTGCATGGTGCCATGTTCAGTTTTGGTGGTGCTGGTCTTGGTGCGCTGTGGTGCTTGTCCAGGTCTTGGTGCTTGGTGCCATGGTGCCGATCGTGGTGCTTATGGTGGTGCCTGGTCCTGGTCTTGGTGCTTGGTGCCATGGTGCTCGATCGTGGTGTTGATGGTTATGCTCGGTCCTGGTGAGTTCTCCTGGCACGGCCGATTTGGCTGGTGCATGGTGGCAAAGTCAGTGTTGGTGGTGCTAGTCTTGGTGCGCTTGTGGTGCTTGGTCCCGATCTTGGTGCCTGGTGCCATGGTGCTTGATCGTGGTGCTTATGGTGGTGTTGTTCCAGGTCTTGGTGCTCGCTGCTATGGTGCTCGATTGTGGTGCTTATGGCGGTGCTGGTCCTGGTGAGTTCTCTCGGCACGATAAGATTTGGCTGGTGCATGGTGCCACGGTCATTGTTGGTGGTGCTGGTCTTGGTGCGCTGTGGTGCTGGTCCCGGTCTTGGTGCTGGTGCCATGGTGCAGATCGTGGTGCTTATGGTGGTGCTGGTTCTGGTCTTGGTGTTGGTTCCATGGTGCTGATCGTGGTGCTTATGGTGGTGCTGGTCCTGGTGAGTTCTCTAGCACGGTCAGATTTGGCTGGTGCATGGTGCCACGGTCAGTGTTGGTCGTGCTGGTCTTGGTGCGCTGTGGTGCTGGTCCAGGTCTTGGTGTTGGTGCCATGGTGCTGATCGTGGTTGTAGACCCCAAATCTTGCCCGGCCTCCAAATAAAGACCAGAAGACCTCCTATTTGAAGATGGACGAAGCCTAACAAGCCATTAGGAGAGACTATTAGGGCCCATACTAGGATAGGAGGGAGTTTCTGTATGAAAAAATAAGTTTTCTCGCCTCGTTGGGACGAGACCGCCCTCTGGATTTCCCAGACCGCTGTCTCGCCTCATGCAGGTGGTGAGACCGCCGTCTCGCTTGACGAGACGGCAGTCTCGCCACCTGCGGAGGGCGAAACGGCGGTCTCCCTTCCCCAGACGGCGATCTCGCCGCGTTTGGCAGGGCGAGGCGGCGGTCTCGTTGAACAAGACGGCGGTCTCGACCTTGTCAAACGAGAACGGCGGTCTCGCCACCTGACAGCGCGAAAACCTATAAATAGGGGTCCTCCCCCCCTCATTTCCACACACCTGAAGCATTAGCTCTCCCTTCTCTCTAAAAACTTCTCTCTAGAATCCCTCCAACGCATTTCCGGAGTTTCTGAGTGTCTTTGAGAGCATTTTTCGGAGCCAAAAAGCACCCTCTTTTTAAAGAGAAATAAAAACAAAGCTTGCTACGGAGGTTTAATTTCTCCCTCTCTACTTTTACTGCTTTAATTTAAATTATGCAATAGATTAGGGCCATGTAGTCATAACTTTAAATTCCACACAATAAAAAGGGAAAAAGCATATTTTTCGGTTTATTCATTAACAAAAAAAGTTGGCCTATCATAGGGAACCCGAAAGGGGCGTAGTAAAGGAACTAATACTTCCTTTACAACGTAACTAACTCCCTTACCCAACTCTGGTTCTAATGACCAAAGTTGGTTTTCGAAAACCAACGCCTTTTAAAAAAAAAAAAACCTTTTCCTATGTTTCCGGTAAAAACATCGGTGGCGACTCCACAGAACCTTACAAAATGAGTCTTTGGGTTAGCCCGGTTATCGGACAACCCAAAGACACCTTTCGAAAACCTCGGCCCTAGGTTAGCCCGGTTATCGGACAACCTAAAGGCGTTGTAACCACCCATAAAAAACGTGAAAAATAAAAGGGTCGAAAAAACCATCGCGTCGCTCCGACCGCCTTTTCTTTTTAAGACGGCGGCGACAGATGGCGACTCCACTGGGGAAGCCTCGAGAGTTCATCCCATTTAGTGATGGGCCGGCTTAAAAAAAATAATAATAAGTAAACCAAGAAAATAACACTTTTGCCCTTAACTTGTATTATAACATGTTTTAAATGCTTGGCTTTAATAACTGTTGTTTGTTTACAATTATGCAAATTGTTTGATATACAAAATGTACACAAACCCTTGCACACAACAGTTCCCTCTATACCCAGGGGCAAGTGAGACAACCATAGGGAGTGGGTGGCAGGTACGGTTCGCTGTAGTGAGGGCCTTGAGCCCACCAGTGTGATCGGAAACCACCACTCAAGGTGATAACCTTCCTCTTTTGGCAATAAGACTGACTATGGCCTTAGTGCTAAGCATGGTCGGACGGCTGGAGAGTGGGGACCCTATAATGGGGGCACCTTGGGGGCCTTAGCCTGGTGAGAACAGTTAGAACCAACCCTCGCTAATACACTTTTCTGCAGGAAAACCCTACCTCGTGATAAAAACGAATTCTCGCCTGTTCGCGGATAATCGAATTGTGTGCGCATCTGTTTGTTGCATTTGTCTGTTGCATAGCATAAACAAACAACAACAAAAAAAAATCACAAAAATATTTTTGCAGTAAACGCCCTTATCTCGGACAGTCTGCCTTTTAGCTAGCCTGGTTTCAGGTTCTTTGTAAGCTAAGTAGCCACGCAGTCCGACAGAAGAGATAAGGGACGCTAAATATTTTTCGCATAAAGCCACATTTTATCTCGGACAGTCTGCCTTTTAGCTAGCCTGGTTTCGAGTTCTTTGTAAGCTAAGTAGCCACACAGTTCCGACAGAAGAGATAAAAGGCTTAAAAAAATAAAAAATAAAAAAATAAAAAATAAATAAATCCAAAATAAATAAAATAATAATAACAAAATCAAAACATTTATAAAAATAATTTTGGCAAATTCGTATCATTCATATCACATCATATGTGGAAAAACCAAGAGAGAAAATAAATGCATAAGGAAAGTATGCATACGCATCATTTTAATAAATCCCTAAAAAGTGGGTCTTAGAGGCGTTTTTTGAGAAAATTACTGAGCCAAATTCCCTACGGCAATTGCAACTTGGTTCTTCACCCTTTTCTCTTCGTTTTGACATGTTGTACGTCCAAATCAGACATCTCAGTCAAAAGTTATCGCACTTTGAACATCTACTGCCCTTTTGTACTAGTACATGCATAAATACATTCATTCTAGGGAGCACTAGATATCCCTAAGACAATGGCGAAAGAGGCCCCGAGCATATTTGTGACCTTCGCGACAAGGAAGGGACAAGTGTACTAAGGTGTGATGGGGAAGGAACCATTACACCGAGGTGGGTAGGATACCTCACAAAGCATAAACTTTGAGGAGGATACCTAAGTCATTGTCTTAAGGAATATCCATCTCATAAATCATTAATCTTTTTGCATTCTAGAAAGCGGCTGGTATTCTTCATGCCCTCATCCGCATACAAAAAAAAACACAAAATCCCAAACACTATCATACATCATGTTAGAAAATAAAACATGATAATGTTTAGGAAAAAACAAACACTTGCATACATGCATCCACCAAACTTCATCCTCATAACATGCATCTAATAATAGACAGTTGAAGAAAGTGGACATTCCTCAATACCATGAAGAAAGGATTATGGCATTCGCATGCCATGCACGGGAAGTAAAAAAGAAAATAAATAGAAATTCTAACCTGCCTATAGGTTCATTTAGGCTTCTCCGTTTTTTTCGAAAATAATAATAATAATAATAATAATAATAATAATAATACTTTGAAACATTGCATTGAGGAATGTACACTGTCTGGATGAAATAAATAAAGTTGTTTGTTTTCATCATCTCTTCAAACGTCTATTGCATTCATTTTGCATTCATTCATTCTCATTTCAATAATAATAAGATAATAAAAAGAAAGGATTAGTCGATGTGCTTTCCACGAATTGAAGTAAGATGAGGAGCAAACTTTTTGTCGTCAAGTTTTCTCCAACGGTTGATCCGCCTAAGAAGGATAATAAGCCTCAACCGTTGGTCATCTGAGTAAATAAGGAAAAGGGGGCAAGGATGCCGTTACATTTTGTTCACGCCTCAAATCAAATAAGGCTGCACCATGGAGATACACAGAAACATCGCCCATCAATGAGGATATCTCATGCTTAGCTAGCATTAGGGGCAAAATTAGAAATGGAAGAATCTATTCCCCCAAGGAACTGTAAGATGACGCTCCTACAAATAAAGAAAAAATAAAAAGACCGAAGAAAAACATAATCCAAAACTGAGAAGACTTTGGACTCATGATGCTAAGGCAATTCTCTCAAACGCTCCGCCAAAGAGACAAACTCAGGGTAGGCGACAAGCTAGTCACAGTTTGAGCTAGAGACGACATTCAGATCAGCAAATCGTCTGCCCTACCTTGAATGGATGTGGTGGAAGAAGACCTTAGAAATATGAAAAGACTTCCCCAACGATATGAAGGTGACTCACGTGATGAGAAAATATGGATGCCGCCCAAACCAAGGGCTCATTAGAAACTCTCAAGGAATAAGGGAGCCACCAAATTTTAAAAACAATCCTTTAAAGCATTACCCTACAAAGGATCAAGCTGCACGGAGAAAAGGGAAGTCTCCCCTCCACATCTTGAATAAGATTTTCCCATATAGAGGGGTTCAAGCGTCAAAAGCGACTTTAGTCATTAGGTGTTCTCCTTCTGATTCTTAGGGTTTGTAAATCCAATGACTATTAGAAATTACTCCTTAGGGTTAGCCCGACCCCCGAGTATTGTAGGGCACACATTTCCCTATTAATTACAAAGAATGTCATTCTTACTATTTGCTTCTCTTCTTGCTATTAATGTCTAAACCTCATTAATAACCATGTTTAAGCAAACGTTTTCAAAAATGCGTCAAGGTAATCAAAATGCGCCATTGACCATGTCGCCGCCGTCAAAAAAGAGGCGGTCGGAGCGACGCGATGGTTTTTTCGACCCTCTTGATTTTCGCGTTTTTTATGGGTGGTTACAACGTCCTTAGGTTGTCCGATAACCGGGCTAACCTAGAGACGAGGTTTTCGAAAAGTGTTCTTGGGTTGTCCGATAACCGAACTAACCCAAGAACGAGTTTTGAAGGGTTCGTGGAGTCGCCACCGATGTTTTTACCGGAAACATCGGAAAAGGAGTTTAAAAAGGCGTTGGTTTTCGAAAACCAACTTTGGTCATTAGAACCAGAGTTGGGTAAGGGAGTAGTTACGTGTAAAGGAAGTGTTAGTTCCTTTACGACGCCCCTTTCGGGTTCCCTATGATAGGCCGGCTACTTTGGATAAATAATTAAACTGGAAAATTGTGCTTTTTCCCTTTTATTATGTTGTATCTAAAGGTTATGATTACATGGCCCTAGCGTCTATTGCATAATTTTAAATGATAGCGGTAAAATTAGAAAGAGAGTATGCACCTCAAAAAGCAAGCTTTTGTATACTTCTCTTTAAAGAATGGGTGCTTTTTGGCAACCCTTCACTCTACAACTCTCAGAAACTCCGGAAATGCCTCTGAGGGATTCTAAAGAAGATTTAGAACGCTCAATTTATACCTAGAGACACTCAGAAACTCTGGAAATGCTTCGGAGGGGTTCTAGAGAGAGAAAATCTAGAGAGAAGGAGGAGAAGCTCTGTGTGGTGTCTGGAAAAAGGGGAAATGGAGCCCCTATTTATAGTTTTTCGCGCCTGATAGGGCGAGACCGCCGTCTCGTCTGACAGGGTCGAGACCGCCGTCTGGACAATCTAGACCGCCGTCTCGACCATGGCAGGGGGTCGAGACCGCCGTTTGGATAATACAGACCACCGTCTCGACCAGGCAAGAGTCAAGACTGTCGTATGGACTATCCAGACCGCCGTCTCGACCTTTTCAGGTAACGAGACCACCGTCTGGACAAGCGAGACGGCGGTCTCGTCCCTGGTGTGAGGCGAGACGGCGGTCTCGTCCCTTCAGGGCGAGACCGCCGTTATCCACGGTACAACTTTATTTGACTCGTAGGGGAAAGGACGTGGCATAAATAGTCGCACTGGCGTCCTTGCCCCCTCTTCTTTACTCTTGAGGACCAACGGCCGAGGTTTATTTTCCTCTTGCGATGATTCGACCGTTGGGGTGAGCTTTATTAGGAGTGGCTTTCTCTCCATTCTTCTGAGTTGGAAGACGTGTTAGTTAATCCTTCCTTTTTATTATCTTATTTATTAAGCGTGAAGGAGGGGAAATTAAATATGCAAATGCATGTTCATGTATGCAAGTAGACAACTGCTGAATAAGGAAAAAGATTTCATTAATTCATTGGAAGGTGTACATTCTCCTATTCCATACTACGAAGCGTCTTTTGGCAAAAATGGAAAAGCCTAAAGAAACCCACAGGCAGGTCTTGATTCCTGTGTAGTTCTCTCTCAACTTCCCGGACATGGTGAGCGAGCTCTTCGCTTTGCTTGTGGACGGCCTGGCTCATGTCTTCACTGTACTTCTGAGCCTCTTTGATCTTTGCCTCTTGATGCACGACCAAAGCTTGTAGTTCCTTGAGCTTTGCAACAACTCGGTCCTTCTCTTGCAGTACTTGGCCGTACTGAGCTAGCCCGTCTTTCTCCTTAAGGCGTAGCTCGTAGAGACTTTTGCTGAGTTTCCTGTTGGCCTCTCACTCTTGGCGGATATCTAACCGAGCCTTAAGGAGCCCTTCTGACAACTCCTTGATCGTTTGAGCCTGCTTAGCTGATTCGGCCTCAAGGTGTGCTGCTTTGGCGATTATCTCTTGCAGTTGGCTATCCGAACTGGTTCTGGCAGTTTTGGATGCTCGGATAGCTTGTTCATTAGCGTCAACACATTGGTCCTTGAGGCGCTCTATTTCATGATCCTTTTTCTTGCCTTGCCTTTGTAGACCATCAATCGTGAGGATAGATGCTTGCTCTTTTTCCTCAAGGGCCCGTATCTGGGATCCCATGATTTCTACTCTCTGGGTCAAGGCATTGACTTGTGCCTGCAGCTCTTCGTTGTTGGCGATAGGCACGGGTGTGGTGGATGGTCGAGCCATCTCTCTTCTTCTCCTCCATGCCTCATAGTCACTGGTGACAGTTACCCGAGCTTTTCCTAGCTCTCTGTCTCCCATGTAGACTGACCTCTCCCATGCTTTTCTCACGGTCAGTGAGTTGGCGATTGTGCATGGGTCTCCAAAGAAGCACAGTCCTCCGAGTTCCCCTCGGGAGATGGTAGTTTGGGTTCTCATGAGTTGCCTCATAGCTACTCTAGGTGAGTAGGCTATGCAACCCCTGAGTCCTATTAAGGGTACATTCGGATAGTCCCCACATCTGATGAGAACTGGGCCGGGTCGGAACCAAGGGCAGACCCAAGATATACTGTTGGCGTCCTTTTGTTCTAACTCATCCCTCCATTCTATAGTCAGGCGTCGTTGGAGGGGGATTTTGGAGAAGCTTCTCAAGGGGTCGGGGAATATCCCCATGTGACTGGAGGCGTAAAGGTGCATGATGCTCCACACATATAGTAACGAAGAGCAGCAGCGGAGTGTTCTCCCTTGCTTCTGATGGCAGAAATCCACCGAGAGCAAGGTGTCGGCAAGAATAGCAGGCAAGGGACTCTTCGAGTTCACGTCACAAGCGAAGAAAGCGTCCATGACGGCTTAATCTATCATGTCGAGGTGAAAGGGGAACAGGATCGTTCCGAAGATTATTAGTGCCAGGGTTTTGTTGAAGGTAACCCACTCTGCCCTCTCAGGCAGGTAGGACAGGTGGTCTTCTAACATCGATACTTTCCATCCCTGGGTGTTCCCTCTTCCTATCAGGGTACTTTGTCAGAACGGTAGATGGATAAAGGCAGCGACTGGTGCTGCGGGAGTATATGCCTCGTGGCGGATATGGACCCCGGCTGATTTGGGCCATTTCAACATAGTTTCATACTCCTCTAAGGTAGGCACCATGTCGAACTGCGAAAATTCAAAGCACCGCAGACTGGAGTTCCAAAAGTGAATCAATACCCTGAGGAAGACCTGATCGACACTGATCTTTAGGAGGTCCAAAATCCGTCCATAGGACTTTTCAAAATCAGCGCGGACCTCCGGTGGCATCGTTGCACTAAGCCGGTCCAGCTTCCCAGTATGGTTTCGGAGAATATCCACCTTCCCCACTTGTCTACTTGTCCCCTCCATTTTCTAAAACCAAAATGTATGATTTGATGAAGATGATGTTTATTGTATGAATGTGAGTGTTTATTCTTCTATTTATCATGTTTTTCTACATGATGTATGGTATTTGTGTATATTATTTTTTTTTTTAAGAATAAACTATCTATATGAATGCTTTATGAGTGTAATTTTTGGACCAGGTCTTATTTATGAACTTTGGAAAAATGGATTTTTTTCTATTTTTTATTTTTATCTGTTTATTTTATAGCCTTTTATCTCTTCTGTCGGAACTGCGTGGCTACTTAGCTAACAAAGAACCTGAAACCAGGCTAGCTAAAAGGCAGACTGTCCGAGATAAAATATGGCTTTATGTGAAAGAATATTTAGCGTCCCTTATCTCTTCTGTCGGAACTGCGTGGCTACTTAGCTTACAAAGAACCTGAAACCAGGCTAGCTAAAAGGCAGACTGTCCGAGATAAGGGTGTTTATTTGTGAAAATTTTTTTGGTTTTTGTTCTGTTGTTTGTTTATGCTATGCAACATACAAATGCAACAATCATATGCACACACAATTTGATCATCCCCAAACAAGCGAGAATTTGTTTTCATTACGAGGTAGGGTTTTCCTGCAGAAAAGTTCATTGGTTAGGGTAGGTTCTAACTGTTCTCACCAGGCTAAGGCCCCCAAGGTGCCCCCATTATAGGGTCCCCACTCTCCAGCCGTCCAACCATGCTCAGCACTAAGGCCAGAGTTGGTCTTGTTGCCAAAAGAGGAAGGTTATCACCTTGAGTGGTGGTTTCCGATCACACTGGTGGGCACAAGGCCCTAACTACAACGAACCGTACCTGCCACCCACTCCCTATGGTTTTCTCACTTGCCCCCGGGTATAGAGGGAACTGTAATGTGCAAGGGTTTGTGTGCAATTTATATTTCAATCAATTGCGTAAGTGTAAACAAGCACCAGTTATTTGAAAGCCAAACAATAAAGCATGTTATAATACAAGGCAGGGTAAAAGCGCTATTTTCTTGGTTTAATTATTTTTAAGCCGGCCCATCACTAAATGGGATCAACTCTCGAGGCTTCCCCAGTGGAGTCGCCATCTGTCGCCGCCATAAAAAAAGAGGCGGTCGGAGCGACACGATGGTTTTTTTGACCCTCTTGATTTTCGCGTTTTTTATGGGTGGTTACAACGTCCTTAGGTTGTCCGATAACCGGGCTAACCTAGAGACGAGGTTTTCGAAAATTGTTCTTGGGTTGTCCGATAACCGAACTAACCCAAGAACGGGTTTTGAAGGGTTCGTGGAGTCGCCACCGATGTTTTTACCGGAAACATCGGAAAAGGAGTTTAAAAAGACGTTGGTTTTTGAAAACCAACTTTGGTCATTAGAACCAGAGTTGGGTAAGGGAGTTAGTTACGTGTAAAGGAAGTGTTAGTTCCTTTACGACGCCCCTTTCGGGTTCCCTATGATAGGCCGGCTACTTTGGATAAATAATTAAACTGGAAAATTGTGCTTTTACCCTTTTATTATGTTGTATTTAAAGGTTATGACTACATGGCCCTAGCGTCTATTGCATAATTTTAAATGAAAGCGGTAAAATTAGAAAGAGAGTATGCACCTCCAAAGCAAACTTTTTTATATTTCTCTTTAAAGAATGGGTGCTTTTTGGCAACCCTTCACTCTACAACTCTCAAAAACTCCGGAAATGCCTCGGAGGGATTCTAAAGAAGATTTAGAACTCTCAATTTATACCTAGAGACACTCAGAAACTCCGAAAATGCTTCGGAGGGGTTCTAGAGAGAGAAAATCTAGAGAGAAGGAGGAGAAGCTCTGTGTGGTGTCTGGAAAAAGGGGAAATGGAGGCCCTATTTATAGTTTTTCGCGCCTGACAGGGCGAGACCGCCGTCTCGTCTCACAGGGTCGAGACCGCCGTTTGGACAATCCAGACCGCCGTCTCGACCATGGCAGGGGGTCGAGACCGCTGTCTGGATAATCCAGACCGCCGTCTCGACCAGGCAGGAGTCAAGACCGCCGTATGTACTATCCAGACCGCCATCTCGACCTTTTCAGGTAACGAGACCGCCATTTGGACAAGCGAGACGGCGGTCTCGTCCCTGGCGTGAGGCGAGACGACGGTCTGGTCCTTCCAGACGGCGGTCTCGTCCCTTCAGGGCGAGAAACTTTATTTTTCGGGCCAAAAAACCCTCCTATCCTAGTACGGGGGCCTAATAGTCTCTCCTAGTGGCTTGTTAGGCTTCAGCCGTCTTCAAATAGGAAGCTTCTGACTTTATTTGGAGGCCAGGCAAGATTTGGGGTCTACAGACCAAAATAAAAGTCAAATCCATCACCACTGATTGACTAGAAGAACAAAATAAAGTTTTACCTCGTCATAAGTAAAGTCGTGTTTCACCAATATTAAAAGAAGCCCATAAAAGCCAAAGGCCAAAAAAAAAGAGGCAAGGTACCCGGTAGGAAACCCATTAAGGGGGCTACGCAAAAAGTTAGGGTAAACCCGCTAGGACACCCGAACAACCATAAAGGGTAGCCTAGGCAAAAATTAGGGTTACAAAATAAAGTCTGCTAAGTTTCTAAAGCAAGAAAAAAGAAACCTAGACAAAAGTTAGGACAAAACAAAACACAACATCCTAAGCTGAAAACCCAAAGGGCAGACTAGGGAATTCAATCAGCCATAGCAAGCACCATAGAACAAGACGCCACTCCATAAACGAAACGATTGCCTAAACTAGCCTAAACACTCTAACCAACTTTGGCTAGTCGTGCTTACAAAAACCATTTTTTTGTCAAAATAAAACAATTCTAAAACACAAGCCTTTGAATTAAATATCCTCTTCCTTCTTTTCTCTTGACCCGTACCACTACGACATTCTAGTAATTAGCAGGGAAATGTGGAGATAATAATCAATAGGAGGATTGACATCCCCAAGGAAAGGGAGGGGCGCACTAACATGGCAAGTCACTCTACAATAAACACAATCATTCTTCGGTCACGACAAAATCGAGACGGCAAAATCGGTACAGCCTATCCTGTCGACAAAAGCACATAACATCATGTCGCCGCCGTCAAAAAGAGGCGGTCGGAGCGACGCGATGGTTTTATCGACCCTCTTGTTTTCGCGTTTATAGGTGGTTACAACGTCTTCAGGTTGTCCGATAACCGGGCTAACCTAGAGACGAGGTTTTCGAAAAGTGTCCTTGAGTTGTCCGACAATCGGGCTAACCCAAGGACTTATTTATTTTGGGTTCTATGGAGTCGCCACCGATATTTTTACCATAAACATCGGAAAAGGGGTTTTAAAAGGCGTTGGTTTTCGAAAACCAACTTTGGTCATTAGAACCAGAGTTGGGTAAGGGAGTTAGTTACGTGTAAAGGGAGTATTAGTCCCTTTACGACGCCCCTTTCGGGTTCCCTATGATAGGCCGGCTATTTGCGAATAATTAAACTTGGAAAATTGCGCTTTTACCCTTTTTATTATGCAGAATTTGAATATATGACTACATGGCCCTAGCTTCTATTGCATAATTTAAATAGCAGTAAATTAAAAAAAGAGAATGAGGATATGCACCTCCAAAGCAAGCTTTATAACAAAAAGAGAGGGTGCGTTTTGGCAACCCTTCACTCTACAACTCTCAGAAACTCCGGTAATGCCTCGGAGGGATTCTAAAGAAGATTTAGGACACTCTGTATATGCCTAAAGACACTCAGAAACTTCGGAAATGCCTCGGAGGGATTCTTAGAGAGAGAAGTTCTAGAGAGAAGGGAGAGCTACGCAGCTGTGGTGTGTGAAAATGAGGGGGGAGAGCCCCTATTTATAGGTTTTCGCGCTGTCAGGTGGCGAGACCGCCGGTCTCGTCTGACAGGGTCGAGACCGCCGTCTCGCCCAACGAGACCGCTGTCTCGACCTGTCGAAATGGCGAGACCGCCGTATGGATGAACGAGAACACCGTCTCGTTCTTCGTAGAAAACGAGACCACCGTCTCGTTAGGCGAGACGGCGGTCTCGCTTGCTACGCGAGGCGAAACGGCGGTCTGGGTCGTCCAGAAGGCGGTCTCGTCCCTTCGAGGCGAGAAAACTTATTTTTTGGTACAGAAACTCCCTCCTATCCTAGCATGGGGCCTAACAGTCTCTCCTAATGGCTTTTAGGCTTGTCCATCTTCAAAATAGGAGGTCTTCTGGTCTTATTTGGAGCCCGGGCAAGATTTGGGGTCTACAGCTGCCCCCCCTTTACCTGACTAGTCGACTGTTGGCTTGTTGTGCCAGACAGGTAGACAGGAAGGTAAAGGAGTTGACCCTCTTGCCCGACTACCCTTCGGACGTCCCGTCTTGTGGCGGATGATCCTCTGGGGAGATGTTGTGTTTGTGCACCTCCGGATACTACTCCTGACGTAGCCGATCCTTTGGTTGATGAGTATAAACCCCCCATCAGGCTGGTAGTTGCAGTCCGTTGTGTGGGACTGGATGGGTATGAACCCCCCATCAGGCTGGTACGGTCCGTTGTGTGGGACCGGATGGGTATGAACCCCCCATCAGGGTGGTACGGTCCGTTGTGTGGGACCGGATGGGTATGAACCCCCCATCAGGGTGGTAATGGCGGCTTACAGTTCAGGTAGCCCATGCGCCGGGCGGGCGCTTTTTATGTGCTGGTTGATAGGTATAAACCCCCTATCAGGCTGGTACAGTCCCATTGCGAAGGACTGGTGGTGGTGGCGGCTTACTGCTCGGGTGGCTCATGCGCCGATGTTTGAGATGTACTTTGTGTTGGTCTTTTCTAGAGATGTTGTCGTCCGGTCCATGCCGAGGATTTTGTGGGTGCTCATCCAGCTTGCTTGTTTGCTGGGGGTTCTTTGTTTTTGATCCACCCAGCTTGTTGATTACTGGAGGTTCTTTGTTTTGATCGTTTTGGTAGTGATCATCCGACTCTGCTGGTTGTTGGGGATTTTTGGTGAGTGCGTCTTAGGTAGGCAGGAATCCTCTAGGGATTTGTTAATCTTGGGGACGCCTCTTAAGTAGGCGGATGTCCATTGAGCTTCTGGTAATGCTTCTGAGTAGGCAGATGCTTCATCGAAAGTGAAGACTTTTGGCTGAATTTTGTTTTGCCTCTGACTAGGCTGATATTCCCTTATGGGGATGCTGGCTCTTGCTTGCCAGGTCTTGCCTATGCGTAGGCAAATGACATTCTGAGGATGAACCTGAAGTTTTGCCTTTGCAGTAGGCTCACTGGGATGATCTTTTTGTTTGATCCACCGGGGAGTTGGTTGACTTCCTGGGGATCTGATTTTTGGTAACCCTTTGGGAGAATGGAGTTTCAACTCCTTAATTGATGTGATGCTCTTATTCTGTTGGAGGAATGGAATTATTGATTCCTTTGTTGATTTTTCCTTTTTCTGAGTACACCTACTTAGGGAGCAAGGATTTTTATTTGATTTCACCTTTTTCCGCGATTTTCCTCTTTTTTATCGCGATTTGAAATTTGGCTTTTTCGGGATAATGCGTAAGCCTTTTTACTTTTTAGTCTCTTTTTATTACGCTGGCTTTTTCCTTATTTTTGGGGGTCCATTAGGGATGAATTTTTCTTTCTTTGGTGATCCACCGGGGAATTAGTTGACTCCCTGGGGATCTGATTTTTCTTTTCTAGGGATGGAGTCTTGGCTCCTTGATTGATGTTGATGCGAGCTAAACTTGTGAAGCTCTTATTCCACTGGGGGATGGGAATTTCTGATTCTCTTTTTAGCAGATCCACTTGAGGATTTTTATTCGGCCTTCTCTGTCATGGCCTTTTTGTCATCTGCTGGAGATGAAGGGTTTTCTTTTCTCTTTTTTTTTGTTGAGCCCTTGTTGGTATGGAGATTGGACTCTTTTGACTGTTGATGATGATGGGCTCTTGAAGCCTTTATTCTCCATTGGGGAGTGTGGAGGAGACTTTGGGTGAGTGTGCTCGATGACTCATGTGATGGCGGGGCTGAGCCATGGGGTAATTTTTTTGTGTTGCCTTTGGAGTAGGCAGGGATCCTCTTGGGGATGACTAAGCCTTTCCGTCGGCTTTTCTTTTATGATGTCTTGATGATTGTGCCCTATTTTATTGGGTGATGATTGGATCTTTGACTTCTAGAAGCTTCTTATGACAACTCGCTCTTCTTTCTTGAGGGAGAGCAATGTTTGGAGACTTATTATTTTTTGTGCCTTCTTTTCTGGGTAGAAGGATGGTAGCTGGAGCTCTTGACTCTTATTC